>VWZG01008225.1:16840-64792 GCA_013396735.1 Grallaria varia
TTTCTGCCGCTTCAGGAGCTGACAAAGCTGTGAAGCCGCGCTCGCACCAGAAGGGGAGCTTGACGGCCTTCCCTAATCACTGCCCTTGCGGCGCCGTGCGTGTTATGGACAAGATAACGTGCTCTGGGGAGCAGAGTCCAGGCAGGCTGAGTTCTGCTGCTGAGCGCAGCCTGAAGAGGCTCCTCTGTGCTGTTCCTCCTGCATCATACTGGGTGCTTGGACTCCACTGGCTGGTNGTTCTAAACTCTGTGTGGCTTCTCCTGGGGGTTGCTGCCTGTGGAAGAAACTACTTTTTAACTTCAATAGATTACCAAATTGTTACTGACTAAACTGAGTAGTGGTTCCCTACCAATCTGTGTGTTGGTAGCCTAGAAGAAGCAAACCAGTCGTGCCCGTTTCCTTGTAGGAGTAAAGAAACGGGATAATTTTTGACCTGATTATAAGTGAAGTCTTATAATTGCTTAATCATTGTCAGGTGGAAAAAGGATTAGTTCTGGGTTTGAATCTGGAGTCCTGTGTGACATAAGTGTTAAGCTTATTGCTGACTAAAGGAGGCATATTTGTGTGTGTAGTAGCTATATTTAAGGTCTGCCACATGGCATTAAAGTTACTGTTCCTCGTGGCACGTGAGAATCTTAAAGCTGCTTCTCTAAAGGAGCTGGGAAGGGGAGGGACGGGAGTGTTGCTTCAGAGACATGTGACTACTTAAACCTGAAGGTAGCAGTAGCTATAATCTGCATCAAAGGTAATGCTTAAATACATCTTTAGGTTTGTCATGTGGAAGAGCAAGCCTGTCATTTAGATTAGTTCTAAATGAAGTTCAGCTGCATGCAGTTACACAATTTGATGAGATTGTAGGAAACCATAAAATTCAGTTGTGTAGTGTTACGCAGGCATAATGTTCTGAAAACCGAAATCCTGATACTACTTTCAAACAAGATGCTGACTAGGCAAAATACTGTCCTGGAAAAACTTTTAGGATGGAGTGTAAAAATCCTTATAACTGACTTAGGAAGCAGAATAATTAGTAGTAGGAGAGATGTGTTTCCTTGTTCTGTGGCAAGGTGTTCTTCTTGTAGATGTAAATGAACATGTCTTTCCTATGCCATGCCTATAAAAATGTTTGCAAAGTATTCTGTGATGCTTCTTGATGCATCACTAATTAAATGTTATGTCCTCATTTTAATAGAGTAGAAATTTAGGTAAACGCATATTTGTTTTGTTTAAATGGTTGGTAAGCCTTGTGTGAGGGACTTGCTTTTGCAATAAGCTCATATACTGACTTTGGCCCTTAGACTGCTGTGGCCTGCGAAAGCTTGAAGCCACTGTGACACAAAGAAGGAAAGTAAGGGTAAAATACTGTGAAAATGAAATGCAACATCAACCCTCTCCCTGATAACTGGTAAATGATGCACCTGCTTGAATAGCTATTCTGTGATTTTTCTTTTGACTAAGTGTTTTGCTGGTCAAGTGGCTTGATATTTCATCCTTGGCAAGAATCTTAATTTATATCATGGAAGAATGTTAAGACATGCTGTGTGCTCTTAGGAAGCTCTTAGCTCGGGCTGGTTATGGTGCATTGTGTAGTATCAAAACACCTGTGGTGGTTAATTTATTTTGCTTGTTAGAACTTAGCTGCTGAATTGTTTTCTAGCCTTCCTTCCCCTTGTTCTGCTGTCTAAAGGAGGGAACTAGTGTAATTCTACAGTGTATTTCATAATTAGTTCTATCAGTTGTCTGATGTTCAAGTATCTGGCAGTAATGAGGTAAGACTTATTGCTGGCCTGCAATGGTTTTCTTATTGAGATGCAAGAGAAGGGATTAAATTCCTGCCCAGTTATCTAAGGACCATTGGAACTGAGGTGGATGGGTATGGGTTTGCTGGCTTCAGTTCCCTTGTATTTCTGTAGGTGGCCTGTGCTGGGTCTGGCCCTGCAGACCTGGTGTCCTTACGGACTTGTCACTGCTGTGGGAGGTGATACCAGCCTGCTGTGAGTGGTGGTGGTTTGTAACTAGGCAAGAAATTACTTTCTGTGACCTCAATCTCAGTACACAGCTTGGGGAATTACACCCATGTCTTGCCCCAGCAACTGAAGACTGCAAATATTTAGCTTAAGTAAACCCCTGTTTATCTATGTGTTTCAACTCCACTGTTTGTTTTCTTCCCTGTCCAAAGACATACAGGTGTTGTCACCTCTGTGAGCTTGAGGTGGCCTTGAATACAGTTCACTAATATTTGGGGGAAGCATCTTTTTTTGAGAAGCTGTTTTGGGAACTTTGTATTTTCCGTTAATGTTCTTCCTCTACTTGTTCATTGTAGTTGTTTGTGGTTCACTGACCAGCACTTGCCCTTTGGTCTGGGGCTTGCTCATGTGTATCTCAGGGTTCCCCATCTGAGAATTAAATGCGGCTTCAGTAGTGGTTAGCCAGGAAAGTTCTTTGGCAGTTACTCTGGTGGATTCTCTAAGCCTGCAAGAAGTGAGAATTGGGAATCTGGTCTCTCTTGGGCTGTGAAGAGGAGAATGCAGTGCATTCCTAGTGTTTGGGGAATGACAAGGTGATCTCAGATGTATGGGAGCGACCGGATAGCAGTGGGAGGCTTGCCTATTAAAGCTTGATCCACACATACTGCAGTGTGCTTCCTGTGGAGGAAAGGAACAGGTGACTGTGGAGAGTCAAGCTTGTATTTTCTCTGCCCACTAGTCTGGGACAAATAAGAATATGTCCACATCAATCTGTGGTGCAGATAAATACAAAGGGTGAACTTTCTTAGTTTTCACGGGTGAGCTCAGTTTTTGAGTTTACAAGGTGTGGCTCATAAAGAGAGAAGTTGCAGGAGGAACTGATACAACATCTCATGGTCCTGCCCAGGTGCTTCAGGGCCTGGAGGAGACTGTCTGAGCAGAGTGGGAGCAGTGCTAGGAGGGCCACAGGTGTTAGGCCTAAAAAAGGCCTGCGGGGTGTTGGGTAGAGGTGAAACTAGTCATGAGATCCTGTTCCAGCTCTTCAGTGGAAAAAAAACCATGTGCCTGGAAGGTTGATGCTGAGAGGAATGAACGTCTTCCTGGAACACTGCTGACCCCTCCGTTCCAGATACTGTTTGTTGCTGTCAGACTGATATTCTGGGGTCATAAAACTTATTTTTTCCATGGTTGCTAGTAAGCCTTAAACTGACCGATGCAAATTCACCACTCTCTAATCTGATAATTCAAGGGGGGGTTACTCTTACATACTTCAGCTTCACAGAAATTAAGAGAAGCTGAACCTGAATCTGGAAGGGGTAGGAATAGCTTGTTTCCTTCTTTGCTCCCTTGCTGTGAGCAAGGTACACTGGAACGTATCTTAGAGGTGTTTTTCATAGGATGCTCAGTATTCATCCTTTAGGAGAGGGAGTAAGGTTTCTTAGGTGCTCAGAAACAAACTATTTTTTTCTTTTATTTCAACTTGGGTTTTTTGACGTAATTGCTGATTTAGGGCTCAGGTTCAAACTGTAACCTTTGCTCAGAAGCAGAGTAAATGGGGAGTAATAGTGCAGGTAAAAACAGTGGCTGAAGAAATAACTAGAATTTTATTTGGATTGAGACTATTAAAAATTCACTGTTAGATTCCTGGTTTCTTGCTTAGTGCTTTAAGATATGCCTAGCTTGGGTTGTTCCTGCTAACAAGTGGTGCTCTTGCAGTGTGAGGGGAAAGCACTTCTGTTAAAAAAAGAATTTACAGCTGGGGAATGCTTGCTTCCTCTTTTTTTTCCTGTGAGGCTCTGCAGTTTGCTAGCATGATAAAAGCTATCAAAAATGTCTGTCTGCTACTCTGACAAAGCTTTTAACTGAATAATAAGTTGCTGCTTGTTCTGACGTGCTCATTATTTTGAGCATTTCAGCAGATGATATCCTAGCTGCTGGTTTACTAAACCTTCGTTGTTTCTGATACAGAGTTTTCATGCTAAGATGAAATTATGTGGAACTTCAGTATTGCTATGCAAGTACAATTGAGTGAATTTATGCTGCTTGAACATTTTGGAGAATGTGGCATTCTGCTTCTTTGAAGCTGGACATTCTCTCCTGGAGATCATGCTATTGAACTAGGCTAACATTTGTTTGCTAACTTTGGTAGCTGTTTTATTTTGCTCTGCTAAAGTAACATTAAAATGCCTTGGTAAAAACAAAATATTATGCTGTTCAGCATTGAATGTGAAGTGTTTGTATACACAATCCCTAACAGTTGTATGCAAGGCATCTTTTCTGCAGTGGGCTTTTAAATCTCTAGCGGGGTATAGCAGGATGTTCAGGAAATGATGTGGCCAAGACTTGAGTAAATAGTTGTATAACTCGAACGGGGGCATAATTTAACTGCCAAGTAACAATGCCAATAATGTGACACCATCTACTTTAGTGGCTGTTTGTCTAAATTTCAAAATGCTTCTTAAAATGAGCTGAAACCTGCAAGGTTTGGAAGAGGTACCTCACTTGGCCATCTCTAAAGGAAAGCATCATTAATGACAAAATGAACTGTCAGAGTTAATTCCTCTTCCCTGTTGTCAGTACCAAATGTAATAAGGCTCCATATTCCATGTTTTGGAGAAAACATGGCATTCTTAGATTCCATGTTTTTCACTTGAACTATCCCTTGTCCCATAGTTCTATCATTAGAATTATCACTCTGCTTTTGATCTAGAAAGGATTTGGCTGTTTTAAAGAGTATGATCGTGGGTTTTTTAAGCTGTAACATAATGCTTATTAGATTGTGTGATCCAGCCAGCTTCTGTTCTTCCAGCAGTTGGAGCTATTTCTGTGTTTACAGGCATGAAGCCACACTCTTAAATGATTCCATTAAACCTTTTATGTAACATTAGTACTTGAGTTGTTTTACAGTTCAGCATGAGGGAAATTAGTAAACTGAATAGTGAATATACTTTGTCAGTTTTTAATGAGCTTTCTGTTGAGCATTAAACAGGTCTGTTTGTGTACAAGGCTTTGTACATTTTCTGTTCTCTTAGTTTTAGTAAATCTAAAGCTGTCCAAGGTGTAACCAGAAGAATAAGTCTGTGTCACCTCCCCACACCCCCCCCAAGGTAAATTAGGTTGAAGTTGGATGTTGTGTTCTGCCAACAAACTCTCACTGGAGGATTCTAATGTGTTCCTATAATTGCAGCAATGCATTAGCCAGTATTTTCAGATCCATTTAACTTTTAGGATGAAAAGATACTGAATCTGTAGACTTAAATGCCGTTGATTTTTTTTAATTACTTGTATTGTAAATGGCTTCTACATCCACATCTTGTCTGAAGAGTGCTGTGGGTAGGTGATGGAAGTCCAAGGGAATACAGTAACTAAACTGTTTTAAGTAATAAGTATTCTACTTGTTCTTTTTCATACATTGTAATCAGCTGTGATAGGTATCTGCCAGTGTGGCACTGAGCAGCTGCAGGTGTAAGGGAGAGAAAAGGGAAGGAATCTCAGAGCTGTGGTTCTCAAAACAGCACTAGTGTGGCTGGTGAGGGTTATTTCCTGCTGTGTGAGAACTTGCATGTGGGGAGCAGCTCAGAGTCTGCAATCTGCTCTGCTCAAGGTGGGTGACAAATATCCATGTGAACTAAAAGTTTTGGCTTCCTTCTTGGGCTGCAGCATGTCAGTGGCACCTCAGTTGAGTTACAGTAGCTGAAATGCCAGAATTCAATGTTTGAATGTGGTTTCTTTTCACTTCTTGCTGAAACTCTCAAGTGTGATTCAAAACTGTCAGTAGTTTTGTAGTGAAAGAATTTGTGGCTGCAACTAAGTCTTTTAAAACCAGTTATTTGGGGTGTATACCTCACATGCCAGGAGCTGAAGATTATAATTTCAAGTTCTTCCTGTGTGATGGTCTGTCAACAATGATTCTTAAAGTACTCCAGTTGCTGTGGGGGTTTTTTTCAGGTACAGTCAGTGAGTTAAGAGCTCAGTCAGTCATAGACTTCATAAGCTCAGGTTTTCTGTGGGAGCTTCCCTGCTCACCTAAATCCCTTCTTCCTGTTTTGCTGGGGAATGAAGTGTTCTTTTAAATTGCTTTCTGGACAAATCTTATCAGCTGGGTGCTCTTGATGGTGAGGTTTGAGAGGACATATGGAATGTGTTCTCCTCCCCTGCTTTTGTGGGAAGAACTCTGGACTTTGAGATCTGTTAAGCTGAAGAAGGGACAGTATAGCTGTACCAGTAGGAGACATTTGTGCACTGCAGTTTTACTCTGCTGTTTCATGCTTTGTTGCCTTCTTGTGTCAATGTGCTTTTTTGTCTTTTCTCTGATGTGTTAATACTTTCTCTATCACTGTCTTGGGGGAGATGATGCAGCCCCAGCTGCTGCTGCTTAATTGATGCATGAATTCAGCAGACTAAAGGCAGATGAAGCTGCCTCAGTAGGCCAACTCCTTTTGTCCATTATTCACCTCAGGCAGAGGTTTGTATAACACGTGCTTAGAGATTTACTATGTGAGACTTGATAGCTTTGCCAAGCAATCTAAAGCCTGTGTTTATCTTCTCTTTTGAAAGGTGTTCCTGATCTGAAATCTGAGCCTGCTTTCTTCAGTTAAGGCCTGTTTCTTAGCTAGATATGGAAAAAATGCCCTTGATTGAAAGCTTGATACACTTGGGGGGAAAAAAATTCTTACGTGTTTCATGCAGTTTCTTCAGCATAAACATCACTGCCTTTCATAGACTGGATTCTGCTTACAGGGCCTTCTTGCCCTTCTCACTTCAGATTTTTCTCCAGTCAGTTCATCTCCTGTGATGAGGTCATCAGAGCATCCAAAAAAAGCACGTACTACTCCCAAAGAAGTATTCCTGTAGCAGACTTTTGTGGACTGCACATACATACAGCCCTGCTTGGTCCTTGACTTACGTATACTAAATTGTCTGAGTCATGTTTGGACTGTGAGCTGCAGTCATTTAAGATCTTACTTGGAATTATGCCGTATCCAGATGTTCAGCAGGCAGGTTGTTTTTTGTAGCCAACTAGTTATGCCTATTAAGGTCAGTGATGAGATTTGTGTTCCTGCAGCAGACCTGCCACTGGGCTTGTATTGCCTTTTCTGCTTCCCCCACCACTGGCTGGGGAAGAATCCCAGGGCTTGAACTTGGATTGCAGCTGCCTGCCAAGAAGTGTTTCTGGTTATCATCAGTGGTGGAATTACTGATGGTAATCCTGTTTACCCAGACACTGTGATAGGACAGGTCATGGAATCACCGAATGGTTGGTGTTAGAAGGGATCTTAAAGCTCATCTCATTCCATCCCCTGCCATGGGCAGGGACACCTTCCACCAGCCCAGGTTGCTCCGAGCCCTGTCCAACCTGACCTTGGACCCTTCCAAGGATGGGGCAGCCACAGCTTCTCTGGGCAACCTGTGCCAGGGTCTGCCCACCCTCCCAGGGAGGAATTTCTTCCTTATGTTTAATCCAAATCCACCATCTTTCATTGTTAAGCCATTCCTTCTTGTCCGGTCGTTCCAGGCCCTTGTCCAGATTCCATTTCCAGCTTTTTTTGTAGCCCCCTTAGGTACTGGAGGGTACAATAAGGTCTCCCAAGAGCCTTCTCTTCTCCAGGCTGAACCACCTCATCCCTCTGATCATCGTTTCCCACTCCCCTGGACTTGCTCCAACAGGTCCATGTCCTGCCTGTGCTGGGACTGCACAGCTGGAGGCAGCTCTGCAGGTGGGGTCTCACCTGAGAGGGGCAGAGCCCCTCTCCTGCTCCCCACTCTGGGGCATGAGCCCAGGACATGGTTGGCTTTCTGGGCTGCAAATGCAGATTGCTGGGTCCTGTTGAGCTTGTGTGAACCTGTACATTTTCTAGGTTTGCAGTCTTTAATTACTGAGCAAATATTTTCTTCCCCATTGTGTTGGCAAACTACAGAGCTGTGCTGATTTGGGAATACTGAATAAGTATTCTTTCATAGAAGCTCTTGGTCTTATTGTGTGCTTTGAAAGTGGATGGACCACTTTGTCTGGAACTGGACAGGAAAACTGCTTGAGGCACTTACGTGCCACTGCCAGACTTCAGTGGTTCAGGCTGAGGTTGTCCAAGGTGTGAGTGAGTGGTGATCACTTTATAGTGGAAGTGGCTTGCAGCTTGAGCTGACCATGGTTGTGTTTGGCTCTCTAAGGCAGCTCTTGTGCCTAATTAGAAGGACCGGAGCCCAGCTCTGTTAACAGGCTGCAGATCAGTTAACAGCAGGGCTGAAACCCACAGGCTGTCTAAAATGCATGGGAGTTGGGTGTGTGTTTTTCCACTCTTGAACTGCCATACAATGAGCTCACACTGAGTAAATAGCGTGTCAGATGTAATTCCCTTTGAGGAAAGGGGAGTACTGATTGTGGAAGGGTAGCTTGCCCAAATTAAAGTTTGTAGCTCACCCTGTCCCAGGATGTACAGCGTGAGGAAATTGTGCAACTCCTGTTGATTCCTAAGGGAAGTTGGATGAGGGGAAGAGATGTAGAGAAAGTTATTTGAGCATTTGTATCCTGTTAATCTCAATTCTTGTTAAAAAAGTTAATCTGAAGTTTTTCCAGGAGGGAGCTGTTAAGGTTTGTTTGGGCCCTTGTGTCTAGTATGTGTCATGGGCATTTAGAATTGAGGAGGCAAGCAGTTGAGGGTCTAGTGCCTTAGGAATCTTCTTTTCCAGGGTGCTGTGACACACCCACTGACAGCTTTTCCAGTGCTTACTGATTGTTTTGTCTCCCGTTCCTTTTTTGCTCTCTGTTTTGCCAAATGTTGTGCATTAGCCTGACCACAGATCACTGAGACTTTTCTGTCATTCGTGGTCATCTTCATGCCCATGAATTTCATGGTGGTTTTTTTAGTTATGGCCTGGGTATTCATATCTCCTTGGTCTGCCTCTTAACTTTCCCTGGAAAGTTGAGGATTGCCTTACATGAGGGTGTCTGTTACACTGTCTGGGTGTCTCGTTGATGCGTGTCAGGAATCCTTATGTAGGTGGATTTTGAGACTTGCATGAGTATAGTGCAAAAGCATTGATGTCCTGCAGTGTAATAGAATCTGACATCAAAAAGCTGTTCATTTGTCTCTTGGCTTATTTTAGATTTCAGCAGAAGGCAGCTCATATTATCAAAGGAGTAATATTTTGATCTTCTCTCCTCTCCTGTATTCATTGTTAGACTCCAACACTTAGAAGGCCTAAGGAGATATTATGAGCATAAGCGTGTGATTGGATATGTATATTAATGAAAAGTAATGTCTGCATAACTTCTGAGTAACTATAGTTACAGCTTCATATGCCACTGTCTGCTTACATCAAGACCTGAAACTGCTTTGTCCTTTTAGAGAAAGAGAATCAAACTACCCCCTAGATATTTCCAGATAATGTATTTTAACAGATATGCCATGTAGGATACATGAACCGTTCTCCATATGTATTTTAGAAAATCTCCTTGGAACATCCGAAGTCCATATGGCAATGTATGATGAAGATATCTTGAAAAATCCCTTTTATTTGGCCATTCAGAAGCGACGTCCTGATCTGTGCAGCAAAGTTGCAGAACTTCATGGTATTGTAAGTATAAATAGATTTAGAAACTGATTTATTAAATATTAGCTATTTGAATTTAAACCATATTTCTGTTAAGAAATGTGTAATGATTGGTTTGAACCTACAAAACTTGGAAGTGAAGCAAAACAACTATAGGTTGCTTGTTATTTACTAATATGGATCTCTTGATATATTAAGGTAGTAAAAGGTTAAAATTGGTGTTGTTTCTAAACTTTATGGAAATTTTATTTTCTTTGCTAGGAACTGAAGTTGTGTTCTCTCACATGCTTGTAACTTAAAATGAGATTGACTTTTTGAAATTCCTGGTGGACAGACAGTCACTTATTTCTGACAGTGTTTTGCATAGCAAAATAGAGCTATTGAACTGAGCTGGATAAAAACTACAGTCCTTAAGATTTTTTCATTTGGGTGTTCTGGAGTTAATCATTCCAAATTGTGTGTGGAGACTCTCATTAAACATAGAGGTTATTGTTTCCTGATAAAATTTGTTGATTCTTAATGAAGAAATAGTCCCAAACTGCGAATCTGTTGGTGTAGACTCAAGACATTTCTTGGAATTTTTTTCTTCTTTTTGATGGATTTTCATTTTGCTTTGAAAATATACTTCACTTTATTAGCTGCCTAATTTTAAGTCATTTGGATAACCAGTGCTGAGTAACTAAACACTTCATCTCCTCTTCTTAGTGTTGTTTCTTCAGTTGTCTGTCATCCTTTTTCAGATAAGTCACCATATGAAACTCTATTAATTACTGGACTGTATCTAACAATAGCAGTTCTTTTTTATTTAAACCAAAGCACCTATAGTGGCTATATGTTCAGTAGTAAATTTTTAAAATCCAGATTGAAGTGCTTGCCTCTGAAGGACAAAAGCTGTTGATGCTTAGCTGGTGATACATTGTATTTCTCTCTTTTTCAGGTGCTAGTTCCATGTAAAGGAAGCCTTTCAAGCAACAGTCTTTCTACCTGCCAGTTTGAATCTTATGTTCTGAAGCCACTAGAAGAAAACTTTGAAACCTTAAATGGAAAGGTATTTGTTTTGACATCTGACTGTAGCTTGAGGACACTCCAGTAATGATTCATTGCAGCTGATGACTGGTAGTGTGAACATATGGTTACAGGAGAGGTGCCCAGGAGTTATACTACTTTCTTGGTTTCTGGGAAAAAAATGTATTTTGGCATGCACACAACAATGTGTCCTGTTCAGATGGTAACATGGCCTCTGACTTGAATTACTTGTGGCGAAGCAAATTGGTCAGCTTACCTGTGTCTTGATACTGTTACGAGTTTTGGTGTGTGTCAGAAGTGCCTTTATCACTCAGTTGAGAACTCTCTCTTCCGCTTTCAGGGAAGTAGTAGCCTGCCTATGTTATATGCAGGGACAAGTTCACCAAGTCTTAACACAAACCTGTGCTGGTACTGAGTTGTATCTGAAGTCTGTGTTAGTCACTTTGTACTCCCTGAATTATTGTAGCAGCAGGCCATGCCAAACAATGCCTACACTGCGTAGGATCCCAGTTTTTTCACTTGTAATTTGACAGTACAATCTGAGAACTTGCACCTATATTTTGCAGTAAAGATAATTTGCAGACTGTCATCTAGATCTCCCTGTTGCAGATGGTCCTCACTGGAGTTGCTTGGGAAGATAAAGCTAAGTGTCAGAAACATAGACAAAGTGTGGTGTTTTTCTGAGCTGAGTTTAGGTTCTAATTTTAGATTTTTTTTTTTATTTCCTTTCTACAAAAAAAAAAATAAATCTGCAAATAGTCACTTAGACCTTGGTGATTGTCTGAAACTTCAAAAACTCCCCTAGTAGTATAGACAGTGTCTGTAACAAAGGTTTAGCCAGACATTATAGGCTGAAGGAGCCTCTGTTTCAGTGTCTGCACAGGATGTGAATATGTGAAGTCTCTTGAATCTGTGCCTTTCTTGTCTTGCAAGTTTCTCTTCTTTCCCTTAAAATTTAACAGTGCAATGCAGAAGCCAAAGAGTAATTTTATTCCAGCAGAGTTTCATGCTTAATCTCGTCTTTGTTTTATTTCAGGAGATCTTCATACAAGGAAACCTCATCATTTTAGGAGCTGGTTTTAATTATCATCTCTCGGTCCCAGTTCTCTTTGAGGAAACATTTTACAATGAAAAAGAAGAAAGCTTTAGTATATTGTGCATAGCTCATCCATTGGAAAAAATAGAAAGCTCAAGTACGTATTGAAGTGTTGACTTGGTGGCTGCCTTTGCACAGTGAGCAAATTAATATGTTTGATGTGCTTAATACGTTTGTTCATTCTGAAAAGTGTTGGCTTGGTTGAAGGCCTTTGGTGTTCATTAGCTTGCTGGGGCAGATGTTGGTGTGCTGCTGGAGAGAAATACAAAGTTGCTGCCAGGCAAACTTCTGTTGAATTTATCCCCAAGTCTGAGCACTAAGAATCATCAGTGGAATACTTATTCCAGCATGGTTTGTTTTGTTTTTTTTTAGCAGTGCTCAGTTTAGTGCTGACTGCTTAAAACAGGGATTTTATACTAATGTGATATGTGTCTTGAGATGAAAGGTAGATGCACAGAATCCTGGAGAGGTAAATTCTTTCGTGATCGCTTTGTCAGAGGATAGAGGTTGTATGGCATAGTTGTGTAGCAGCTCTCCTGTTGGTGGCTTAACTCATTAAGTTGAATGTTTTAATTTTTTTCCTGTACTGAAAGTGCTCTTTAAGGCTGGAGCAATATTTTTCAAGACTACTGGTAATACTGTGAATGTAACAGGGTTTCCTTGTGAACTTGTATCTGTTTACTAATTAAGAGGAATAGAAGCTCCTTAAGAAGCAAAGAAACCTCAGCTTTTTCTGAAATAAAAACATTAGTCTTCCTAAATAATAAGAATATTTGAAACAAGTGATGACAAAGTAAAATAATACTAGGGTAGTGTGAAAATAGTGCTGTGAGGGAAGTATGGAAGTTTTTCTGAGAAAAATAATTGGCAGACATATAGCCTTAAATTCTATAAATATTAATCTATATCTCAAATTATTCTTGTGATCTCTTTAGCCATTACTTTTTATAATTTATAACAGTCTTCAGAAGTGAAGTAGTTTCCAATGTCAAAAGTAATTTGAAATTAATGACTTAAGCCTTTTATTAGTTGGGTGTCTTTGATTGCAAATGAAGGACTTGCCTAGAAAAAAATTGAAAAAGCAGTATGAGTTCTAAGTGAGGCATTCAGTTGTCTTGTTCAGAAGGAAAGTGGATTAGGTTTAATGTTTACATGAAGCAACTTTGCCCTCCTGTTCAGAGGAAGCGTGTCTAAATAAAGAATAGGTTATGTAAAAATCCAAGATAGGATTTTTACAGCTCACTTAAAGCACCCTGGCTTCCTGATGGGCACACAGTCAACACTATAATGTGCTTTTCTGCTGCTTTCAAGCTTGACTTACACAACTCACAAGCTGAGTGCGTGTGGTAATAAATTACCCCAGTGTAAAAAACATGTGAAATCTATTTTTGCTATTCCAGATAAACAGTTGATAGAGAAGTCTCTCTTGCTTTCTCTAATGTGATGCATTAAATTCTTTTAATTAAAAGCAATACCTCTAGTTAAGGTGCAATAAGCTGAATTAATGTTTCATTGCACATGAGCTGGTTGTGTATATAGGCACAAAATGTATTGTACCATGCATACATACTAAGTCTGTGTTAATTCTTGGCTCTCATTTTAGGTGAATCTACAGCTTCCTCAAACTCCTTTTCTCTTAAAAATATTGAAGATGTTAGAGAATTCTTGGGAAGGCACTGTGAGAGATTTGATAAGTACATAGGATCTTTCTATAGAACATTTAAAGAACATGAAAGGAAAAGCCTCCGCCACTATATAGTCAGTATCTTCCTTCCTGATGTCTTATTTGCTGAATGTAATTTTTTTCACTTCTCTGATTATCTTTGTCTTACTGAGCTTTTCTATATCAGAGTTGAGTAAAGGGGGAAGGGAGAAAGTGAAATTCTTAAATGTGAATTACCACATTAATGTTTTGGTAAATGTAATTATGCTTGCTAAAACTCTTAACATAGTGCATGCTTCTGAGGAAGAGAAGACTTCCTTTCTTTGCTTGTTTAAGCTTTGTTCCTTCAAGTCACATTAACCTGAATCTGATGGCTTTTTTTATCTTTCTCCCTACCCAGGATTCTGTCAATGCACTTTATACCAAATGTCTCCAGCATCTTTTGAGAGATTCGCACTTGGTAAACACCTACTCCCCTAAATTCATAGTACAGTGGTACTTAAAAATCAGTAAATTATCTGACTTTCTCATGCTGTTTGTGTGGCTTTCTCTTTTCAGAAGATGCTTGCGAAGCAAGAAGAACAGATGAACGTGATCAAACAAGCAGTTGAAGTAAGCAACTGAAATGAAGGAAAATAATTAGCAAGCTATTTTTGACTCTCCCTTTCATGCCTAAAGTACTGGGTTTTTTTCTACAGATGTATATCCACCATGCTATTTATGATCTGGTCTTCAAATACGTGGGGACTATTGAGGCAAGTGAGGTAAGTTTTTCTGTGATTGCTAAATACTAGTTACATTAATCTAAAGCATTTTAAAGAACTCTTGCCTTTCTGTTGATTAGGATGCTGCTTTTAATAAAATCACAAGGAGCCTTCAAGACCTGCAGCAGAAAGATATTGGAGTGAAGCCTGAGTTCAGGTGAGAGGGGTGATTGTGGACTCTTTGAGGAATCACTGAGACCTGCCTAAAATAGAATCAGCTCAGCTCAGTGTCTTGCTTCAGACATTAGGAAGTGGGTTTTTTCCTTCATCTGAGATGGAAAAGCAGAGCTTTGCAAATAGCATATTAGGACCATTGTTGCCTTGATGGTGGTTTGCTCTGCTTTTATATTTTTATGCTTCCCTCTCTGTCTACAAGGTACAGAAATGTAGGTGTTCTTGGTGTAGAAATGGAAATATTTTAAAACCATACTTCAGTTCAGCTCTGAATAAGTTAAAACTTGGGCTCTGTACATTCTGTACATGAATTCTGTATGCTAATCATTTCTTTCAAATTATTTTGTAGTTTTAATATACCACGTGCAAAGCGAGAACTGGGTCAGTTGAACAAATGTACTTCCCCTCAGCAGAAGCTACTTTGTCTGCGTAGAGTTGTGCAAATTATTATGCAGTCTCCTAGCCAAAGAGGTCAGTAATTAGTGAACTATAAACTTTTTTTTACTAGCACACACAAAGCACTTTATTATATAGACCACTGTTTGGGTAGCATTTGTGGATCAAACACAATGGAGTTGGGGTCCCTCAGGTTCCTAAACAGCCAAATGGAGGCAAGGTAGAGATTTCAGGACTGCTGCTTGTGGGGTAGGGTGGAGTGTACTGGGTTAGCTTATGTATATCTGTATTAGCTGGGGCATATGTGAAGCTTCATCTGCCAGGACATCTCCTCATGCATCCGGACTGAGGGTGATCCATTTTAAATGCTGCTGGATTGTTCCTGCCTATATGTCCATGCTCCTTGATATCTTGAAGTTGATACTCTTGAGACATTTTGCAAAATGCAGTGTTGGTGGGGGACAAACAGACCTATGTGCTGCCTTGGAAGTGCTGCTGTGAGTTACAGAAAATGATTCTGTGACAGGAAAGTATGAATGTCCTACCCTGACATTTTTGCTAGATTGGAAAGAGAAGATACTTCTATTAAGCAAATAGAATAGGACAGTGAATTTATGCTTTCTTTACTTCATCTTTCCTTCTTCAGGAAGTCTGCTGTGTTATGGAAAACTGTATCAACTTTGAGTGTAGCCTTTGCCCTCAAGAATTTTGGAGCCACAGCGCTAGCTCAAGATTTCCTCCTGTGTAGGAAGGGAGGGATACTAATCTAATATTGCAGTTTGTACCGTACAAACTGTATTTGTATGTTGGCTCCTGGCTGCTTATTTTAAGGAGAGATTGAGAACATTTGGAGGCTGCCTTGGTTACTCAATGCATTCCCTACTAGCAGAGCTGGCCCTTAGTCTTAGGAGGTAGAACTCCCATTTAGGGTTACTGTTTGTGATTTGAACCGTGAGTGGCTAATATCATGTGAATTTCTTTTTCAGTTAACATGGAAACCATGTGTGCGGATGATCTTCTCTCTGTTTTGCTGTACTTGCTTGTAAAAACAGAAATCCCAAACTGGTATGTAACTATTTTGGCTATACAGAACTCCATCATATCATCTTATATGTAGTGCTTCTGTAGGGCAAATGTTTCTGAACACACAGTGATAACTTACTGGAAGTGTAAGAGCCTGTTGTATTGCAGAAAACTATTTATTAGTAGGACAAAGAGCAAAGATGTGTTACAAGTGTGACTAAACTAGGGACCTGTTAGGAATGTGTCTGTTTTGATTCTCAGCCTAAGACAAAGTTGTAATGGGAGGGCATCTCTACCAAACCTTCATGTCATTGCAGACTTCACAGTGGTTCTCTGTAATTGGTATTGGGAGCTGTGAAGCCTTTATGCATCTTCTAGATGTTTGATACATTTCTTACAGAGAAATGAGATGTGAATGGGTAGTTGCTTCCTGCTGGCCTATGCCATTGTGTCCCTCTTTTCACTTTCAGGAAAAGTCTGCCTAAACCTTCTCCTGTACCCAAACTGAATTTCAGTGTTGGTGTGTTTTGTATTTTGGGGATCAGCATTTTACTTGTAGCTATCACTGTGCACTGGTGCTTATGGTGCTTGAAACAGTAACACCTTTGAAGTGAGGGAAGCAATCTCCTGTTACTGTTCTAATCTCCAATAAAAAATGTTTCATTGAATATTTGAGATAGTAGAGTTCTGATCAATCTACAGAGCTCAGAACAGCTGTAGTATGGCTGGCCTAACAAACTTTTTAGAAGCTTTGTCTTAACCCACACCTATTGTTTGCCTGGATTGCCTAAGATGAGTTGCAGTATGTCATGCTGGTGTCTTCTAGCAGTTCATGGTTTTAACGTTTTATTTCAGGATGGCCAACTTGAGCTACATCAAGAACTTCAGGCTTTGCAGCTCAGTGAAGGATGAGTTGGGATACTGTCTAACCTCCATTGAGGCTGCAGTAGAATACATACGGCAGGGCAACCTCTCTGACAGATCCACAGTAAGCCACTCTTAAATTCTTCCAAATGTCTATTTGATGTCTTGTAGGACTGTGTACCATTGCAAGGGTAAATCCAGACAGAAAGTACAAATAGCTAATACAAGAATTCCTTTTCTTTTTGCAAAAGAAATAAGTTGAGGTGACTACCTGAAGTAAATGCTAAAAGTATGTAATGATTACAATGAAGTCCTAACCCTGTAGCAATACTTGTTCATTGTATACTCCTTGAGGAAGCAGGTAAATGTGAAGTTTGCATCTTAGTGTGATTAGAGGAAAAATGACAACACTATTTTCTGCAGCGGAGTTGTCAGTGAGTTTGTCTCCTGTTTGTACTCTGTCATGCTTGTGAAAGCAGTGCAGTACTTGAGAGTAGGCATGGCTTAGGCAAATCTTTGTGTAGTTTTAAAAACCTGTGCTAGCAGAATGGAGATTGCAGTGTAACTTAAAATTATTCAGTAGGTCTTCATACTCTAAAGTTTCAGTGTGCTTGCAGTGCAGGCTCCTGTGCTGCACCAAGCTGATGGATTAATGGGAGTGCAGGGCTGTGAGGAGATGGTGTTTGAAGGTCAGATTTGGCTCTTGGGATCTGTAGCCTAGCAGGGGCAGGAAGCTTGTGGATGCATGAGTTATTTCCTACTGGGCAACTCCTTCTGTCAATCTGGTCAAATCCCTCCAGGCCAATCAAGGTGATAGTGGTGTGACTTTAGAAACTTCTATAATTTAAGAACTTTGTATCTTATTTAGTAAAAATATCCAGTCTTACCACTGCTGTAAAACTTTCTACTGTTGTAAAACTAGGTTTTCCCGATGTGATGTGGAAATCAAAAGGAGTGAGCTTGGAACCAGAGTGAATTCAGTGTGCCTCAGTCTGCCCAACTGCAAAGCCCTGGAATCTAACTGCAGGGGCCAGAATAATGGCTCAGTGTGCAGGGCTTGGGATGGGACAACCTGGGGCACAATCTCAAAGAAGCATCACTCAAAGTAACATTTTAGTCTTGTGTTACTTTTGGTTTCGTTCTTTTCTGGGGTCTTTCTGTGAACCTGTCATGCAGGTTTGTTTTGTGCACTCAAGAAAAAAAATTCAAACCAACACTTCCATATTGTGTAAACAAGATGTGGTATTTCTTCTCTGTAATGCTGTATTGAATTATGTTTAAAAAAATAAAAACATTAGTTTAAAGGAAAAACAACCTGCCATAGAATTTTGCTTCCTGCTGTCATTCACAATCAATATACAAATACCAAGGCTGGGGCCCTGAATGGAGAACTGAAATCACAGTAGAATGGTCTTCCGTAACAACGCCAGCAAGCTAAAAAAAGAATATACTGCTCTTGCATTTTGAGAATAAAAACTGTTTCCTGTGAAGTGGCTGATCTTAGCCCTCCTTATGTAGCTCAGGATAGCAGGATTTTATTCTGGGATTGCCCTCCCTGATTATAACTGAAGTGTCACTGCCATTGAGGCCCTATACTTATTTCTTTGGGAGGCACCTGTCTTGGAAGATGAACGATGTATTTGAGAAGTCTGAAGGAGGATGAGTGTGTGCACCCCTAGAAGAGCAAGCAGTGACTGTTTCTGCCCATGCTCAGCTGGATCAGCTCCGGAGCAGGAGCACTTTCTCACCTCAGGGTGTGTACAGTGAGTGTGCAACATGAAATCCTTCTGCCTTGCCTTTCATTGGTGTCAACATGGCTTGAAGGCAGCACCCTGAGACGAGAGGGAAAGCAGCAGAACCCTGAAGATGGGGATGGAGGTGAGGAGTTGCCCTCAACCCAGCTGAAAAAGAGGAGCTAGACCACTCTCCTCTTATGGAGGAGAAGGGAGAAGGTGATACACAATGAGTGAAATATTAAGGGGTAGCAAAGATCCCCTGGAGAGGAATGGAGAAAGAGTATGGAAGAGTAGGAGTGCTTCCCCTTCATGAACTTACACTTGAGATATTTCCTTCATTCTCTGCTACAGGGGATGAACTCACTGTCCAAAGCAGCAGCAGCTGTCATGTTGATGCCCCATGGCTTTCCAGATTGTGGTGGAAGGGGGTGTGGGATTTAAGTGAGCAGCAGCACTGCTGTGCCCTGGGGCTTCATTACAGCCCCTTCTGTGGCTGTGCCTAATTTTATAGCTGGCTTCAGATGGAGCTTCTGGCAGCTGAGTGATGCTGCTGGCCAATCCCTAATGAAGCAGCTCCAGCAAGACAGCTCAGCAGGGAACTAATGTACCCTGGGGGATAATGGGCATATTACCACCCTCAGTGCAATAAGTGAATTGCACTTAGTACATTCTTGCCAAATCCCTTCACCCAACAAGGTCGCGCAAGGTGGGAGATATTTTGGTTGTGGGGAAGAGAGGAGCCTGTAGCTGATAGCCTGAAAAAATCAGTTTTATTTTCTGGGAGTTGTCAACATTGAGTTAAAATTCCAGTTAATAAATATGGGATGCTAGTTACATTCCTATATGGAACTACCATGTAGTAAGACTGTAGTTCAGTGGGTTGAAGCGAGGTATAAAACAGGGAGAGGTAGCATTTTGTTTCACGTATGGAAAGAGCTGTAGGTGGAGAAGAGCTTGAGATGGGGAAATTATCCCCACTCCCTCTCCCTCAGTTTGTGTTCAGGGCTTCTTCTCCTGGCTTCTACCACTTGCATTTCCTCTTAAGTCATCAGTTGTGATCTGTGAAAGTCACTGTGGATAGATCATTGTACAGGTACCCCCATAGGTACAAGTAATTCATCTCTCTACAGTGAGAGTAATAATCAATAAAAAGATGCTTAGTGTTTGGATGTGTATTTTCTAGACAACATACCTTTAAAATACCTGATGGTCCCACTCAAAGCACTCATTAAAAAAGGAATAAAAAATTTCTGGACTGCAAACAAAGCTCATACAAGTGAGTTTTGACTTTGAAGGCCCAGACTTGCCTAATGCTTCAACCAATATCTGATTCTTTTGTCATTCTACATGAAGATATGTGGTTTCACCTGGCATGGCCTCTTTTTTCTGATTTAAAGGTATAATACTGCTGCATTAGGGTTGGTGTCTCAGGTGACTTTTAAATAATTTTTCCGCTTGGGGAACACTTCTCTTGAAAACATACACTGTAGAAGGAATAGTCCTAAAACTACACTGGTTCTTGCAAGTGGTTGCATAAATTCTCCATAGTGAAAGTATAAAGCTGTCGGTGAGCATCCACACTAAAAATTCTGATTAGGCGTCAGAAACTTGTGTCAGTTAAACTTTTGATCAGATATTTCTTAGGGAAGTTATTCCTGGTCACACTGAAAAATCTGCCCGAGGAGAATGGTGGTACCTGCCATGTAATTCCGAAAAGATAGGCTTGGGTGTCTTTAGCTAAAGTACTTTGATTTGTAAAGGTCTGTGAATATTTGTCATCTTCATTTATCTAAATACAATGTACTGTGAAGTACAGATATGAACTTTTATCCCTAGACCTCATAAACATGTTTTTAATGACATTATTTGCTATACAGTTGAAGTTTTTTTTAAGACAGCTTTATGAGAAGCACCTGTGCTGATTTTGAAATTATTAAATTTCTAGAAAATCTGAACTGTCTATTTTAGGTGTTCAACTGATCTTGTTTATTTGCTGTTTGTGGGATTCTTAAACTTCATGCTGATTTTAAGAGTGGAGTCAGACTGGTTTCACCCATTTATACTGGTCTTCACAGACTTAATTGCAGAAGCCATAACCCAGATCCTGAACTGGGTGTCTGTCTTACATGTACTGGTCTCATATTATGGAGACTGAAGTTTTCCTGTTTCTAGAGAGATAGTCATTATCCAAACAGCACCCAAAGAAATGATACTCACTGCCAGCCATAAGAAGCTCTTGATCAGAATCGACTGTGGGCAAGTGTTTCCATGTATATTCTTAGAAAGTGTTTTCCTTAGTTTGTTGTTTTATTTCCTGGGAAGGTCAACGTTGCCATTTCAAAACCTCCACTTTTAGTAAGTTTCCCCTGGTTTTGGAGGCATTCATGTTCTTCAGTGCATTCTGGAGTGTCTTCAGATATCTCAAAAAATGAGAAGTACCAATGTAGAGTTGCACTACGTGTGCTTGGCTCTCAAACTCTGGTTTTCAAGAAGTGCCCAGCAGGAAACCCTACATGATGAATCTGCTGCAGAATGCTTTGCCTGGTGCAATCTTTGGTTTTTCACCAAGTAGCAGAGAGTTCAGCAAAGTCTTTGAGTCTGAAATATATTTGGGTCATCTTTTAGTAGCCACCAGTAGACATCTTATGTGAATTTGTCTTAATTTCTCCTTGTGAGAAAGCTGTATTTTACTTCTTACAGTTCTTACTGTCTTTGATATCTTTTCTAGTTTTGCTGTGTTCTTTTTAGAGTGGTACAGCCGTAGTTTTCTAAATGTTCAGTTAGTTTGCAGCAAATTGCAGTAAGGGAATAATCCGATGAATATTTCTTTCTATTTCTTTGAACAGCAGGTGCAGAGGCTTTTAAATCTCAAAATCTTAAATGTGAAACTGCTTTAGACTTCTTGTGTGTCTGGTAATTTATATGTGGTGAATAGAGTGCTTAGAACTTAATCCCACTCTTAAGATCCTTTACTTCTGTATGTAAATGAGCACACAGATAATCAATCCATGTATTTCATTTTCAGGAATCTGAGAGTCTGTGTGACAAGCTGCTTTTAAGACAAAGGATGAACTTGTTGTCCCAGATGTCTGCTACGCCAATAGACTGCTTGTTTAAGGTTAGTAACTTGTTTAGCAGAATACATATGTACTTATGTATGGCATATTTATATCCTTCCCTTTCTGCAATTTTCTGGAATGAAATGAAGTGTTAATCACAATAGTACTGCAAAATGTGTTTTAGTAGATGTTAAGTGTCTTTTAAATCTACCACCTTTCTGTGCCTAAACATTGCTAATTTATAATCTTGGGGATTTCAGCACGTTACATGGAATAGGGAAGCAAATGAGGAAGAAATGCTACTGCTGTTGGTATTGTTTGTCCCATTTAATGCACAGATGTGGTATTACTATCTGGTTGTCTCTCACAGCTTTTGGTGCTTGAAATTGAAAGGGTTTTCTGAAGTAATTTAAATGTGGTCACCTGACAACTACTCCCCTATTATATGTTAATCTCATACTGTCATTCTAGAAGAATTTTGCCCCTACAAGGACACAAAGCAGAGCTTGTAATTATATATGTTCACAGCTTATGGCTAGAGACTTAGTAATTTTATATAAATGTTTTTGCACAGAGGGAGCTCAATTTCATGATTGAGTCTAAAGAGAACAATAGGAATTGTTTTAATTTTTTATAGAAAGTGAAGTAAGCCAAGAACAGATTCTTTTTAATACTGAGTGCCCATTAGGGGGTTTTGTGCTGTGACATTGTTCATTTCTGCCTTCTAATGCCTGAATATGTCTTTTATAATCGGTTCCTTTAATTTTAGGCTTCAGTAAATTACGCTTGGTTTTTTGGTTGTTTTTTCTCTTAAAAGGAGGCCTTTTATATTGGTTCCTCATTCTCTTTCTTTGTTTTTTTTGTAGCATATTGCTTCAGGTAACCAGGAGGAAGTGGAGCGATTGTTAAGTCAAGGTGACAGTGATAAGGACACTGTACAGAAAATGTGCCACCCGCTCTGTTACTGTGACAAATGCGAGAAGCTGGTTTCTGGGTGAGCACTCTCCATCTCCACAAATGCACAAAAAGCTGTGTAATAGCCTTTATCTTTACTTAGAAAGTAAGCTGCTTTTAGTTATAGAGGAATTTGGCAGCACGTTAGGATGGAGTTGAGAGTGTGTGTTTGTGTGGTTTGAAGCAGCAGAGGAAGTATCAGGAGAATACAGAATACCCTGGAACTCAGCAGTTCTGGGGTAGAGGCTCTGTGTCCTTTGGTGAACGTGGTGTTTCCTCTCTTGACTCAAACTTACAGATCTTGGGCAGCACTACATCTCTTAAGGAAATGTAAAGATCTATATAAGAATAACTTGACAACGTGAAAGGGTAAAATCAGTTTTTTGTCAGCCTTGGCCATTTTTCTCTTTCTTTCTCCTCACCACTGCCACGGGGGGTAACTGGGCTGCTTCAAAACCATTGTGTTCTCCAGGAAACTGAATGATCCCTCCATTATCACTCCGTTTTCCCGGGATGACCGAGGATACACACCACTTCATATAGCTGCTATTTGTGGTGAGTGCTCTTGGTTTGCCTCACAAGTGTTTACTGTTCCTTATGTTTCCTGTCTTTCATGTCAGCATGTTTTCCAACTTTGCTATTAAAGTTGGAATATTGCATTAAATTTGCTTCTTTTCCATGGAAACTGGTATCTGCATAGACTGAAGTTATTACATATTCTTTTAAGCTCAGTTTCTTGTAGCTAAGTTCCTGGTTTTTGGTTTTTTGCTGTTTACTTGTTCTGTAGTGTTTACCACAGTAGTGCTTTTTTCAGCTTTGAAAAAAGGAAAAATGTGAAAACAGGAACCAGCCTTGTTTTAAAGAACTGGCAGATTGACAAATGAAGCTTTTCCCTCTCTTGCAGCTGGCCATGCATGCTAGATCTGTAACATCTGTATGTTTATTATGTCATTGATCTTTTATTGGAAGATGTATTGTTTTTTTAGTGGGTGTTTTTTAAAAAATAATTTCCTTTTTTTTAATTACATTGAATCCAAGTATTGTGTTACTCATAGGATAAAAGTATAGCTTGCTTTTAGCTGGAGGTTCTTTTATGGAGCTTTGACCTTGATTAATCTGCAACAAAAAAAAAACAGGGAAGTGGATATACAGTATATAGAAACACGGTATGCAGAAACCCAAGGTATCTTGGTTTTATGGTTCCTGTTTGAATCTGGAAAATACCAATGTTGTTGTGAAAGCTTACCTTTTTTTGTAATGTCTGCTTGTTTTTCAAGGACAAACATCACTAGTGGATTTACTTGTAGCCAAAGGAGCCATTGTTAATGCTACAGATTACCACGGTTCTACTCCACTTCACCTTGCCTGCCAGAAGGGATATCAAAATGTTACAGTAAGCACCAACACCTAACCTAAATAGTAAATATACGGCTCTTACTAAACTGTTCTGCTGTTACTGTCATTTAGCTCTTCTGAGAAGTTTTTACCAGAGCTGTGTATGGTGTCAGAACTGAGGATCTTTTATCACTGTAGTTGGCAAGATATTTTATTTCTTCCTGTGCTGCAAGGTTTTCAGCCATGGGTAATAACCAAAGAATTGAAAGCTATGCATGCCTGATAATTCATCCATTTTATTAATACAAATGTCCAATACATAGTACAAATGAAGAGCTCTTGACTGAAACAGAAGAACCATTGTAGTCACTGGAATGAGTGAAATGACTTCATATTATATTTAGGATAGACTGTGTAACTACAGTAATTTTTGTCTACTGCAATTTTATACATGTGATAGTCTTCAATTAGCATTGTTGAAATTAAGTCTTCACGTGCACAGGCTCTTAAATATAATAGCATATGTATTTCAGTGTTTGCTGCAGTAGGGAATTCACTTTTTTCAATGACAATTCCAAATATGTCAGAAGTGGTTCTTATTTGGTTCTCAGGGTAGGGCACAAACAGTACTGCAGTGCCAAGAGGGTGGTGCCTGAGACATGAGGCATAGCTAGTTTTTCATGAAGTGCTTCATCATGCTAGAACCCAAAAGGAATCTGCAGAGCAATAATTGTTTGTCCATTAATGTTTTAGTTTCTTAAATGCCTGCTTCTGTTTTTCTTTTAAGCTGCTCTTATTGCACTATAAGGCAAGTACTGATGTTCAGGACAATAATGGAAATACTCCACTTCATTTAGCCTGCACTTACGGTCATGAGGATGTAAGTAATTGTTTGGTAACAAACTAAATGGACATTCTAATGGAATGGAACTAAACTGTGATTTGCAAATTTGCACTAAACTTATGTATTTTAAAAAGTAAATAAAAAGAATTGGAGGCTAAACTATTCAATGCTCTAAATCAGGTCTTTATTTGGTAGCTCATAGCAGTTCTTATTATGAATTCAAGATAGTACAGTGCAAATTCAGTTGAGTAACTTAACTCTTTATTTAATGATACTGAACCATATAAGCCTCCTCTTTAGGCAGTGAATTATATAAGCAGCAAGGAAAAAAAGCTTTTTAGGATTGTATGTGTTACCTGAATTGAGAGACAGCACCATAATTTATTGATAGCTTTCCTTTTCTTTGCAGTGTGTCAAAGCTTTAGTCTACTATGATGTGCATTCCTGCAGACTAGATATTGGCAATGAGAAGGGAGACACTCCTCTCCATATTGCTGCTCGTTGGGGCTATCAAGGGATCATAGAAGTGCTTTTGCAAAATGGGGCAAATCCAGAAATTCAAAACCGGATGAAAGAGACTTCCCTGCAGTGTGCATTAAATCCCAAGGTATTCCCCTTTGTCTTCTAGCCTGAATTCTCTCTAATGCAAAGCCACAGAGGTGTAGATGCCCACCTGCTAATAGGGTTTCACTATTAAAGGGAAAATGTGTGTTTCACTTGGAGGACAAAGGATCACATTTTAACTCTAGTAGCAGGAGTACAGTCTGTGGGATAGAGCATGAACTTGTAAATGGGTGCTTTTAATCTGCTCAGTCATAACCTGTTACTAATATTAGGTTGTCGCCTAACTTGTATTTCAGTCAGTGGATTCCTCTTTAAGTGGAGTTACACTGATTTTCTTTAATATTTTTATGCAGATTTTGTCATTGATGGAATTAAACTATCTGACGTTTGAAAGAGGACAAAGTGCTTCTGAGGTAACAACCAAAGCAAGGTGCTAAACTTCTTTTTGCCTATTCTTAACCTCCTTCATTTGAGATGTAACTTTGTTTGTTTGTTTGTTTGAATTTGGTTTGTTTTTTCCAACTGTAAGTCACCACTTAGATCTCCTCAGCTCTCAGCAGAAACTTTCAGCAGAGGATCATCTGTCTCAAGCCTGTCATCAGCATCAACTGATATAAGGCAAGAAGAAGTAAAAAATAGTTATAAAGAGGTAAGACTGAGGTCTAAGTTTTGACAATAAGCAAAGTGAAGGAAGTTAAAAGAGTGATATTTTGCCACAGCTTTAAACTGTTTCTTCAGGAATAGCCTTCTGTCTGGTTTAGAAAATTATATGTTGCTGGCCTCAAGGGTTTGTCATCTCAGTACCTGAGCACTTGTTTTTGTGTGGTGTCAATTGCTCTGTTGGTTATTTCTGGGGAAAAATTCAAAGCATATTTAGAGTAGTTGTTCAAATTTACTGAAGTTAACTGTGTAGATTGAGAATTTATTCAGGTTTACAAAATTACAGTGGCAGTCAGTGCCCCAAGGACCTGACTGCCCTTTCCAGGAAATAGGTGCTATTGTTAGCTTACAAAATCAGTCAGGGAAAAGAGACTAGAACAGACATGCTGGCAAACAGACTGGAATGTTAAAACAAGATTTCAAAATAGGCATAGGAATCAATTTTGTAACAAGCGAAGAGTACAGACTACATATAAAATTTCTTGCATGTATGTGGTTTTGGTCATTTTGCTCTGTCCACACCAACCAAGGTGCCATCCTCTGAATTTTTTTGTGGTGGGTCTCAGATCCGTACTTTACCCCTTACTAAGGCATTCATAACACTACTCATTCTGATGCTTCCCTTTATTTTTTCCATAGTCTTCCTATTCAGTTTTTTCCAAAATGACCTTCTTAGTATGTTTGTTTTTCTTCTTTTTTTCCTGCTATTAAAAAGTTCTTCTCTTGCCAAAAGTTTCAGTTTGCTAAAAATACTGAAGAAACACAAATATGTAAATTTTGACTGGACAGTATTACTTCACACTTGAGTTGCTCTGTGAGAGTCTCAATGTAGGAATGTACCTCCCTGTTTGTACGGAGTCAGGGACTCTAAATAAACTTGCCTCATAGATTGAGGATTTTTTTTTTCCTTCAAGGAACAAATGTGTGACACTCAAGAGCTAAGACTGTAGTTCACACCAGGGAAAAAGATTCCGAGGAGCTTACACCTGAGGTCCTTGGGGTTAATGACCTTCTCCTGTAATCCAGCTTTAGTTGATTTCTGTTTGCCAAGTTTCACATGGGCTCACTGCTCTTATTCTTAGTAACCAAAGAGGCAACACCTGATGCTGAGAGCTCTCCATGAAGGGAAGGCCCCTGGAAGTAATGGGAAGCTGATATGGTCAGTTTTCCAGATTTCAAGATTTACACCAGGGATTAAGGGGATCCAGGTAGACATTTATTATCAATACTGAATTAAACTCTTCACTTAAATGAACCGGTCATGATTAGAAAAGAGAGAGGAAAAGAGCGAGGATTTTAAGCTGGGACTTACTCTGTTGGAACTAAGTCCTTGCACAATTTCTGTTAAGCAGCTGAAAAACTGGGCATGTGAGTGAATTGTAGTAAATTTGTTTCATCCATTTTTACATTTAAAGGAAGGTACTTCTGTTCCATGGAGGAATGAGAAAACAAACTGGAAAGACGGGGAAATGCATGTAGCAGACATTTTGCCCTAAGTACTCTTAATAAATTATCTGTAAGCTGCATAACAGAAGATCAGCCACTGCTGGGTCCTGAGGCAGTTTTTAGAAGTGTAAGGAAGTGTTATTTTTGGAAAGAAATTATCAGAGCTTGTGGGTCACTGGCTATTACTGTTTAGCAGCTTGTATGGGATAAAACTGACTCCTGACAAATCTTTACATTCTCAGTGAAATTATCCTGTATGATATGGGGACATTTATGGGAGGCACAGATCTCCCTAGTATATCTAGTCCATTTTAGGTTGGGATTCAGCTCATCCACCTTCAGACATCTGAAAGGCGATTGTGTTCACTTCAGACATCTGTTTTCCCTCCTTAGTCGAGGGAAATTGGTGCTTCCAGGGAGGAATTAATCTCAGTCATTCTTAGTTTGACCTGAGTTACAGTCAAGTGTTCTTTGAGTGCATTCTGTTCTGTAGTTACCAGAGAGGGAGTTTAAATGACTGGTTCAGATTTAGACATTCAAAGTTAGGAGAGAAAAATCAAAGAGTCATAGGTTCTGCCTTCAGTGGCTAATGCATGACTTCAGGGACCTTCATCCTGTATTAGAAAGTCAGTAATAAAATAAAACTTCACAGCTTCCCTAAAAAGAAAAAAAGGAGAAATTTAATCTAGCCCCTGATCTTTTGGCTGTTTGTGTCCCATTCTTCAGCTAAAATGCTGAAGAAAGAGATCAGAGCAGTAAAGCACAAACTTCGGCCTCGTTCTTCCTTGTCTGCCTCAGCAAACACCCCTGGCACACTGAGCAAGGTGCTCATTTCTGGATAAGGCTTGAGATGTGACTGTAGCTGCCACTCCAGGGCATCTTCACCTTGAAACACATTGCCTAATATTGAAACAACTGTGTTTACACAGCAGCATCTTTGGTGATTCTAGCCCAGTGCTGGAATAATTTGCCATAATGCTGAAATAGACTTTCACAAAGCTTATTAAAGGGTTCTTCAACAATCTGCAGAGGCCAGGTGAGCGACCCAGTGACAGGACTGTCCCTGCCCTCTTGCTGGCACCTGTCCTACTCCTATCAGGTCAGATCTCTCCTTTGTGTGAGAGTAGGGAGTCAGAGAAGTGGGGAGGCAAGTGCATCTCCTTGTGCTTTCAGGAGCAATCCCAGGGCTCAGGGCAGTGACATCAGGGCAGTGCCATCAGTGCACTGCAGAGCACCTTTCCCAAGCAATCCCAGGGCTCAGGGCAGTGCCATCAGTACACTGCAGAGCACCTTTCCTGAGCAATCCCAGGGCTCAGGGCAGTGACATCAGGGCAGTGCCATCAGTGCACTGCAGAGCACCTTCCGTCTCTTCTTCCCTCCTGTGTCTCTTCTCCAGGCCCTGCAGAGCTCCTGAGCACGAGTGGACCTGCCCCAAGCAGCCTCCTCAGGCATTACCTGCCTCGAGCATACACAGATTTAACTGGTCTAATGCTGGTCCCCCTCAGCAGCTCTCCGAGGTGGAGACCTGCCTTTTGCTAATGCACACCCTTTGATACTTATACCTTGTCAGATTTTAAGTAGAAAACAAATTTCACACTTACAGTCAATTTAGACTTGTCTGTGTCTGTTTTTTAGCATAGGAATAAACCAGCAATCAGCACATGTGAGGGGAACAATTGGAAAGAATCTTTTTCAGCTTCAGCTGTTGTTTCTCAAACAGCACAATAAAACCTGCCATCCTTTGTGCTTCTGGTAGCTTACAGTAGCTCAGCAAGAGTCCAAAACCAGTGTTAGTGTTCATTTGGGTAGAAATTTGTGTTGAGTAGGGATTTTTTATGTTGGGTTCTCTACAGAAGCACATGGGGCAGCTGCTGCTAGAGCAGCATAATAATATATATCAATTTACATGGCTTTGTTTGTGTGGGGGCCACATATCCTCAATTTAGATAAGTACTGTTTATCTTTAACTAAGCAAGTCAGAGATCATCAGATGGCCGCAGGTCTTGTACGGCTTTTGTATTTCATAAAGGAAGAAGGTTTTTCCTTTAAAACTTTATCAATAAATATGAAATGGATTAGCAGTAATCCTCTACTGCATGAGCTTAAGGAGGTTAGCAAAGGACAAGGATTTTCTGTGTCCTTAATATCAATACTAACAAAGCAAATAAATAATTTTCTTTGTACATAGGTGGAAAAACTCCTCAGAGCAATTGCTGATGGAGATCTGGAAATGGTGAGTCTTAGCATGACTGTTGAATATTATTGAATTCTAATTTATCTCATTCAAATTGAGGAAGCTATTTGTATATAATATCAAGTGAAGAATGCTTTGGGTTATACATTCCTTCAGCAACAACTGATCAAATTCAGCTCATTTTCTAGAAAGAATATTCACTCCACGTCCCCAGTTTATTTTACCTACAGTGCTTTAAGGCCCATTATTTTGGCATTTCCATGACCTCATGCACTAAAGAAGTTGCTTTAACTTGAATAATTCCTTTGCAAAGGCTTGTCATTTAAAAATGTACACATCGTCACTTCTAGGAGATGCAAAGAATTTGGGAAGAACCACATTCAGGCAGGCATGCTGAAAAGAAATACTGTGGGAAAGATCAGTTTGTCTGCTGCAGGTGCTCAAGCTGCTCTGTCAAATGCCATTTTAGATGGGGAGTGTGGTACATTGCAGGGCACTAATAAGGTGTGCTGAGGTCACAGTGTTGGACTGGATATCCAGTCAAACAAAATAAAATAAAAGGCCAGAAGGTGAGCTTGCCAGTAAACCTAATTTTTGTCAGCATATCCAATAGAAGTGTTATTCCCTGTTGTTTGTTTCTGTGCCAGTTCTGGAAATTGAATGGTGGCATTTACAGTTTGTGTTTGACTTGGGCAGCATTCCAGTAATACAGTGTTTTTAAATCCACAAATGCTTTTTGATTCCTAAATTGACAGATTATCTAATGCTTTAAATATTACTTACTCTTTGTTGTATATTTACTGCATGTAATAAGGGTGCATAGGTACTATAAATGAGAAATGGATTCTTATTTTGTTTGTTGGGATTTTTTAATTAGTATTTCATATAGAAGGAAATTTAGGTGACAGTAGTCAGCACACAGAAGTTATTATTTCTGGGGCATACAACAACAGGTAGTTTGGATTTCATGTAAAATAGATAGCTGAAGGCTATCATAATACCAGTTTCAGAGATGGTGTTCTCTAATTTATGATCAGATCACAGAATCACCTTATGTTTTGTGGCTTTACTTTCCACATTACTCAAGTTCATTTAAAGCTGTTCGTTATAAAAAGAATAATCCAATTTGATAGCAAAGGTTACATCTTGCCTATCTATTAGAAAAACATGATTATTTCAAAACTCTTATCTTCTTCTGACAGCCTGAGGTCTGTCTCCATAGGAACAGACCCAGCAACAGGGTCATAAGTGTTGTAGATTTTTACTGTGACAGCCAATTGTGCTTTGCAAGAGGAGACATAAAAAAAAGTGCTATGAAACTGGAAGAGTAAAAAAAACTTGTGATTGTTTGGGAGGCTGGAAAACAACCTTTGTCATGACCATGGCACCTGCAAACTTGAAAAGCAAGCGTGCTTTAGATCAGAGCTGTTGTTAATCAATGACAGTTGTTTTAATTGGCTGACTCAGTGGCAACTATTCTTCATTTTAAAGGCAAAATTTAGTCACTTTGGTAAGTTTTCTGTTTGTAGTGAGAAAGAAATGTTTGATACAGCATGGAGGGAATACCTGTATAGAAAGGATTAAGCTTTATTCCCAAAATATGTTTCAGAATTATGCAGCAGCTTTTTGGGGGGAGGTCCTCAAACAGTACTTTTCACTTCAGTGGTTTATGGATGGGTAGGAAATGATTATAGCTCTGTTGTTGGTGGAGACTCTTAACAGTTATCTTAGCCCATTTTGCTTCAAACAAAGCCTTTCATAGGATGGTAGAATGATTGGAAGGGACCTTAAAGATCAGCCTTGTTCCAGCCCTGCTGCTGCAGGCAGGGACCTGTGGCTCTGCCATGTGCTGCAGAAGTGGTTGATCCTGTTCGACATCAATTTTCAGTCTTTCATTCTCAGTGATTGGATTTGGTGGTCAGGTGTGCACCACAGCTTTGCAGTGATGGGTGAACTATTCAGCTTTCAACAAGGGTACTTAGATTTAAACAAAAAAGAAAATAAAAAGCCCCTTTTGTTATTAGGGTGGGATAACATTAGAACAGACCTGGAAGGTTACAGAGCCTCTTCTGTCCGAAGTATCTGAGAAGATATTGGTCAAACTTCTGTCAGTGATATTACGGAAGAATTGATGTTGTCTCAGTGTAGATACAGAATTTGATGCTCTTCTGAAATTGCTCCTACCCAGCATATCCAGTGGAATGGGTATGTGCAAATCCACCACAAAAAGAGCAAGTATCTTGTTTAAAATAAATCTTAGAGAGCAGCTAAAAGGCTGGCATAGAGGGTACAGAGCCTCCGGAGTGCTTGGGTGAGTATTCCGGGAAGCTATTCTGCAATGCAAAGAATGGTTTGGATGACAAATTACCTGTCAAATGGAGATTATGGACAATTTCCTGAGGTGGTTTGGTGTATGTCTGCTTGAAAGTACAGTTAGTGTTTTGGTAAAACAACCTTTAAATGAAATAAAACAGCTATTCCACTGCAATTATGCAGAGGTGTGCACTGAGTTGTATGTTCAGATTTTTGTGAGACGAGGGTATCTGCAGTTTGAGAGCAGCAGTATTGAGCTGTGCCAGCAGGAGGAGGCACTCACTTGTGAGGGTCTTGGGCAGCGTGCAGGGAAAGGGGCAAGAGAAGTGGCAGTACTATTATTTTAGAAGTAGTAAAGCTTCACCAAGCTGGCCTTCCTTAAACAGGCAAGCTTGAGAGCAGATTTCTTTTTACTCCAGAGAACAATGTGGAATTTGCAGGGAAAGCAATGTTCTGTGGAAAAACATGCCTTTTCTGTCTCAATTCTATTGTCATTCAGAATCAGGTATATGGCCCTGACTAGGATTTGTTCCAGCTGCATGTGTTTAATTGGACAGATTATTAATGTGTTGGAGCACAACCTGCTGACAAGCGTGAGAGTAAACAGAGTGGGAGGAACCCATGGGAAATTCCATTGTCCCTGTGCCCTTTTTGGCTGGGAACTGTAGAGCTCTTGGCTCGGTCAGTTCAGTGACACCAAACCCAACCCATGACTCCAGCAAAGATGCCTCTGTCTCAGTTCCAGCAGGAAGGAGTTCCTTGGTTTTCCTCCGTGCCACTGTTGAGTGGGGAGGCAAAGGGCCCATCTTCCTTCACGGTAACAAGGCAATGATACATCTTTTCACAGCTCTCTTAAAAGCTGCTCAAAAAAAAATAGAGTAAAAGGAAAACCCTTCACAAGATGACATGCTTCCCACCCACTCTGTTATCCTGGAACTTGCAGTGTGTGGGAACTTCGCAGAAGATCTGCAGGAGCTCAGAGAGGTGTCAGCAAAGCACACGAGTGCCCTGGTGTTTCTTGTGCCCTGATGTTAGTCCCTGGCATGCACCTCGGGAAAGGGGGCTCTTGATGGGCTGTCCCTTGCAATGTGAGGCTAACTTAATTCCCACTTCTGTCCTGAGTTCCTGAAACACCTGTCCCATTGAGCATACAAACTCAGAATGATGCCCTACATAGGTGTCAAGCTTAACATTGCTAGGTGGTGTCATAATGTACACTTAGTATAGTCCCTGCTAATTCTAAGATGTCCTTAGTGAACAGTAAACTAATGAATTTCAAGGTAAAAACATATTTCATAAACAGCTTTTTTTGTTGTTGTTGCATAAAATGTAATGTAAAATTAATGTGCAGTAATCATCACTGTCTGCAAATGGCACCTGAATGCTCTGAGTCCTAGGACTGTCTTCACTGAAGGGTCTCCCTCAAATGTGAGACATTGGACATTGAGGAAAAAGTGAAACTCTGCAGCTCCTGGGGAGTGACAGACCTAAGAAAAGTCAGTGCCCCCTGCAAAGTGTTAGGTATCAGTTAAATGTTGTCATCCGCATAATTTCTTATGTTCTTTAAAGTAAAAAATGAAACAAAATTCACATTGACACGAGCTGGCACAAGTCATCTGAGCTAAAAGGATTTGGAGGGTTTGAGAATGGGTGAACACTGAAATTGTGATTAGGCAGCAGGAAGTCATTTATAATTCATTTCACTACTGTACTTGGAGAACTTTCTAACTGCTTTGTCAACAGTAACATTTGATTTTTTAATTTGGCCTGTAGGCTGCTGATGCCAGGAAGTGGCTGTAGAGTCTCCCTGAGAGATTCACAAGTATATGTAATGTTTGTGAAATCTTACTTGTCTACATATGAGGATTTATTAGGACATGGAACCTTTGGACTCTGTAAAGGACTTACTTTTTATGCCAGGTACGTTATCTCTTGGAATGGGTGGAAGAAGACTTGGAAGATGAGGATGACACAGCCAGTACATCAAAACCAGAATTCTGCCATCCATTATGCCAGTGCTCAAAATGTGGGCCAGCACAAAAGGTTGGAATATTCAATCAGTAAAAAGAATAATTTATATTCTTTTAATGTAAGTTTTAGTGCCAGGGAAGTAGCATTCCTATTGCCCAGCAGCTCTGTCTATAAAGCATCTAACTATATACAGATCTTCACAGTTCATCTGATGTCATGAAATTGTTCCTTTTTGTAATTGAACTATTGAAATGTTTGTATACAGGAGCAGTGCTCAAACATTTGCTCAATACCTAATGGAGTGAGAAAGCTTCACAGTTTGCTTTTAGAAGATGAGGGCAACTTTGAATAAACATCCTCTTCTAAGACTGATTCTCTTTTGTAGTTTACATTGCTAACTGTCACAGCATATCTACTTACCTGTTAGTAGTCAGTTTAGCAAGGAATACCTGCTAATCCTATAATCAATGTAATGCTGATAAAGTCTTTTTTTAATTGCATGTCATCTTTCCTATAAGCTATATCTAAAACCTCTTCAGAGATTAAATGTAGTTACGAAGACACTCTTTTCAGTTGCAAAAACTTCCTTCCTCCTTGCATATCATGGACTGTAGAAGTGAATCAGGCTTTACAATACGTTCTTTTTTTTTTTTTTTTAATAAGGAATGATCCCAGCTTCTCGGAAATAGAAAACCAATTACTTGCTTCACATTCACACTGCTTTATTTTCTTGTAATGGGTGTCCATGTGCCCTCAGCATGGAGATCATGTGCTAAAGATGCCAGAGATTGAGATCATAAAGCTCATTTTATTGCCTACAGAGGAGGGAATGGCATCTGCTCTGGAATTTACTTGCCTGCTGAATGAGGAGAGGAAGGAACTTGTTAACTGATCCTAACCCTGTGTTAGGCAGGCACACATTGCAAAGCACCCCAAGGACAGGCAGAATGAATGTCCAGCACTGTAAATATCAGGAACCCAGTTTGTGAGAGGAGTAAAAGATGTTCTGTACTGCTGTGTAGGCTCTCTTGCAGGTAGTTCCCTAATCTTGACTCCCCATGGGACTCTGTTCTCTGGGCCAGTATTACTTCCAGATGAGTAAAATTAATTTTAGTTTTTATCCTTACTACCTCAAGCTTCTTGTAGTGGTAAAACAGGTGTGTATTGTCTGTCTTGAGCAATAAATGTCTATATAAATGAAAGTAACTCATGAAAGTTGACTGATATCCAGTTTGAGCATCCTAACTGCTGTATGAAAACTTTAAAGTTTTATATCCGTCTTGACCTGTGCTGCTTTAGTCTCTTTTTAATGTCATGAACACTTTGGCTGGAATTCTCTCTATGAAGTTATCATGTTGAAAGAAAAGAGAGAACAGTAACATTGTTCTGTTCAAAAACACTACTGAGCTGCTCTGGTTTACTAGACTTTTCCTCTGTAGAAGAACTTGTAATGTCCACCTACCTGGTTTGTGTAAACTTAGCAGGTATTTGGCTGCTGCTTTTTGGTTAACAGAAAGTAATGTGGTTGTTTTTATAGTTTTGTTGTGTCTTTTTCTCCGCAGAAATTTTCGAGGATCTCTGCCAATGGCCTTGGAGTCAACGTGTCAAACCCGGATGGCTTTACCCCCCTGCACATGGCGGCCCTGCACGGGCACTCCGAGCTCGTCTCGCTGCTGCTGAGACACGGGGCCAACGTCAGCGCCCGCAACGCGGAACACGCGGCTCCTCTGCACCTGGCCTGCCAGAAGGGGCACCTGCAGGTAACTCGGCCTCTCCACAGCAGTGCCTGTGCGCAGCCACCAGAGAAACGCTGCGCTGGGGAATCACCAACGAGGCTAAACCAGCGACGGAGAAAATGAGTCTGGTGGTTCTGCTTTTTCTTTCAGTGTTTAAAATCTCCAGATGGAAAGGGGATCTCTGACCTGAAACTGTTTCAGGAGACACGTTTTCTTTCTAAACGATCTGAAATACTGGTTTAATGCAAGTGCTGCCAAAAGCTACTGTCATACTTCAAAGCACTTTAAAAATGGAGCAGAATTTTCTTGTCTGTGTTCCTCTGTATCTTCTTTTCAAGGTTATGTGCATGTCTTGGTATCTTCAATAGCCACAGTATTAAATATTTACTGTATTTTCAACTCATTAAAGTAGATTAGGAGCCAAGTGACATTCTGTGGGTAGCAGATAACTTTGTCCCTCATTGCAAGTCAGGGAACTAAACGCAGTGAAGGAGAAGCATGAGCTCCTGAGAGGAGGGCATTAATGCAGGAGGGAGAGTGAGGGAGAGGGGAAATTAACAGTAATGAAAAAGCGGGGGCAGGCAGGCAAATGGGAAGATGCAGAAACTTGAAAACTAGTGTTTTAAGAATAAGGAGCTGAGGACTGCAGGGGGAAAAAGAATTGTGAAGATGATTGGAAGACAAAGCACTAGGGAAGCAAGAAAATAAAAAAGAACACAACTCACATTTGTAGGTTAATGAAGGATAGTTCATGGGATATATACAACCTAAAGAACTCCTTCCAAGTGTTCTGATGAGTTTAAAAAAGTCAGAATGGGTACTGTTGCTGTGGTGCTTTGTTTTTGATGTTTTGTTAAGTTATTGGTTGTGCATGTTTTTCACATTCCTTGAGTTTTATTTTCTGGTCTTTCTTGCTGTTGCTTAAGTTTGTGTTTTTTAAAAGTGTGTGATAATATACAAAAATTAGTCTGATGGGAAGAGTTGTTTGTGGTTGTCATCTCTTCAGCAAAGATGAGACTTGTTTTCTCCACCCTTTTTTCTTTGTCTTTTTCTCCATCTATATTTTAAAAAATGGTTAAAAAAGGTAGGGGGACCTTTCACTGCATGGTTATGGTTAGCTGGTATCTTAAATTGAAAAGTTGTTACTTCTCTCCATAGGTAGTAAAGTATCTGATGGATTACAATGCTAAACAGAATAAAAAGGATATCTATGGAAATACTCCTTTAATTTATGCATGCCTGAATGGTCACTATGAGACTACTGCCCTGTTGTTACAGGTAAGATCACAGAAAACAGAATGTTCAGAATGGTATTTCTTATGTGGTATCTGTGCTTGCCCAATACTCAGGGTCAGTATTTTTAGTTAGGCACTTCTTTGTCAACACTACTTGGGGAAAAAAGAAAGAGTGTTTGTTAACTCACTCTTTTCAATGCCTTCCCTTCACAGATTTTAATGAGATAAACATTACCTGACAATTGTGCAGTTAGCTGTTCTTATGGAACTTGTATGTGGCAGGTGTTAGGTTTTCTGGCTTATGGTTCTGTTCCATAGGGGGTTTTATTGTGGTTTTAGGGGGTTTTTTTAAACATCTCCTGAACTTGGACTATATAGTAGATATCATTGCCATCATCATCATTGTCATCATGGCTCGGCCTGACAAACGAAGGTTTGGGAAGGGCTCTGCCACCCTTGCTGCAAGCGCTGATGGCTAAAGAGGCCGATGCATACAGTAAATACATGCAAAAATGAACAGAGCTGACCCAGGAAATTGTGGCTGTGAGAGAGGAGGAAATAATACGATCAGGTGGCTTATGGTGAATGCAGAGACCACTGTGCCTGTGCACAGCTCCGAGGCCGCTGCTGCTGCCTCGTCCTTGTTCCTGCATGGAAAAGGGAGACAGAGCAAATGAGCCATGTCCAGTTCCTGCTGTGTAACCCTGATTTCGTTTTGCCGTGCAGCGTGGAGCCTCCGTTAACCTGTCCAATGCCAAGGGCAACACGGCCCTGCACGAGGCGGTGTCGGGGCGGGACGCGGCGCTGGTGGAGCTGCTGCTGCGGAGCGGGGCCCTGACCCACCTGCGGAACGGCAGGAGCTGCAGCCCCGCGGACTGCGCCCAGCCCGTGAGTGCAGGCAGCACGGGGCACCGGCGCCCCGCCGGCTGCCTAAAATGAGTTACCCTGCGCAAAAAGGATGAGTCCGGGAAGAGAGAAAGCACACGTGAAACTAAAAATGGCCTTGAAATTATCTCTTGGCAGAGAGAGCAGAAGCAGTGCTGGCAAATGAACACCTTTCGTTAATCAGCTGCACTGCCAGCAATCTTCCTTTTTCCACCCACCGCCTTCTGCCCTTCGAGCCTTTGGATACCTTTTATCTTTGCAATAGAAAACTCTGAGCTTCCCCTTTATTAATAGCAATAAGATTCTTTCTAATATTAAATAATGCAGAATTATTTCACTCCTTAAAGGATTTGATGCATAGTCCCTATCTTTATGTGCTTAATTAGCCTGAGATGTAGCATAATGACCACAAAATTCTGTGCTGAATTAGTTTTAGTATGTATATTGCAATTTAAGCTGACATTAGCTTAGCCATAAATAATATAGTTTAAAATAAGAGGTCAAGACTACTAAATGATCACTCTGGTACAGTGGAACTTGTGGAACACTGATTTTGCCCCTACTCAAGATGATACAATTTCAGGTTTATGTTTATAATCTGTTATTTTCATGTGTGTTGCATTCATTTTGGCAGCAGTTAATTGACACACTCTGCCCAGACTAAAATCCTAAATTGTACTGATGTTTTTCTTTAATAATGGTGAAAAAATGGCAACTCTTAAAATGAAGAACTCCAATATCATGAAGTTGCTGGAAGCAGCACCAAGCTCTGTACCCACATCTGCAGAGGGGGAGAAGGAGGGTGAGCAGCATGTGACTGTCAAGATAAGGAAAAAAGGTACCTGTCACATTTCCACTGTTATGAACAAAAAGGGATTTGGGAATTCATGTGCAACTGCATCAAATATTTTACCTAACTGATTTACCTGTGATTGAAGACCAGTCAATTATTTTCCATATTTAAGATAGGTAATGCCTAAAATTCTGTAACTAAGTGCAGTAGACTTTGTATTGTATTCATGACATTGCTGCAAACTTATTTATCACTTTTTTGGGGTGTATGTGTGCAAATGTTACATACAGAAGCATTTAAAGTTAAAACACACACCACACTTGAGATATATAACTAACCATGTATTGTGCATTTCGGTGCAAAGCGAAACAGATTTAAATTATTTTAGTTGTCATTTGCTTTGCCCTGAAACAGGTCAGGGAGTGACCCTTAATTTGGCAGGGATTCTTCATTCCTGTCTGTCATATTTGGGACAGAAACAAAAGCTGCAGAGGGCACTGTGAGACCTTTCAGCACAGTTTGCAGCAGTGGCAGGACGTGGCCCGGTCCCAGCCGAGGTGCAGACACTCGTGGTGCAGTGGCAGTGCAGCTGAGCTCTGCGGTGCCACTGGCCACGGAAGGAGGTGTTCCCATCCCTCCTCCCCTCTCCCCTTGGCCCCTGATCCAGATTATCCACTGCTCCCCTTGTGCTGGCTCTGAGGTGCTTCAGGTGCATTTTGAAGCTGAAGGAGTTCACCAGCCTGTGGCAAGAGGTGTAACAAGTTTTGTGCCGAGCCAGACAGCTCAGCATAGCACAGGACCTGCTGCCACCAGAACTGTGGACAGAAGACAGGGAGGCTGTGCAACGGGAATTAGGGAAGATGAGGAACAGGAGGGCCTGTTTGAGCATCCATGAGTTTCCAAAACAACTCTTGCGTTCCACCTTGAATTTCTGGTTGATAGAAAACCACAATTAATCACAGTATGCTGATGCCCAAAATTGAGATAGTTCTTTCAAATATTATAATTCTAAAAGAACAATAGAAGACATGTTTGGCACCTGTGTGTTAATTAATTCAGGTTTGTAAAAATTCAGGGCCTCAAAGTCCACAATTAGAGTCTCTGTAGAAGCTTTGGCAGTCATGCTAATCTGATGAAGAATGTTTACTTCCTGCAAATTAAAATGCTTTATAATTTCCAAAGACAAATTGCCACTCTGGTTCAAGCTAGTACTATTGTACTTTTACCGTAAAATTTAAAATCTGATGTCATTTGATGCCACTTTCCATTCAGAACTGTGTTTTTTTTACTTCCTAAGCGTGACTCAGTTGTAATTTTAGCTGCCTGTTCTTTTAAACCCCCAGTGCATTCTAAGCCCTGTGAGAAAGCCGATGATCCCATAAGCAGACAACTTCAACTGCTCCAATCAATTAACAGATTTAACAAGTAAGCAGAGAAGCTTCCTCAGAGTGTGTTTGTTGTTTCCCATAAATTATCAAGAAACACAGCTGCTAATAAAGCCCCAAAATGGGTCAGTCCTGGTTGCAGGTCACATGATGGTGTGACAGTGGCTGTTAATCCCCCAAGGCTTGCACAGTCACAGCCCCAGACAGATGTTTTGGGCACGAAATGCTCACTGGGGTGGTGAAGCAGCACTTGTATTTAAAATGTATTTAAAATTGTGTTTGCACTAATACTTGGTGTACCATCATTTATGGCGTTTCAGAGCCAGACAGCATAAAAAATAATGTTCACTCATTGGTTGGGTTTTGCCTAGGGTATTTTTAAATATTAATGTATATTCAGTAGTAAAACAGAGGCAATACAAGTAAGCTGTGATTTTCGGAAGGTGTTGACAGGGAGCAGCCTGTCTCTGGTGAGAGAGTTCCACCTTGTGGAGCTTCTGTGATAGAGGGTTTTATGAAAGGCTTATGTAAAGACATTTAACCTCTTTAATTTCTTTAAAATCTTTTTTAGAGAAAAACATTTACGGAGAACAATAACAAGAGATAAAAGTGTCCCTAATTTTGACTATCAGTTACTGCACCAGGTAAGTGGAAATACTTGCTTGTATTTTTTGTATAACATGGCAAATGTTTGTTATCTGTTAATAGGGGTACACACAAGAGGAAAGTTTCTTTACTAGTGGTGGCTGCGGAATCACTTGACCTGTTCACCAAATTGCTTCTGTTTTATCTTGTTCAAACTTCAATGGTGCTTCAGTAACACCTCTTAAACACCTGATTCTTGCTTTCAAGCCTCCTAAGCCTCTTATTACTGGGTTCATCTCTGCCTTGTGTTCTGTGTCATCACAGCCAAACCTGGGACTGAAAACCTGCAGCTGGTAGGAGCTGTGGCCAAGCAGGGACGCTTTGGCAAGAGACACATTTTTCAGTAGATTAAAATTAGGGCTTGTATAAGTCTGCTTGTAAGAGGAGACTGTTTGCAAGGGTGACAGCAAACTGCATTACGTGTGTAGGAGGAAGGGTGGGTCTCTTCCCTCACAGGTAACATCTGGAAGCAGGGAAATTTTGCCTTCAGCAGTGCCTGGTTGACTCTGTCTGTATTAATACTTCCATGTTCCTTAATAGTAAAAAAAAATGGCTGTTAATTTCAAGTACCCTGAGACTTGCATTACAAAAGGTGTTTAGAAGAGTTAGGATGATGTTGGGATAGTGCAGTGAAAATGTTTTGGAATGCTTGTTGTTTTCAGTTCTGGTACTGATATGGCCTCTCCTTATTTTCTCATATATAGCCCCAATATAATGACTCTCCTACAAAGTCTGTCATTTTTAATCCTTGACTGTGTTCTCAGTATAAAGAATACCATGAAATTAATATGATAATTATGTTCAAGAAGCACCATATTCACTTCACTTCTTTGTAATGAAGAAAGTAGATGGTGCTCTTAAGCTCCCCTTTCTCTCTCCTCACAGATGGCCATTAAAAGCTTTGATAAAACCAAGTTAAGGTCTGTGGGAAGGCTGGAGCAGAGCTCGGTTCAGGTGACAGACACGGGATGCAGTGGTGACTTTGTGGAACACGACGACACGGTGGAGGTTCCTCACCGGAGCAGGTTAATGCACAGAAGGCACACAGTTAACGTGCCCCTCCCAGCAGAGGACATCGCTGACAGTGGTTCATCCAGCCCTGGAATTCCAGGTATTTCACAATCTCAATACTGCTGTGATGACTCCATTTGAAACCACTGACAGGGAAGCGCAAATGTGATGCCAAAAGCCGAGGAACTTGGTGGTGTGAATTTTGGTAACCCTTCACTGTACATCAGAGACGTCAGTGCCACCGGCAGGGCTCTTCAGAGCAGAGGACAGGACAGCTCTGCAGCACAAACAGGATGTTTTAGCACTTTGAAGACTGAACCCTCTGTTGATGTTGGAGGTAACTACACAGCCAGATCATTACTGATCGCACAAACAGGGACGCACTGGGATGTAGACAGCAGTTACTTTCCTATCCTACTTAGCACTTATTAAAAAATTCTATGTAACAGTAAACCAAATGAAACCCTGTATTGTATTTTTCAGCCACCCACTTTGTTTTAAAAGTCTTTAAATAATTTTTGCATTTTTGGTTTTTATCACTACATTGAGAATTAAATATATTTATATTATATATAAAGATATATTGGATAACAAGGTATTTATTGCCAGAGATAACTGAAATGTCTCTATTTTTATTGTTGTGTTACAAACCATAATAGTATATATTTCTGTATAGTTCAATAGCTGGGCAAACAGTAGTCCATAACATCTGTGGCGCTGCATTATTAATGTGAAGGGATGTAATCCCTGCTGATTCCTTGGCAGTGCTCCCCTGTATTGGAACTGCAGGATCAAGTTCTTCCACGGGAGCCAAAATACCGGGGAAAAATTAGAGAGCCCTTGACAAAGCTAAACTTTGGACTCGCAGTCCGCAGCCTAATGAAAAACAATGCAGAAGCCTGTAAGGACACACAAAATAGTTTGGGTTTCCCCTCCTCTAAAGCAGGTAATGCAAAAATGCACAAATATTCATGATTCTGAACCTGGGCAACATCTGCAGACAGAACTGCTCAGGAGCCTGTTCCGGACTGCTCTCAAAAAGGTGAAACTCCCACTGAAAGGTACTTCTCACATCAGTGAGCTTTGGTTGGAATAGGCCAAATCCTGCCCCATTCCCAGGGGTGATCACCGAAGAACTGAACGCTCACAGGGAGCTTGAGGTGGCTGCTTAGATTTGAACTTCACTTTCTACTGTTCAGTTATGTGTAAATAGCACAAGTCAGGTTTGGCAGGGCAGTATTTTTTACTCTTGGCTCATCACATCCAGCTTGCGTTTTATTTCATGAACTATTTGTATGGATAATTTTATTTCTTTTAACCGTGGTATTAGTGAACTGCCTGGCAAAATACAAAGCTGGAAGACAGAGTGGTGGGTTTTTCAAATAACTTTTTAACTTAAGAGGTAAAATGTCAAATGACATTTGGATTTGAGGGTAATGTGTTTATTTTTCTAATAATTTATGAGTTCATCTGATTTTCTGATGTGCCTTGGATTTGTGCCAAATGATGGAGAGCAAAAACTAGTAAAATAACTTGAAAATGCTGGGGGTTTTGAGTGCTTTTGTCCAAGCACTGAGTCTCTTGTGCAGATTTCCTTGCTTGGTTCTGTAGGCATTTGAAGACTTCACCTTGTGTCCAGTTGTCAGTTAAAGGATCTCCTGGAATTTACTCTTCAGTTCAATATGACTGTCTTCCCTCCTACATTCACAGATTATTAAGTTGTGTGGTTTTGGATTTAAGGCACAGAGATGTACAAAATATAATTGTTAGTGAAAGTGAACATTTTCACATAACCACCTTTTCTAGCTCTACATCCACGTTAAAAAAAATAATCTAGTCCAGGTGAGACAAAAATAACAACTGTTAAATACTTTTTAACCACATTCACACAAAATGAAAAATACCCACTAATGCTCACTTGAAACAATTTTATTCTGTTCCAAAAAACACTGCAGGTGAAATCGTACATGATCCTGTTGTGTCAGATAAGGGGTTTGTGGTGGTAGAGTGTTTATCAGCACATTACAGTATTTATCCTACTGACTTCCATAACCATATATTTCAATAAAGGTGTAGCACAACTTCAGTTTTACTTTATGCATGCAGGAGTTGCAGAAAGTTTGGGGGAATGGTACTTTTTTTTTTCCAGGTAAGAAACACTCCAGCCATTTGATAAAAATGGAGGTAGTTTTAAGAACAAACGAAACCAGGTGTCTGACCAGTGCTGCATTACACAGTTAACTTGCTTTTTTGGAGATAGCCCAGTAACTTCACAGGCCAACAGTTCAACTGTTTGCTGTTACAGTTTCTTTACACAGACTGCCTGATATGGAGTTCCCTGATCCAAACAGTATCTGATACCTTCACTTTATTTTAAAATTTCCAGTAAGAACTTAAGAGCCAGGAAATGGGGCTCAGAAAATCTTCTTTCTGACTGACACTTCTGTGACTTGGAGGCAAGATTTTAAACTCCTGGAGAGGTGGCTGTTCCCACTTCTCACCTGGCTCCTCCTGTGTTTGGTATCTCCAACAGCAGCAAGTTAAGTGTGTGCAGTGGCTGAAAGCAGAGCTTACACACTGAGTAAGGGGAACAAAATGTTCATGCTAATGAAGCCACGGGAAACCTCACACTGCTCAGGCCTCTTATACTACAAAAATTTAAGTTATAAAATCCCCCTTCTCAAATTTATTTTACAAGTTCATTTGTTGGCCTTTTATTATAATAATAATAATAATAAAAAAAAAGAAAAAAAAAGTGAAGAAGCGTAAACATGTTCAGATCTTGCATTCTGCCTGGTAACAGCACGGTGCCTTTCTCCAGGCTTTTGTTTGGCAGCCTTACAGTAGTATTAATAATCATCCTCTTCATCAGAATCCAACACTCTCCTTCTGTTGAACTAAAATGAAATAGATAAGGTGAAAATAGAAGGGTCACAGTAAATCCAGGCTGGCACAAGCCTTCCCCACTCCATGCACTACCTGGGGCAGAACATCCACCCGTCCCTGGCCTCCCCACAGGACACAGGTTGTATCACACACCAGCTGCACAAGTTCCTGCTGGTCAGGACTGCTCTGATTCAATCCCAGCACTCAGCGGTGCAGGGGGGAGAGGTGGAAACACAATGCTTTCCCCTGAACCAACTGTCCAGTATGTACTATTTTTCTGCTGTGTTTTATAACATTACATTTAGAAAAGAACGCTTACCTTCACTGTGGTTTTCTTTTCTGTTTGCTGACTCACTTTTTCAAGTATTTCTATCAAACCTTGTTCTGATACCTAGGAGAGTGAAAGAACAGGTGAATAAACACATTCTGAGAAATGCTTAGTATCAAATGACTGAATCGCAATGTCCTTTCATATAAAAGGTTTTTGATGGAATTATGTAGTACCATTTAGAAGCTCTCAATTGCCATTTCACTTACTTAATTTACAACTATTAGAAACATCCTTTTTTCTTTTTAGAGTGAATTAGCTTTGAAAATGAATATATGAGAGAAAGAATTAGGAAAAGATAACTCACCTTTCCAGCTAGCTGTCCAAATCTTGCCATCTGTATAAGATAATTCTCTACTGCTTTTGCTTTGTCTGGTTTCACAAGTGCTAAATTGCTCACTGCAACAAAAACAGGCTTTGCTCATTTGAGTTTAAAACATTCTCCAATACCTTCACCAGTAGCTAAAAAATAACAGATGTCCCCATGAAATCATCCTCTTCATGCCAGGGTTGTGAAATAGACTGAAAAAGGCATTTGCACTTATGCCAGATACAAAACAGTGATAATTCTCACTTTTACATATTTGTCCCTGATTAGATTAACTGATTATGACTTTCCCTACAATTCCTATATTTAATTAAAAAAAATAACATTTATTAACATCATTCAGATGTCAGTTAGCCCCTCCCCTCCAATCACTGATACTGCCAACTGAAAAGCTGAAATGTTTATCTTCTCAACAACAGTGTTTTTCTACTCTGTCCTCTACACAAGCACCCACATGCTGGGTTTGAGCAGCACTGGAGTCCACTACGTGAGAAATTTTTAGTAGAAAGTTACTTGGATACTCACATCTTGCACGAGCTGCTTGATCAAGAACTTGAGCTAAAATAGTATTTCTTATCTCTGCTTCCCTGTAGGGCAAAATGAACCACACATTGAAAGTGGGATTTCAAATACCTAAAATAAAATGCACAAAACAGCAAACTACAGAAGCATTTTGATTCATGGAAGTGACTTCTTGAGGTCACTTCAAACCTTACGTTTACGTGATTTGTTTTACAGCATTTCTTGTCGTGTAGCTCCATGTATTGAAGTTACACAGCTGGCAACATCTTCCAAGAAATCAAGATGGAGTTCAATCCCTGCATCTTCCTACTGCTTATGAGTACCTCTTAAGAGACAGAAGCTGTGCTACCCACTTTAGATCCTGTGTTCAGTTCCATGTGGAATTCACCCCAAGGCAGTGTATGGTAGAGCAGGCACAAGGAACAGTCCATGCAATTGCAAGACAAACCCAAACCTCATTATGTATCTCGAATTTTTACTAAGTCTTCATGTATTTACAGTATTTGACTGAGTACCTACAAACCTGCAATTTCAGCCAAATACATTTCAGTTAACACAAACTTGGACTGTGTGCAAAGTCAGCTCTTCAAACACTTGTTTTTAATGTTCCCCTGAGTACAAACACTAAACATTGTTCCCACACTAAGCTCTGACAGAAATCACGTTGTTTCATATTTTTCACTGCAATAGATATTCCAGAAAAATCAACTAGGAAAGGCTGTTTCCACTGCAATAACAGAACCAAACCCAAAGTCATCACTTGGACAAAGTACTAGTTTGGGGGGAGTTGTGCCAGCCTTCAAGATTTCCCAACGCTGAAGAGCCAAGGATTCTGACTTCCAGAAGCAGGTGACAGAGGGAGTGATGATGCTTCCCCAAACTATCCTATTATATCACATCACTGTAAGTTGTGAGGTTGCACTCAGAGAGTCCCAAAGTGAAAATGAGCTGCTGCTGCTGTTTTCCTTCCCACCCTCCCACCCCAGCACGGTTCTGCCTTCCTGGCAGCTCTGCTGTGGATCATCCTACAGCTATAGTTATAGCCTGGGAACCACACTTGGATCAATCAGATTTTAGCTATACTTGGATTAAATCTTTGGCATTTTAACTTCTTTGTTCATGTTTTTTCCAACAACCAAACAAATGCAGGGGAGTTTGCCAAAGAAATTAAATACCAAAAAAACCCCCAGAGTAAATGGTTAAAAAATGATTATTAGATGCAAAAGCAAAATTCAGTGGTCTCATTTATACCTCTGTTTTGCTTCCTGTTGCGATGGGTCACTGGGAGGCTCCTAAAGAATGAGACTGGAGTAAACACCACAATCCAGAAACATTTCACACAGTTTAAATATTCCAGCAGTGTTGATGGAAGCTAAACCTGCCTGCTGAACCCACCCAGCCAGGGATGACATCCAGGAAATGGGAATCTGCTGCCCCAGCAAATAAATACGCTAAACTCTGCTTTCCTCACAACACAGTAACGCCAGCAGTGGGACCCGTGCTGCTCCTGGATCTGTCCACGTACTGGCTTCCCCTTAGCTCTGGGATAATCAACTTCCCCAAAGCCCAGAAAACTGACAAAGCCTTAGAACACCATTAAAGTAAATTAAGTGAAATTAAATGTAACCCTTTGTGTTTACCAAAACAGAAGAAAACACAATCCCACCATGGCAGTTGAGATAACAGAATCACAGTCTGAGCTGGAAGGGACCCACAAGGATTATCAAGTCTAACTCCTGAAGCCAATGAAAAGTTTATGAGAGGGGGGTTCTACAAGAGTTTGTCCTGCATTAAACACGAAAACATATGAAAAATAACTTCCAAGTCACTATTGGTGATGACTATTCAGAAGCAAGTAACAAAAGAAGAGGGAAAACCTGAATTTAACGTGGAATCTGCAACTCAGATTTTACAGGTAACATTTACAAGTGTTGAAGCAGGATGGGAAACTACAGAAAGGAAACGGGGGTGGTCAGAGGTATGGGAGAGCCTTCACAGGGACAACAGAACTGACATTTCATATAAATACAAATATCTCCGGGGTGTCAGAGGATGGTGCCCAGCGACAGGAAGAGAAGAAATGGCTGTCAATTCTGTGACTCAGCCCTGAAACCCAGGTGGCTGGAAGGCAATCCCTGGGGCAGTGAGGGGTGTGGAACCCTCCGGGACAGCAGGGGAAGGGAGAGGAAAGGGAAGGGAGGTGTTGGCGGAGCTGGGGCTCCGGCCGGGCCGGTTCAGCCAAAGCGGCGGGCACTCCGGGCCCGAGGAACAGAGGCCTCTCCTCTCCCTCCCTCTCTCCTGTCCTGTCCTGTCCCCGGCCCCGAGGGGCGTTCGCAAGGGACGGGCAAGGCCTCACCGCGCTGCTGCCCTCACCGCCCATCCTTCACCCCGAGCCCCGCTCGGATCCCTCACCCTGTGCTCAGTTCTCATCTCTCCCCTTCTCACCCCTCGTTCCGTTCGGATCTCTCACCCCGAGCCCCCCGTTCCGTTCGGATCTCTCCCGTTCTCAGCCCCCGTTCCGCTCGGATCTCTCCCGTTCTCAGCCCCCGTTCCGCTCGGATCTCTCCCGTTCTCAGCCCCCGTTCCACTCGGATCTCTCCC
>VWZG01008225.1:66549-77541 GCA_013396735.1 Grallaria varia
TCGGATCTCTCCCGTTCTCAGCCCCCGTTCCGCTCGGATCTCTCCCGTTCTCAGCCCCCATTCCGCTCGGATCTCTCCCGTTCTCACCCCCCGTTCCGCTCGGATCTCTCCCATCCGCCGCGCCCTCAGCGCCTCCAGCTCCTCGTCCGCCATTGCGGAGCCCGCCCGCCACAGGCCCGGCTAATCCAACGCCGAGCGCCGCGCACCGCCCCCGCACCAGGCGCGGCCAATCGAACGCCGATGCTGCACCGGCCCTGCCCGGCGGGTGAGGCGGGGACAGAGGCAGGGACTGAGGCGGGGGTGTGACACAGGGACAGAGAGGTGATCCCACAGGGACACAGCCCGGGGTGATCCCACAGGGACGCGGGACGCGGAGAGGTGATCCCACAGGGACGCGGAGAGAGGTGATCCCACAGGGACACAGCCCGGGGTGATCCCACAGGGATGTGGAGAGAGGTGATCCCACAGGGACACAGAGAGAGGTGATCCCACAGGGACGCGGAGAGAGATGATCCCACAAGGACACAGAGGTGATCCCACAGGGACACATCCAGGGGTGATCCTACAGAGACACAGCCAGGGGTGATCCCACACGGACGCGGGACGCGGAGAGAGGTGATCCCACAGGGACAGAGCCGGGGGTGTCCCCACAGGGACACATCTAGGGGTGATCCCACAGGGACACGGAGAGAGTTGATCCCACAGGGACACAGAGAGAGATGATCCCACAGGGACACAGAGGTGATCCCACAGGGACACAGCCTGGGGTGATCCCACAGGGACACAGAGGTGATCCCACAGGGACACAGAGAGAGGTGATCCCACAGGGACACAGAGGTGATCCCACAGGGACACAGCCCGGGGTGATCCCACAGGACACTCCACACTGGGCAGCTGTTCTAGGGCTCTGCCATCCTCTGTGCAAAGCTCTGCCTACTGCTGAGGTGTCACTTGCTCTGTTTTAGTTCATTTAGTTAATTAGTGTCTCCCCGTCCTGTCGCTGGCCACCACTGAAGAGCTGGACCATCCTCTGGCACCCCTCGGAGAGATTTGGATGGGTGGGTGGATGGATGGATGGATGGATGGATGGATGGATGGATGGATGGATGGATGGATGGATCGGATTTCCTGTCAGTCTTCTCTGCTGCAGACTGGTAACATTGGTAACACTGGTGGCGCTGGTGGCACTGGGCTCTGTGTCTGTCGCAACACCCCCCTCCCCTATCTCCTCTGAAAGCCAGGCTGGGGCAGGGGCAGGATCTGGGCAAGCATCCCAATATGGGTCAATGCTTCCCCCAGGCTCTGCTCAGCTGTGGCTCCCCAAAAGCACCTCCCTGTGCATCCCGCTGCGTCCCAGTCAGCAACTGGGACTGACAGGCATCCCGCCCCTGTCCCTGGGATCAAATCAAATCAAAACCACGTTAAAAAACCACCAACCAACCAAAAAAACCCCACAAACCAAACCAAACCAAACCAAACCAAACCAAACCAAACCAAACCAAAAACTCACAAAAACAACCAACCAAGCAACCCCCAAAATAAAACCCAACCCAACCAAACAAAAAAACCCCCAACCCCCCCAAAACTAGCAAGCAAACAAACAATAATAAAAAAACCACAAACCCTCACCCGAACAAAACAAACCAAACAAACAAAAAAAGCTGACAAAGGTACTGGCTTTGACCACACTGGGTACAAAGCCACCCCAACAGCAGCTCAAAGCAGCCATTGTTGTCACACTTGTTGAATAGCTTCAGTCATGTTAAATAAGTAACTTTGACATCTCAAATTTCAGCTTCCAGTGTTGGTCACTCACATATTCTCATTAAAGGCTGTAGGTCTTGCACTCGTATTTTTAATTTAACTAAAGCAACAGCTTGAGCACAAAAACCTGTTCTACCAGGATGAATAAGGCACAACTCCCTAAAATCAGAGGTTTTTATAAAGATAAATTACGAAATATTCCTGGCCTAGTTTTAGAAAGTAACAAACTGTGTTCATTAACAGCTCCTGCAGTTAAGGCAGACAATTAGTGGAGTGGAACTGAATGGATCCTACCATCCTACCTGAAATCCTTGCATCCAACCACACAGCCTGTTTAGTCCTGGATAAATTGCAGATAGCGAATGTTTGGTAAGTGCCTTTTAGTGGCTCTGGAGGCAGGGTTTGGGGTTTAGCTCCTTTCCCTTTCCCCGCTGGCAGCAGAGGGAGCCCTCGTTCTACACAAGAGTAGCTGGTGCTCATCGTGCCATAAACCAGAAAATAAAAAAAATATTGAGGGTTTTTCCCCCCCCGTGCAGTATGTTCTCACAGATGAAGCTTTAATCTATATCGTACATCTCTGCTGCTGTAAATTCATGCTCCATTATAGCACCATATGCTTGGCTTTGCTCAGAGAAAGCTGCAATAATCCTAATAGTTCATCTCGCTTTATAGATATTTGTGTTGCGGGTTTGATGGCACGTTGTTTGCTCACACACTTAAAGGTTATGTCTTAATAAGTTGTTTTGAATGAGTTTATTAGCAGTGAGCTGGCAGTTGATGAGTTTTTATGTTTCGGGAAGGTGTTTTTGTAGTTATTGTCAATTACCATGTGAGGTCCAGGATGCAAAAAGGGAGAGTTTGGTTCATTACAGAAATCTGGAGTTGTGTAGCATGGTGCTGGAGGTTGTATATAATTTTTGGCTGGTTTGTTTTCCAGCTCAGAAGTACACATAATTTCCTCTGCAAACTGGGCAGCTCTCACTGTGAAAGCATGAAAAGACAGACACAGGTTTTTCAGTATCAGCTGAGTTGCTTTATAACGTTCAGGACCTTTAATTGTGATGCAGAAATGGTGGAATCCTGAAAGTTTTAGACTTATATGATACGTCCACAGAATTCTGCATGTCATTTATAGTGATGAAAATGATAAAGAGAAAAGAGATGCTTTAAAAAGTCTTTCCCTCCCCCTCCTTTTTTTTTAAACTAATATTCTGTATTCTTAAAGAATGTCAGCTATGAAAGGTGCTCAGCATCAGTTGGTTTGCAAGGAATAATGCACTATATGTACCTCAGTAACTCTGTAGAGTGACAGGAAAAGTGCTATTTGAGATCTGTAAAAATCTCAAGGATGTCAATTTCAATAAGCAGGATCCTTCTCAAGCCTTTTGAGTCTCCGTTTCAGACACTAGAGGGCTCAAGAAGTGCTTCTGTTTTTTTCCACAAGGTTTTAATCACTATTAATGGTGTGTCTCTCTCAGTAATGCTCACACTGACCTCGTAATCATCCTTGGAATGACACAATTTTACAGCCCTAACTGAAGAATGGCAATGCACGAATAAGCTAATGAACAAAACATCTTCCTTGAGCAATTGTAAATAAAGTGAAATACCTACAGTTGTGACAACACTGCAAACTCCATGTTTAGTACTTCTGATTGGAAGATACACCAGAAATCCCTGCTTGATGAAATCCTTGCTTAGTCATCTCTAGCCTAAATTAAAATTTACGTAGAATTGAACCACATAAAAATTGCTATTGGCCTTTAAAAAATTGGAAAACATTGCAGTGTCTTCAAAATAAGCATTGCAAGATTTTTCCACCTTACAGAAATTGAAATAAGACATTTTAAAAAATATTTAAAGAAAAAAGAAAACTGAATTCAGTATTTGATATTATAGAAATGAAGAAAAATTTGCATCAACAGTGGATACCAAATATATAATGTTCAATTATCAACAGTGAATTTTAAGTATCTGATCAGTTCTTATGCAATGATATTGTGCCTATTCCAAAGATTACTGAAGTCATAGAAAATTTCCCCTTTAATTTCCATTGTTCTATAAACAAACACACCAATGCTAACAAGGATTATTTGCAATGCAATATTCTGAGCAAGTGCCTCAGCAGTGGGCACTAAATATGTAAATAAATACAGCCTGGAGAAATGCTGGGTCATGGGTTTGCAAGGATTTGTATGCCATGACATCAAAGTACAGTAGAACAGATTTGGAAATGGAATTATGTCGACATGGGAGGAGTCCTCAGATTGTAGAAGAGAGGAGTGAAACAAGGAAAAGATTATTCATTACAATTTCATAGATAGACTTTTTAATCACATTTTATATCAAGGAGTAAACATCAAATGTTTTGCAGGAATATAATCCAGGTAGTGCCATCAGCTCTGAAGAGCACACTCAGATGTTTCCTTTATATATATACATATATATATATTTCAAGTGTGATACTGAAGCTGCGAGGTCGAAAAAAGTATCTTACAGATTTCAGTAGGAAATTATTTGGGGCTTAAGTCCAACACCTGCAAAGTTCTTGAATTCATGTGTAGCTTTCAGTCCATGGGAAAATTCACTGAAATTTGTATATATATATTTATACATACATTTATATGTATGTATGTATTTCCCATTCTAGGATTTCTGTCACTCATGGATCTGCTCTACTACAGAAGTGTCAATAGTTACTTTGACCTGGCTGATGCCATTAATGGGATTTTTATTGATATAGATGCTTTTGTGCCTTAATTTTTTAGAACATCTTCATTAAGTGTTTTTTCTTGTGCTTTTTCAACAGGTAGAGCATGAATGCCTTTGCAGGTTTTTTGACTAAAATCTTACACTTGGGATTGTTCATTCTCGCTCAGGGTATTGTATTTGTGCCCATGTGAAGCCCAGCAGAGCAGGTTGAGCGCTTCCCACAAGAGAAGGTTAGAATTGCCCCTCTTTCTTAGCTCTCTTTGCAGCTGAACGGTGCTTCTTCTGAAGCACATGTTCCCCAGGCCCCAGATAAATATCTGAACTATGAATAATAGGGGGTAGGCAATTTAGAAATATCTAAGTTAAAAAGAAAGCTACTGCAGTTGCCAGTAGTATTGTTTTATTTAATAAAATTAGATTGTCTCACTTGTTTAGAACAGTTCAGTTTAGGAGTTTAAAAATTATTGCTGAATATAGATGTGGAAGTATACCCTTGTTGTCCACCAGAATTACTTCTTGTTTAAAAAAAACCCCAAGCAACCCCAAACAAACCCTTCCATATCCTTTGAACTTGATAGATTTGAAACATGGCTCTGTCAAAAGATCCTACTGTGTAAAAATGAAATGCAGTTCTCTCCTGTGTAGCGAGTATCCGCTTCCTTTAGTAACAAACATGAACTATTTATAAAATATTTACATAATTTTGGAAAATACACAGGTATAAGAGATGCACTAGATTTTTTTAAAAATTGTTAAAAGCAGTATTTATTGCATTCCAACTCTTTAATTTTGCTGTAGCCTGTGGAAAAGAATCTACTTTAAATGGTATGGAAAACTATTGGTTTTAATTATTTATTTATGACCCCATGGAATAGAGGAAGCACATGGAAAATACTGAAGTTACCCACTTTAACCCACTGTGTTTCTGCCTTAGGCTGCTGTTTCACAGAGATGAAAAGGGAGGCAGAGGGATAAAGGCAGGCCAGGTTTCACAGAATGCTAGAAAGGAAGGTGATCCAAAGAGTAGAGCTGGGAAAGGAAAGGTAAGACTGGGGTGAAAAGCAGTGCTTGCTCATTTTTCACTTTTGTCATTTGCTGTTACTTAGGGCAAGGTGTGGTGAGAAGGTCTGAGCTGACCCTGCAGGATTTTAGCTGTTCCAGACCCTTGTGAGCCAGGAGCTTGTCCAGGAGAGGGTAGTGGGGCAGGACAAAATGGAATATTGTGACTGTACTATGAGGCAAGCAGATGATCTGCTGCCTGAGCAGGCCTTTACCTGGAGTTGTTTACAACAGGGTTAAATAAGAGGTAGAACCAACAGCCTTCATCTTGTCTCATCAACCCTCCATGTAACTTGAAGAAAGAAGAACAGATGAATGAAGAAAATAGGAGATAAATCCTTCATGAAGGAATCATTCCTTACTGATTACTTGGGCTGTACAAACAATAATATTTACCCTGCACCCCTTGTATAGGTTTTCTATATGCCCTAATTGCAACCATAAGCTTTGGTTTCTCTATTTCCAACATTAATAAGCTTGAGTATTTTTAACTTGTAAGAGCTCGAAGTGTACATCAGATAAATTAAAATATTTGTATCACTTAAGACAGACTTTAATTTTCAAAGATGAAGATGAGCTAATTACTTTAAAATTTTAGAGGGTTTTTTCTGCCCTTGCAGGTAGTATATTATTATTTAGTACTGACTAAACCAGAATATTTCTTACAATAACTGCTGATCTGACTGAGACTTGCTAATTGAGATGTATAGTGTAAGACACCTCAAAGGAGCACAGACACCAGTGCGTGGTACTGTCACACTGTAGTTATTTAAACAAATTTTATCTTCAAAGGATAGTCCATGTAAGGCTGTTGTAAGTACCTTTCTGTTCAATGTGCTCATGTGTGATATTTAAAAATCTGGTTCCTTCCACCTAGGAGCAAACCCCTCTCAAATCCAGTCTCTGTGGAAGAGTGTTACGCTGGAACTAGGTCAGTCCATCTGTGGCTTTCAGAGCTACTGGCCTTGGCAGATGTGGGCTCCCTGATTTTGCAGCAGTTCTCTGCTCCAGACCCTGGAAGCCTTCACATCCCAAGCCATGGGGCTGCAGTCCAGTGATGTGCTTCCCAGAACCATGGAATCTGGAAGGCCTGGTTTCTCAGCAGCCCTTTAGGCTGAATGCTGAGCAGCTCACCAGAAGCCTGGGCAGGATGGAATCAGATGCATTTGCTTTGCCAGATCTGCAAGTTCTGACAATGTAAATGGTTCTTTTGATTAGTTCTGCTGAGGTGAAAATAGTTTGGGATTCTGAAACACAGGGAGATGTGATGACCAAAACAAAAGGTATTGAAGTTTGGGAGAATTCTGCTCATAAATAGGAAAGACAAGCAAGAATGAATGGATTCTTTCTGTTTCCTACATGTATACAAATAATTGAAAAATACTCTCAGGAAAGTTCCCTAAGATTTAGCATCAGGCACATGCATTTGTTGTGTTTTAGGTATTGAATGTGAAAACAGCAATCTGCTTCTCACACAGACATTTTATTAAGGCAGTTATAGGAATGGAGCACAGTTTTGAGAAAAATGAATGTTTAGAGAGTCAGGTAAAGTCATGCATAGGTAATTTGTTTCAAAAAGGGGAAATTACTCTCTCTCTGTGTCAGTCACATACATCAAAATTCTGGGTAATAGAAAAACTTTTTCATGTGAAAACTTAGGATGTTTAAGGAAAGCTTTGCTGGAAACATTTTCTAACTGTTTACTGACATTATTAATAATGTATTTAAATTGGTAAGCAGTAAGGCACCAACCAGGGAAAACAGAGAATACCATTAGAGTGTTACTCAGTGAAAATTTATCACGACTGTGTTGTCTGATTTCAACACACCCCAGGTTTCCCTTTTTGATATGTATTTATAGCTGATTTAATTTGATTGTAAGTCATGTAGGAGGTGTTTCTGGCTGCATAATTATGTCCTTTTAGGTACGTTATTGTAATTTAAACATTTGTCCTACACCTCCTTGGACTTGTATATAGCACACTATGCTTAACAGCAGAAAGGGTCTTCCAGCTGGCTGAAATAAACTGGAAAGTAATACTTATAGTATAGTAATACTATAAAATACTGAAATATATTGAAAATGTCATTAGTTTTTCCCTTCTGGAGGAAGGATTCTGCTTTTAGCATGACAGAATGTATTTCTTGCACTCATTTGAGTGCTGGATTCAAAAAAAAAATTGTGACTTATAGAGAGAAAGCTGTATAAAGAACTAGCAAGGATGAGACAACAGCAGCTGTACTTCTGAATAATTTAGGTTTAATTTGCAAAATTATACAGGAAAGGATTATCACTTGTACTTGCATTTGAGGAAATGGAGCTACAAGTGTTGTTACAAAAAGTGACAACATACAAACTATCTAAAATCACACAGGGGCTGTTGTGTCACTTTGGGCTGGATCCTGCAGAGCTGTGAGCCAAGACACTTGTAGAATCCTGAGTGGGGAGTAAATAGTGTGAGAAGAGCTTCCTTTGCCTAGATATGCAGCAGAGTAGAGCCCTTTCTGAAAGTTTAAACTAGTTCTTGATGGTAATGTCTGTCAGGTGCACCATATGACATACACACCAGCTTGCTCCAGAGGGGCTGATTAATTCTGTTATTGTTATATATTTATAGTTATTTATAGTAAAAGATCCTAGGGGACTTCCAACTCTTTTATTCTCCTAGAAAGCCAGCTATTGAGTATGTGACAGTCAAGAGCACTCGCTGCTTCAGGCATGTTAGCCTTTTGATCAAAAGCAAAGTTGATCGTCCCACTTTTCCCTAAGCTACCCTGCCCTTCTGCTAGGTATATGTAAACTAGGCAGAGTGCCTTGCATCGTTCTCTGCTGCCTCAGTATTGACAGTGCAGTTCCATATGGATAACCAAGATTTTCCTCAGAATATTTCCTGTTCATGTTTTAAAAGAATTCTAATTTGCAAGTTGCAAATTCTGCATCAAATACTTGCCATGATGTTTCTTTAGAAATTTATGTTAATACATAAATCAGTGAGTTACTACAACTGTAAGTCAGTAATTTCCAAACAGAAACTCATCAACATTGGCAGAGATGCTGAGTTTGTCTTGGCCTTGGCATCACCTGGTCACACAGGTGAACCTCCGTAACCTGCGGGTTGGTTGTACTTGATGCTATGTGTGACCAGGAGGCACCTGCGGTCATGTGAGATCTCTGGAAATGATGCTCACTTGCACTCCAGGCTTGCTGGGATCTGTGCAGCCTGGACACGAGACCCTGAGGGTTGTAAGTTCTGGCTTATACAGAGAGAAAAGAGGGAAATTTCAGGATGCTGTAGTAAAAGATGCACACAAGTAATTCAAGTCAGGAGCAAGAAAAGAATTCTTGCATTAGTGCAAGACCTAGTGCATCTTGTCAAATCCAAAGTTAGAGCTACAGAAATAGAGGGAGTTGCAGTAAGTGGGAGAATGGTCTGGAACCTTCAGAGAACCCTGATGGAACCTCAGGGTGTGCTGTTCCACAGTCAGGGAAAAGAAGCAAACAGTGTATAAAGTTTGCTGTGCTCTCTAGATCTCAATGAACTTGTGAAGTAGAACACTGAGGAGCTTGTACTGTAAAACATGTGGTCAGGATTTCTGGAGATGGGCTGAAGCCAGAAAGAGTCTGACTGTACTATATCCAGGGAACCAGTTTAGATTCCCACTAATTTGCGGAGTTGATAATAGGATTAGAGAGTCTCAAGTATTTGTCTACAATTACCATAGGGCAGGAAACTATGAGAATCAACTTTTTTTTTTAAACAATGGAATAAAATCTCTGTCTTTTTTAAAAAAAAATTCATTGTGAAATTTCCCAGTTTTCTGTCTACATGTTGATTAAAATAATGTAGGTTGAATTCTGCATTTGAAATTATAAATGAGGCTCATCTTTAAAGTCTGTGAGAACCACATTTGTGTCTAAAGTAATTTTCTGTTGAATTTTTGATGCAGAAATGAAAGTCATTTCAAAATATAGCTCTGTCCTTGGTATATTTTCACAGGTTTTTAAAGGGAGAAATCCCAGTAGAAGTAGAAAACAGAACTCATTACAAGGATCTCACAAAATAGTTTGATAAAATTTTGATCAAATACTAGTTGTGGATTCTTCATAAAATCCTCCTAGTTAGGAAACACTTGGATAAGTTCCTTTTATCTTGGAGCCATGTAAATCTTTATGACCAAGCTATGGGTTCTTCCCATCCCATTCCAATCTTTGTTGCCTGTTTCTCTGTACACAGTCCACAGACATCATAGATTTTCTGCTGTAAGAACAAAAAAAAGCCCCCACAAAAGCACTGAAGACAACATCCCATACAGGAGGGTGCTTTTATACACAGATTTCAATATGAAACAGAAATGGAGAGAATATATTAATGTGCGAAGCTGATGATTTGTATCTCCTTAATTACTTGCAGGATGAAAGGGAGAAGGTGACTCCCCATTGGTAACAGTGGAGCACTTGGATTTTTCACTGAGTCTCCCATAGTCTTCCTACTTGATCCTGGACTGCCAATTCCCCAAAGAGGCAACCAGATTCTCCAAAAGGCTTACAGAAAGGTACAATATTGTGCTTATGAACTTTTTCACATATAAGCAAGATGCACTGTCTGGTTTATAAGAAAAGTAAACGTTATTCAGTCTCATGAAATTTGAGTAATGTGATGAATACGGAGTACTTTTAAATTTTTTTGCTTTTCTTTAATCTCAGAATGATTCTTAATCATGTACTACACAAACATAGCTAATTCCCATTTTATATTATGTTTGACTTTATTCTTGAAAGCAGAGTTCTGTTTTGAAGAGAAACTGTATAATCTAGTAACTTATTCTGCAACATACCTGGTTTATGTAGTCATTTAACTTTAGTGGCAAAATTTAGTTTTATTGTTTTTTAATTTTACTTGCACCAAAAATCCAACTCAGGTAAGTAAATGTTGGATTATGTTTTTTGCTGTTTATCACCAGAAACATTCTTCAGCTAAGCTACATCTCACCTAGAATTGTTTTACTTTTGTAAATCGGGAGGCATTAGGGAGCTCATTAATTGTGACCGAAGATGCGACTAGAGGCCAGCGACATTGCTCAGGTACAAGCCGAGAGCAGAACTGGCATTTTAGATCGGGTAGCGATCTAGAAATCAACACTAAAATGTTTTCGACAGACACCCGAGTGCTGGGAGAGCCTGTGCGACACGCGTGACGGGCTGCAGGACATCACCCGGGTGCGGGGCCGGAGGAGGCGAAGCGAACGGTGAGATTATCACATCCGCGGGATCACCGCGACAATCCACGCGCGGGAACACCCAGCGTGGGCTGCGGGACGGGCGCTCCGCGTGGACCAGACAGGGGACGCCTGGGCTGGGCTGCGCTGGGCTGGGCTGGGCTGGGGGCGGCCCCCAATGCCCCCTGGGCCCGGCCCTGCCCCGCGGTCCCTCCCCGCCCTCCCACCCACCCACCGGTC
>VWZG01008225.1:78552-171036 GCA_013396735.1 Grallaria varia
CCCCGCCAGCGCCGGGCAGCGTTACCGCCCGCCGCGCCCCTGGCGCTCGCCCTGCCCGAGGATGCCCGCCCGGGCACCCGCCTGGCCGCGCTGGCCCCGGCGCCCTTCGCCGCCGCCTGGTTCGAGCTGCTGTCGCCGCCCGTCGAGGAGTCTCCGGTGCGCGTGGAGCGGGAGAGCGGCGCGGTGGTGCTGAGCGCGGCGCTGGACAGGGAGGCGGCGGCCGCCTGGGAGCTCGTGGTGCGCGTCCAGGAACGCAGAGGTGGGTGCGGGGATGCTGCGCTGACCCCGCGGCTGCGGCCGCCAAAAAAGTTGCGATTTACTCCAAGTGGTGGTCTTGTCCCATCGGTGGGGGAGAGGACAGCTTGCCCCCGGGGGACAGCGAGCCTCTAGCGGTGGTTTGGCATCAGGTGTAGGTGCTGTTATTCTGTAGAATGTAGTTTTAGTCTTTTAAATCTGTAAATTATTAACATTAAAGCACTGGAGGTGACAAAAAGCGTTATATAGTGTAGAGAATGTGGACGGTGTGGCTTTTTGGCAATGCTTGGAGCAGCACGGTGTTTAGCACAGTAAAACTCTTTCACTGGTTAAAATTCTTAGTCGTTCGTGAGTGGCGTGGAAAATGTGTAACATTTTACAGAATGTTCTGAGTTGGAAGGGTCCCCCAGGGCGTGTTGTCTGTATGACACGTATGTCGAGGCACAGCATGTTCGATACATCACAGGTGCTTCTTCCACACAGGTGTCTGCTATTAAAATGCTCCCTGTAACTCTCCCCCTGTAAATGCCTAACTTGAAGCACGCAGCTGAAACCACTGAGTTTTGAGTTGTTATTGAAGTTAACTGTGTTTGACTCACAAGCATGATGTGGGGTTTTACAAAACTGGTACCTTGGAGTCGTGACTGCTCTTTTATAAGAAAATCTGCAGGGTCCAATGGACACCATTAAAATGGCATTTGTAACTTTAGTTGTACTCGTTTGCAGGCTCTTACTCAAGTTAAATAGAATAGCTAATTTTACATCTATTGCTTTCAAAAATACTTTGTTAGTTTTTGTCGTCTTGGTAAATATTTTTCACCTATGAAAATGCAACTTAGTTTAAGTATATTTTTAATTTAGTGCTTTGTGGATGTCTGTACATATTTGCTGTGCCTCTCATTGTTTTCATGTTACTTGTGATTGCAGCAATGTTCTGAAGGTTGTCCAGAAAAAGTATTCTGGGGAAAATTGTATCACAGAAGTAAGTTGTTTGGCCTAATTTCATCTTGGAAAGGTTTAGGCAGGGTTTGGCATTATACGACTTCTCGTGGTTGTGAAAACGATTAACTTCTCAGCAGTGCTGCTCGGAGTGATTTCCCGCAGCCACAGAGCAGCGCAGGCGGGAGAGATGAAAAGCTTCCCACGCGATCCTTTCCCTTATCTCGTCTGTTTTCTGACTGAGGGGCAGCCCACGGGAGTGCGAGGCAGTTTATTCCTTGGTGTCTGTTAAATCCCTGAGGATGCCTGCAGGCTTCTAATTAGTGCTGACAGTTTCAGTGGCATGGATACTTTCCCTTTTGCAGGAGGCTACAGCAGCGGCTCCTTTCACTCGCGTTCTGAGGAGCAGCTCTCGGAGCCTTCTCTGCTGCTCCCTTGGGTTCTGTCGTGCCTGTCGCTGTGTTGATGGCAGTCACTCGCTCTGGCTTTGTGCTGTGTTCCAGCTTGAGCTTTGGCTGCAAACCAAGAGGCTGAGAGCCCAGTTTCCAAAACGCAAGTGCTTTCCCTGTCCTACTCTCACTACTCGAGCAAGGCTACCTTCCAAAGTGGGTGTCATTACTCCCAGGCAGTGACAAAATCCATTGGGTCAGTCAGAGTGTGCTGCTGGGATGTAGCTCAAGTTTCAGCCCTTTGCTGGTGTCACGGCTCCCTCTGTCAGGATCAAGATGATGTCAGAAAAGTGGTAGCCCCCGGTTATTGCTCCTCTCACCTTTGTGGGTGTTTTGGCTCTTATCTACTCTGAATAGAGAAGTCTGAGATTGCCTGGGACAAGGCTTGTCTCTCTATCATGCCTGAGATTTCATTTCCAAAGCAATAGTTGCCAATGCAGTTAAAAATAATCCAAAACAACTTTTAACTCAGTTTCAGGGTTTTGTTTGATTGTTTCGGGTTTGTTTGCTTGAGGTTTTTTTCCCCCTCTTGTAGTTTCACTAAATAGTTTGGAGTATTTTCCACTAGCCTGACATATTACTGCTAGTAGTATGTAGTAGTAAGAGAATAAATCTCCTGGAAATATATAGCACTAGGTTCTGATTCTCAGAGATTAGGTAGAGAGCAATTTATTGTGGGCAGTACAAATGATATACTTTAGATACTGGTGATTTTAAATTTCTTGGTTTAAAGTAGACTAAATTCAAAACACCTTCATTAATACTGTTATTTTCCTCAGTTAAAGGTTCAGACTTTTAAAACTTTCAAGTTGCAGAATGGTTACTTTCTCATTTTGTAGGATTTTAAAATACATTTAACATAATACTTTCAAACAGGTTTAGAAAGTTGTGTCTCTTTCCTTACTCGCAATCCAAACTCCAGTAATGTGAGAAAAGGTAGCCAAAAGGATGGGATATGAGGAAGATGATTAGCACAATACATGGTTTAACTAGTCTGAAATGAAGAAGTTATAGTATATAGAAAAAGCTCCAGGAGAAAGCAGTCTTTACAGAGGTGAGCTCTCAGAATGAATTAGAGATGGTTACACTGAATTTTCTTGAGAAAAATTCAAGTTCAGATTTTTTTCTCCAGTTTATTTACTTTGCTTTTAACATTTGTGCTCACTTAGTTTATATTGTACATAACCATAAACATTCCAGCAGCTACAGTTTCCTAGTAATAGACCTTATGGTATCAGATGGGAATTCATGTTCAAGTGGTATAAAGTTATACTAATTTCTTTAATATTTTTTTTTCATGTTCCCCTAATTCTTGCTGCCTGGTAACTGAGAGCTGAAAATTAACCAGTAATTAATTCTGTCATTAGTCTCTACTTCAACCCAGGCAATGTTGTCAAGGATAAGACAAGATGTTTAAAAGCTTTAGCATATTAAGTCTACCCTCTTTATCTTTTCATTGTAGTTTATTTGGATTCATTGGTAATGTCCACTTCATTACCTAAAGTAGTAAAGAATGCTTGAAAGCATTGTGCCACAAGTGGTCCTAATGCATTGCTAGAAAGAATAAATGGGTTTTTTTCTTTTACTTGATGGAGCATTCCCAAAATAATAGCAAGAAGATTGGTATATGGTAATATGGCAAAATTCAGTAGTATTTCTTCCTCATTTGTGTGACAGCCCCCACTCTTTAGTTCATAAATGAGACCATGTAGGAGGTATCCTATTCATGAATTAGTGTTTCTTCAGTGAAGTACAAAGGGTATATAACAGCCTGTATGTTTGTTTCTTTTCCCCCTTCAGCTAAAATAGAATTTGAAGTACTTTTCTGTTTACCCAGGACAGAGTTCAGAGGAAGTAATCAACACAGCAGTGTGTCCTGGGCTGGTGTTCCATTGAAATAAATACTGTTCCAGGTGCAACCAGACCTTTAGCACCTCAGCATCCAGATAATCTTCCCCATGTTTATAAAGAAGGGATTTCTCATGGCATTGCACGTTATTGAAGGCAGGAGCTGTCTGAGCTCACTGCGCTTGGGTTGGCAAGTAACTACCAATGTAACTCCTCATTGTCTGGAGTATTTTTCAGGGGAAGACCATAGCTTTGGCGCTGGTATACATTTTGCTGTGTCAGGGGTAGCTTTGAGGGGCATTTGTGGTATGCACAACTCATCAGCATGCAGGGTTGGGTTGAACTACAATTGAAATCTAAAATTTATGATAGCGTTGTGACCAAATCACTGTTATCATTATTGCCATTACCAGTGCAGCTGCATGCTGTAGTTACTTTGTGATGGGGCATGTTTTGGTTACAAATGTCATGTTGGGTTTTTTTATAATGTAGATGCCAAAAATAGTCCTTTTAAATTTTTTTTTTTATTCTTTGAAAGAATAGTTTTAGGTATTTTACTGGTGCAGTAAAATAAACTTCAATCCGTAGAGCAAATACTATGTTACTAATTCTGTTTAGTCACTGTGTATCTTTGTTTTTTTCATACTTTGTAGACATGCATTTTATTTTTTGGAGGCAGTGAGTAGCCGCTAGCAAATATCAACAAGAAAATTAGGACCTGTTGTGCCAAGTGTCTTTTTAATGGTATGGATTGGAGGAGTAACAATTTCAGGGTCTGGTCAAGAGGGGACATAGTACCTTTGCTGGATTTGCAACTTTAGGTGAGTTCCTTGCATGAATTCTGAGCAGGAATGTCGAAAACCAGGCAGAAGTCAGTTCTAAGAAACAGAGAAGAGATTGCAGATCAGTCAAGTCAGTTCTCGTAGGCTGGTAGGATGTCTCCTGTCAGACTAGGGCTGTTCCAACAGGGTTGTTGAGTCCTGGAGTGCAAACAGCTCCTGGAGCTCCCTGGGTTTGGCTGCCAGGGTTCAAAGCCAGCTCTGATCCTGCGCAGGGCTCAGCCAGATGGTGTCACCAGCCATGCCTGTGGCCTCTGTCCCATGTCCCAGGTGCTGTGCTGGAGCTTGGATCCTTCCCTGGGGCTGTGTTGTGCCTGGCTGTGCCTCTCCTGCCCCGGCACAGCCTTGCTGACTTGGCCCCCTGCTCCTGGCTCGTCCCTGTGGCTTTGCCTGGTGACCACGGGGGCTGTCGGGTGAGCCGCTCTGAGGACCTGCTCTGCTCTCTCTTGGTGACAGTGAGGTCCCTGCCTGACTCCTCTTCCACCGCACCCTGCAGAGCAGCCTGTCCTTGCTGCTCCTTGCCAGTTAAACATTGCAGTTCCTGCAGCAGCGTGTATGCCTTGGTGTTGGACGTTCTTGGTGTGTTTACTGCTTAAACCATAGAATGGGAAGGGTTGGAATGGACCATAAAGATCATCTAGTCCCGATCCCCTCCACCATGGGCAGGAACACCTTCCATTAGACCAGGTTGGTCAGAGCCCCATCCAGCCTGGCCTTGGACACTGCCAGGGTTGGAGCATCCACAGCCTCCCTGGGAAGCTATGCCAGTGTCTCACCACTCTCACAGTAAAGAATTCCTTCCATATATCTAACCTAAGTTTCCCCTCTTTCAGTTTGTGCCTGTTACCCATAGATGTCATTACAGTTCCTGATGAAGAGTCCCTGTAGGCCCCCTCAGACACTGGAAGTTGCTGTGAGGTTCTTCCTCCACAGTGGACAGAAAAAAAAAAATCAATCTTGAGAGACGAAAACAGTCATTTGAAATTGAAATATGGCCCAACAATCTTTGTTTTTCAAAACAAACATTTTAGCTAAGAGAAAAGAAGCCAAAACACCAACTTCACAGCCCCAAACCAAAGAGAAACACCAGGAAAACCTCATACATGAGTTCAAGCCACAAGATGCTAAGCAGAATTCCAGAATTTCAGGGCTTAACTTCATGAGTGTTTTTTGGCACATGGTCCTCGAGGAGGAAATTCCTTGAGGGACCCCAGTGATCACTCAGCCCTGGTTTACATTCTTCATTTAACCTTGTCTGCAAGGACTGCTGGTTGTGCTTATGTTTTTTTGTGGCATTTCAGATTTCATCCCATTTAATTTATTGGGACGCAATTTATTCTGAGCAAAAGCATAATGCTATTTTAAGTTTTTACCCAGTGAACAGAAGGTAAAATTTCTTAGACTGTCATACACTTTAATATTTTAACATAAAGGTAGCATTTAATTTGAGGAGGAGCCATTATTTTTCCATTAGTGCTTGGGGGAAGTGCATGAAACACCCGTCCCTCTAATCCTCTGTCGACTCAAGCTCCCTTGACCTTACTTGATCCACAGGCATTAGCTTTGTAATCTTCTGTCGTTCATTTTTTCTTATCAGAGGATTCACCAAGGGCCTTCCAACAGTTAACAGCACTCACTTATATTTTAAGTGTATTTTTCCTGTTTAAATCAAAATACAGAGTTGGGATACCAATTTTAGTAATACTTTTTAACCTTGAAGGATTTTGTGCTTGGAAGTCAAGGATCATCTCTTTTAATTTTATCTGAGGCCTTAGTGCCTTACTAGCTGTATTGATTCTGGGGGATCAGCCCTAAGAATTAAGTAGCTTCTGGATGATGTTTTGCCTTTTACGATTCTTTTTACCTCTTTTTATGAATTACAGCCATATTAACAGTCACACATCAAGGTGAGCTTAAGTTGAAATCATCATCTGTTATCCAGCAGCTGGGTTTTATTAAACTGCAGTGGGTTTCATGCTATTAACTCGAAAGAAAATGTACATTCTGAATGCATTTGGGACAGCTATGGGTGTTTACAGGCTTGGAATACCTGGGGAGGGTGTAGAGCACCTTGTTGATGTTTGATCAGTCTGAGTGTTTTGAAATGATCTGCTTTCTACTCCAAGCAGTCGGATTAAAAATATCTTTGTGAGACTGCTGTGACTTGAACACCAAAGCTGTTTAGATCTTCTGACTGTTTATCATCTCAAACATTCAGTTTATGCAAAAGAAATAAACCTTTTTTCTTTTTTGTTTTGCTTAACTAAACTTCAGCTAAACTTTGCTAACTAAACTTCAGCACAAATTTGATAATTTGATAGAACTCATCAATTAGAGAACATGCAGGCCAGATTGGATGGGCCTTGGAGCAACCTGGTTTAGTGGAAGGTCCTCCTGCCCTTGGCAAGGGGTTGGAACAAGATGATCTTTAAGGTCCCTTCCAAACCAAACCATTCTATGATTCCATAGAGAGGCTCTGTTGGTGAGGCTACCGCTTGTGGTGGCATTTTTATCTTTTCTTTTTCTCCTTGCACATATGGGATTACAGAAAGTTTTCCCCAAGAAATTCCAAGGAGAATTTCAAGAGAACTTCCCATCTTAGTGGGCCAGTAGCTGCTACTTGTTTAGCCACGATCTCTTCTTGTGATATTTGGCAATCAGCATTTATTAAGACACATATTTTCTTATTTAAGAGGTTCTGTTGTGATTATTAATTTGCAGTCATTATTTCACAGCTGGGCTCGCTTGGGTTTTCTGTCTGCCACTCTCAGCAGATGGGTGCCCCTCTGGGAAGTCCCTGATAAAATGGTTATCACCTTGATGTCTTTTAATTGGTTATTTATATTAAGGTCCACTCTGTCGTGACCATGGAGCTCCTCTGATTCTTTCTTGACTTTTGTTTTCTGGTTTGCTTTAACTTCTATTTTAAAGGCCATGTGATGGAAAGGTGCAGAGACATTATTCTGTCTGCAAAAGAGATGAGGCATATTAGGAGGGATTGTGGGCTGTCCCCAGCTTGAGCCCATTGAAGTTATCTCTTTAGAAGGTTTATGTTTTATGAATGAGCTGTACTTAAAAGTAGCCGATCATATACCTCAGGAATTTTCAGAAATGACAGTAGAGAAATGTTTGTGCATAATTGTCCTATTTTTTTGAAGGATATGCAGTAGGACTGGGTACAATAACCAGTAGCTTCTCTCTCATGTTATGGTCTGGAAATGGGAAAAGATATTTCTCCTGATTGCAGCTAGAGGCTTAGGACATCAAGATATTTTCTTCTGAAAATGTGTCTTCTCAAACCTAAAGTCCATAGATATTTTACATGGAGACATATTACAGAGTGAGATTTTAAAATAGTAAATAATACAGGATGATATTTGCAAAGCCTCTTCAAAACAGCAATGCCCTCTGAAACAACCCCAGAATATTTCAGTTGCAGTAATCCAAACAAATAACAAACCTGAGTTTTCAAAGAAAATTTGTCTATTTAAAGTAATAGTTTTAGAAGTTGGAGAAACTTAACAAAAAACCCAACACAAAACCAAAAGGAAAAACACCAGTTTGAATACTTAATTTGCTGATAGATATAGAGCAGTATGTAATACCAATGTTAACCTCCAGGCCTGCAAGACTTTTAACACTCCCATAATCTTCTTTAAAAAATAAATTGAAATGACCTGAAAATGCCAGGAGCAACCTAGCTTCTCACCCATTATTGTTTAATCATGGTAATATAATACCTCTTCCCTCAGTACATTCAAGAAATGTAGACTCTTTGTCCAAAATTGTAGAGACATGTTCAGTCAACTACATATTCTCTATTGTCAGGTTTTTTAAATCAGAATGTCTGCCATTGTCAGTTTTATCAATTACATTGATGCAGAGAAGCCTATATTTTTAATGAATATAGGATTTTATTTTTCAAGTCTCTTCTTATGGAATTATCCATTGGATTTTTGAGAGAAAAGGCAGTCATATAATCCTAATGCAATCAGAAGTCTGAGAATATGTTGGATTTCACAGATTGACAGCATCTTTTGTAATTTGACGTGGTGAAAAGAGATGGGTTTGGAGGCAATTCTGACCTACAGTATTTGGAACTGCAATCAGACTGTTTCAGCGTGCACGATGTTCAAGGCTTGGTTTAACCAGTGTAACCTTCAAAAGTTGCTGTTAACTGAATGGTGAAGTATTAAAGCCCTCTCCTCCTTCCTGCCACCCTTGGAGTAACATGGCTGGTAGGTGGCAGAATACTTTTTTTTCCTAGTTGCTGTGGGAAATGACAGGATTTATTAGTTTTCAGTATCTGTGTGCAACCCAATGAATCTTTATAACCCAGTTGTGATGCCAGGTTGAAGGAACTAGTTCATGTTACTTTCTGTTGAAACCCTTTCCCAGAAAATTAATGGTGAACACCTACAAAAGAGTTTTTTTCAGATAAACCTGATTTCAGTAAAGCTATAAAGAACTCGTAAAAAACCTAAAGTGGAAAGGAACCATCATCCCATCAAGATATTTGGTTGCATCTTGTAATTTCCAGTATGTTCTTCAATTTTGACAAGTCTTTAACTTGAACTGTCCAAGAGATTCATGATTTTGGGAGGGCTTTCTGTTCCTTCTTAATCCGAAGTTCCTCCACCTATCTTAAATTTGATGTGAAAAAAGGGTAATTATTTTACAAGGTTGTAACACCCTTTTTTAATTCATTAGAAACTTTTCAAAGCATTTTGGATGAAGAGTAACCCAGGCTTCACAGTGTATTAGTATTACATTTCTTGCCTCTTGTGGTTTTGTTTTTGTTGTTTTTTATATTAATATTTTGTTTTATTACACACATAAGCTTTGTGTCTTGTTTTAGAGACTCTCTAATTTTTTTTTAATGACTTATTACCATTTATATCCAATTTTACTAAGATTAAACGTCTCAGCAAATTACTTAATCTTTTGCGTGCGCATTGTTTTGTTTGTTTATCTTTGTTTTGGTTTTTTATTTGTTTTTTTTTCCCCAAAGGATGAAAATTGTGAGTGATGACATATGATATATTTCCTGTGAGCAGAAACTTGGGCCGGCTGGTGTATTACCTTACCTAATGTGGCTGGAATTCAGAGGAAGGCAGTACAATAAATCCTTCTGTTTATCAGTTTTCAACCACAGATAGGCATGAAAAATAAGCAATTATAGATAGATACCTGTGATGAGGTTTCAGCAGTGGATTATGAAGATTGATTTGGGTGATAGGGAATGAATTTCAGTGCTGCAGCTCTTGTCAGTAATATTAAGTTTAAAGGAAGTAATTCCAACTGGAGGGAATATCAGAGAGCAAAAAGCAGACTTCAGGATGAGCTGCCCTAAGAAGGATTTTTGATGATACACAAGTTGACTCTAATAGGGAATTAAGCAGCTAAAGTAGGAAAAACCTCTGGACTAGAGTTTATAATTTTAGTTTGGGTTTTTTTTTTTACAAATTGAAAAGGGAGCTGTAGAGAGGGCTTAGATGTGATAGTGCATAGGGTGTTTGGAAATACATGGGAAAGCAGTCTGCTCACAGAACCTGCTTTCATTAATTTCTTCAGTGGAGAAAAATAAGAGGAAAAATACTTTCTGATTAAATAAAAAGATAACTTTACCCTTTTGAATATGAACTGTTATTTTCTATATGACTTCTGAAAATACTGATTTTTGACATCAAATGTTCCAGTGTTGTTACTGTTGTGTTTATGTGCAGCAAGAGCCATTTTGACTTTTATCTTTTCTTGCTCAGTATCTGTGAGAAAGCAATTTCAATTTTTCTGTGGTCTGAAGATGGGGAAGAAAATCTGTCAAATGCAAAATCCATGTGTGTGCCAACAATCCAATTAGCAGAACCATTCTTTTAGCAGGACTTCTTTTTAATGGATGACATTGTGGGAGGTATGTGTGGTGTGCCTGGCTTGAAAGTCAAGTATCTAGCATTTAATATTGGGGAAATTCCAACTGGGGAAATTCTTTTTGGGAAAATTAAGCCTGTTTTGAATTCCTGACTTAGATTGTCAGTAGTGGTTGACTTGCACTGTTGAACGCAGTGGCAGGTACCTCCACTGGTTGTCAGGGCCTGGTATTGGGAACAGATAATTTAAGTGGAACCCCTCTGTGTGTTTGTAGGACTTAACCCAAATCCACAGAGGATTACCAGTTTTAAGCTGTTTCTGCAAGGATTTGAGTGGAATTGTAACATATTATTTCTCCCATAATGTAGCAATATTACTGCACATATACCACTAATAAACTGCTATTAATCATAATATATGAATGCAGATACATAACAATGTACTGTTATTAATATACTGATGTGTAATATATCTGCAAGATACATGTAAGGGGATGTTTTGATGGAAGGAGACTTTGAGATACCTGAACTACTGAGAGATGTCTGTTTCTAAAATTTTCTCCCATTCATCTGCCTTGAAGCACAAACAGTTTTCATCAATAAGGAAGAAACTTAATTTTATGTACCTTATTAAAAATGAGTTAAGACTGGTTTAAGGTCCACTCTGTAGGCAAGCAGCTGTGTCAGCTACAAAACACAGGAGACTGCATTTTATATCGTGTATGTCATGATAATTACAGTAAAGGGAAAGCTTGGAAATATTTGCTGCCCTCATTAGAATGTGGAGTTACACTTAAAAAAAATCATGTTCACAGACGTGTGCTTTGAAATCCTTAATGCATTGTCCTGCTAGACATCCACATATTACACATTATTGTCGCTGTCAGTCTCTTCAGCACATTCGCTGTCCTCTGGCAAGTCCTTGTCTAATCATGCTTCGTTGGACACCCTGATGTTGTTCCTACAAGTTGTCAGGTCACATTTGGAGAGAAGTACAGCCCTGTCCGGTGTTCCTGCTGTAGTTTTTGCTCTGATATATGGTGTGCAGTCAAGGGAAAACTTACAGTCATTTTCCTTCGGACTGCATTCATCTGAAAGTGAAATCGTGAGGATTTATTTACTTTTTTTCTTATGAATCAGATTTTCTGGGGTTGGTGGAAGAAGGTAATAGAGCAATAAGATCTGCAAGGTGATAAGCAGTGGGGGTGTGTGCTGGTCAGGAGAGGCACCCAGGCCTGTCTCTGCCATTACCTGCAGTGCAATCCTGACAAAATTCTCAAGGTTTTTCGTGTTTCAGAGGTAACCAACCTGTATATTGCTGAAAGCTTTGGTCTTGCCAAGATGTCAAAATGACATTAGTGTTTCTTAACTACTAAAACATAAGTAGCTGAAGGAATGTGCCCAAGTCCTTTTAGTCTTTGGTCAATAAAGTTTGCTAGATTATGTGGGGATTAATCTCAGTCCTGATGCACTTTTACAGTTTCTTTCCTTGTGGTGTTTCTCAGTTACAAATATTTTGTAAGTACCATATATTGATTTTCAGTCAACTGACATTCATTAAGTGACAGGACTGGAATTTGTATCAGGATTGTTACTACTTCTTCAATAGAAATCAGTTCTTCTTCGATTGGGACTTATTTTTGATAGAAGAATACATGCGTGTTAAGAACTTTAGCAGAACTTGAAGCGGGGTGGATTCATGGGTCAATTAGGATAGTGATTTCCAGGCTCCAGAGAGACAAACATCAGTAACCTTTTTATTCCCAGCAGGGTTACCCAGGTGGCATTCAAATCCTTGACAGGTCTTGCTATTATAAGGGCAGATTTTCAAAGGTCCTTAACTCGGCTTCTAATTTAGTGCTCACTATTTTAAGCCTGCAGAATGCCCTGGCAAACTAGGCTAATAGTGGGTGTTTTGAAACTCAGGGCAGCTTCCACCAGACCTGTTCTTTTGAGAAGAGACAGGCAATTTTGACATTAACTTCTCCCTTTGGTGCTTTTTCCTTTTGAACACCTTTTAATTAAGACCTTTGCCGTGCTCGAGCAGGTGCTGATGTTGTTTGGTGGATTTCAACCTTAGACTCAGATCAATGTCCAACATATTCCCTCCTCTGCAGTTTCTTCAGGTGCCTTGGACTGACCACCCTGGGGCTTTTGGAACACACATTCTGACATGAGACGGGTCTTTGAAGCACATCTGGTTCTATTTGGTGTGGCAGTGGGAAATAATATCCCTGCTACTGCTTTTTAATTTACTGGTTTAACGTTTTTTCAGCTCTTTTTGACTTTTTTTCTTGTGTTATAGAGGAGGAAGCAAAGCAGCTGTGTCCACAGTGTGTCTAAATGCTGAAGGGAATTATAGCTGGGTGACTACAAGGGAAGTGCAACAGCAGTGTGGGCTCCTGTGCTCTCACCTCAGTGCCAATTTGAATTTGTCTTGGGAAACTTCGGCTTCCCATGCACTGTTCCAAAGGGCATTGGGCTTCAGAAGCCTCCCAACACTTCTATCTGCAGCAGTACAATAACACAGAACACACACGGAGGTCATCTCAGAGTTGGGAAGACTTTGTAGGACTTGGATGTACACGGTAACTGAGAATTTTTCCGGGAATATGTCAGAACACGTGTTGCAGTATCTGTGTTCTACAGTGGTGCAAGGCATGTTTAAGGCTCTTTTTTGGGAAGCCAGTTGTTTCCATAATTTACCATTTGATAAATTAGAGCTTTGGTTTTGCTGTAGGCACCTTTTTTGTATGTGTTACCTTAAACTGATACTATATTCCCTGGAACATTAGCTTTTGGGTAAAGGGTGTAATTACAAAGAAATTTATATGGATTTAACTGTCAGTACACTTCTTGTTGCTTTTTAGGGACAGAAAAAAAGGATGTGCTCACAGTTCTAAAATTCAGATGAATTAATACAGTTTTATGAGTTGAACTAAGAAGAACTGTGATTATCTTGAGTGAATGCTGATTGATCTATTATGAGAATTTTGAAATAGAATATACTTAAAGGTCATGATGGATTAAGTCTCAGGAATCTTAACTAGGAAACTTGTATTTGACTTTTTTAATCGCAGCACGGAGGAGTTTTGTTTACAACAGTGCCCTTGTGGGTGTTTATAGATTGCAGATCCCGATATGCTGGACTGAATGTGCCACTTGCCAGCAGGCAGGAGTTTCTCAGAATGAGAAGCTGAAGGTTGCAAAAGGCTGGTATGAGAGATGTGGGAGTGAAGGGATAATGTCAGTAAATGCATATAGCACAGAAAGGAATGAATTTTGGAACATGAAGCTTTTTGGGGGGGATGTGGTGCTGCAATTACAGAATTAGAGAGGGAGAAGTTCAGCAGTTCAGCCTGAGTGGCACAACACCCTGGGAGAATAGGTCTCCTTAGCAAGATAACACTGTTTACAAGATTAGATATTTTGGCAGCACTTTATATTTAGAGTCTTAAATACTAACTTCATTGTATTATTAATTAGATTTAAATTAAACTTGATAATTTTAGATGTTCCTTTCTGTATGTTGTTTCAGCTCCTGTAAAGCTGTTTTGAAAATTGTACATGTATGTTTTCATGTATGTATAAATAATGAATCAACACTGAAATCAAGGATTAACACCATCAACTTTAAAAATTCTGGCTTTACATCCATTATTAAACTCGTGGATAAGTCATGCTGTAAATGTAGATGGCTGTTTTCACCTGGGCCACCATTATTAAACTCGTGGATAAGTCATGCTGTAAATGTAGATGGCTGTTTTCACCTGGGCCACCTTCCAGGCTGTGTCAGTGCAGTTGTGCTGCCTTTGGAGTCACTTAGGGTGTGAAGGGATCGCTTTTCTGGGGCCAGAGGCATTAAATCTGCATTGCAGGAACACTCACTTTGGCTCCTCTAGCAAAACTATTTAAGAGTTCAGTGCCTGTCTGCTGGGAGCCAAACTCGTCAAAAGGCCTGAGTTGGATTTTTGCTGAGCTCCCTGATGTTACTGATAATATTTATCAGCTAAAAAGAAATACTCTGTTACTGCCTTGTTTCCTTAAGAAATACTCTGTTACTGCCTTGTTTCCTTTCTGCCTGCTTTTCAACAACACCTGTCTGATAATTATTACTTGTTTAGGAGCTTTAGTGTCTTCATGGGTTGATTTAATCATGGCAAATGTATAATAAATACTTTTTTTTCAATTTTTAAGGATCTTATGCTGTCGATTTTTGAAAAATTTAATAGTTCTGTTCTGTGTTGGTTTGGTGTTTGGTTTTTTATTTTGATTGTTTGGGTTTAATAGCATTACACTTCAGTAGAAGTGAAAACTACACTAGGATTTCAGTGAGCTTTCTAAAATGGCAAATCCCTATGTAGAGTGGACTGGTTAGAATTTTTTTGGCAACAAATATTTAATTTTCCAAAGTCAGAGTTGCTGTAATCTTTGCATACAAAAGATATTTGATGTCCTTTTTTTCTTCATAAAAAAAAAACCAAACCTTTTAGAAAACATTTATTTAAATTTTGAAAATTTAAGAATGTGTGACCTTTCCTAAAAAGAGATCTGAGTAGAATGTGATCCGGATGGCCCCAGTCCTGCAGTTCTGGTTATTTCTCCCCCACGTTGTGTCTGGGTGCTGTTGATTCCAGAAGAACCTTAAACCCCGAGTTGTTCTGCATGACATGCCAACAACACTGCAGGAAATATACACTCAGGTATTGCTAAGATACTGATTTGTGTTACTCTGAGTGCCGTTAAGTATCTGTCTAATTATTTCTCTGTTTCTGTGGCCACCAGGGAAGGATTGGTACCTGGTGCACGTGTCCCTCACGGTGACAGACGTGAACGACAACGTCCCCGAGTGGGCCATGGAGCCCTTCCCCTTCCTGGCTGTGGTTTCCCCCGAGGCTGCAGCAGGTACTGAAGTGTACAAGCTGCTTGCTGTGGATGCAGATGAAGGGATCCATGGAGCTGTTGAATATTTTCTCTTGGAAGGTAAATTTTAACCCTCCCATTCCCTGTGTATTAGGCATCACTATTGTGACTTTGTTGTCTTTTATCCTCAGTTTTGTTAGTAAAAGACCTTCCCTCCCTCCTGCAAAAGGTTCATAAACCTGCAACTCTGGGTGTGCGAAAAAGCAACTTTTATTGAGGGTATGAACAGATTTCTTTGCAATGCAAAGTTGGGTTCCTGCCCATATTTTCCCCTGGAGGATGATGGTGACTGGAGCAGTCCATGTTCCCCAGGGCTTTGGCCAGGGGGTGGCAGTGGGGACTGCCTGTTTGAGACAGGACAGGATGTGGAGGAGTGGATGGGTGGAGAGGAGGGTTAGTGTCCCTATCCCTTGCAGCAGTTGTGCTTCTGGTCCCTCTCTGACAAAGTTTTGGAGCTCTGGGCTGTGCAAAGCCATTACAGACTCTTTTGTTTGTTTGGTGGTTTTTTTGTTTTTGTTTTTTGTGTCTCTTAAAAGACACTTTAATAATAGTTCAGAACTGTGGGGAAGCAGCAATACCTCTCCAAAGGTGAATTTATTCCTCTTGGCCAGGATTCCAGTAGGGTGTTTTCTGGTATGGGATGTTCAGGGTAAAACAACCACAAAGTATTGGAGGATAAAAGTTGGAGAGAGACTATTTACAAGGGCATGTAGTGACAGGACAAGGGGTAATAGGTTCTAAGAGAGTAGGTTTGGATTAGGTATTAGGAAAAAATCCTTCCCTGGGAGGGTGGGCAGGCCCTGGCACAGGGTGCCCAGAGAAGCTGTGGCTGCCCCTGGGTCCCTGGAAGTGTCCAAGGCCAGGTTGGACGGGATTTGGAGCAACCTGGGCTGGTGGAAGGTGTCCCTGCCCATGGCAGGGGTGGGACTGGATGAGCTTTAAGGTCCCTTCCTACCCAACCAAATCCTATGATCCTAAAAAAATGAGTGATAATTGTCCAGAGAAGTAAAATGCAATTTAGAAATGTAACCATGAATATCATGACTGATTTCTAAGCTCTAAACAAACTTCTGAACTGTAGTGTGCATGCTGATCCTAAGCCAAAGCCAATTAGGGAATTGGTACCATATTCTCCTCTTAATTTTAATCAAGTAAAAGTGTTCTTACTGACAACAGTTTGTGGACCTGTTCTTTTTAGGTGGTGAAGACAGATTTGAAGTGGAGAAGGACTCTGGCTGGATTAAAACAACGGGTTTGCCGTTGGTGAGGGACAAGGAGTATTTGCTGACTGTCCTGGCAGCAGACAAACTTGGAAGCAGAGGCTCTCCAGCCTCTGTTTCGGTGCGTGCTGGATTTCGAGCCCCGCAGTTCACCAACGTGTCCTACTTTGTGCATGTTCCTGAGAGCACACCGCGAGGAGAACCGTAAGTAACAGCTACAAACAATGCAGTGAGGTCGTGTTCCAGGGTTTAACTTCTCCTTGATCTCCCCAAAGCCTTGTATTGTTTGTGAATCATAAAATGATACTGTGAGTAGGCATTTAGTTCTCTTATTAGAAGTGACCAAGAGACAGTTTGATGCATTTTTTAGTTACTCTTTTAGAGAGAAAATTGGTATTAATTATGGTTTCTTGCTTTTTGAAATAATATTTAAAAAATTAGTACGTTTTGGTTGTGTCTTAATTTTCAAACAATGCAGAGTACAAATTAGCACTGTTGCATCATGAAGAAAAGTATCCTGGTGTGAAAGAACACAATAATTTCATGAGTCAAATTTGGAGAATTGACTTCTCCATCAGGCGAAAATTGGAAAAAACCAAGAGGCTCTCTTTCCTGTCCTCATCACAGTGGCAAACTGAACAAAAATGAAGATGCCACAGAACTTGTAATTTTATTTTTTCATCCTTTGTGTAACCGTGGCGATTGAAATATCACAGAAAATGTTTGTACTATAGATCCGCCTCAATACTCAGTCCCTTCTTTTCCAAACTGGTTTTTGTTACAGCAAATATTTCTTCTTCCACTTGATTTGAGAATACTTTTGTCCATGAAATATGTTGCTTCTGCAGCAATTCAACTGTTTTTTTATATTACATTATCTGTGGAGTTGTATTTTAGCTGTTTAACCTGCAACATTCAGTTTTAGTGTCTAAATAACTGAGAAGTGTTAAGATTAAAATAAAAATATTAATAACAGATAACAAGGTTTTTCTTTAAACCTGCAATAAAATTAAATTTCACATGCATAAAAGAAATTCAAGAACTGCAAATTCTAAATGCAAAACCTACAATATCTGACAGGTATCTGCAGTCTTGGGTTCAATAATGTTTAGAATTAAAAATAACTAAAGTATTTATAACAGTTTTTTATCACTATTTAGAAATAGTTTTGCACACCTAAGATGATGATAGATTAGTCAGTTGGTCAAATTACTTGGTAATATCCCAAAGGAATGAAGTATTTAGTGCAGTTATTACATCAGAAAAGGTTTGAATATACACAATGCACCCTGTGAAAGTGGGTTTTGTGGTGTGTTGACCAGAAACAGCCATGAAAATCCATTTAGAATCCTCAAGTTCTCATATTTAAATCGGACCAATTACCCAAGTATGCAGGAGAACAGAGTTGCTGTCTTGCACTGGATTTCTGGGTTTAGGATTTCCCAATTCCAGGGTGATTTAAGGCCAGGGCTGAGCAGAGGAGCATTCCCAAAGCTCTCTCTTCCTTTGGGCTGCCACTGGTGCTAATGAGCTGTAGCTGCATGGGCAGGCTGAGCCAGGCGAATACAAAGCCAAAAAAAGATAAAAACCTTTTCAGCTGGGTTGTTAAATGTGCTCCCAGCATGACCTTGTGGTTTTCATAGGTGACAGGAGAGGAGAGGTGAAGGTGCAGCCAGGGCAGGGAGCTGGAAGGTGGGCAAAAGGATTCCTGTAGGCAGGAATGTGGTCGTGGTGGAACTGCCTGTGAAACCACATCCGTGGAAAATACAGGCGAAAATAGCTCGCAGAAAAGTTTTCTATTGTGTGCAGTGCACCTGAGGGAAGTGAGAAGACAGCAGCATGGAAATACAGGGGCAAAAAAAGGGAGTTTGCACAAAATGAGTTTGGTCTTATTGACTGTAGTTGTCACAGGATCCCATGTATTAGTGGGTTCTCCTGGGAGATGGAATTCTTTTTCCTAGGAAACCTACATGATAAGGCGACAGATACTTGAATTAGTATTCAGGTTTAAATCTCTTAAAAATATTTAGTTTTTAATGTTTTACTTTGTACTGCAGGTGTCTCCACTTGAAGACTTTAATCACACTGGACTTCACTGGAAAAAAAGATAGTGCCAGACAGGAGCTAAAAGCATGTCCTGTGCAAGCTGTGACACCTACACTTAGGGACTGTCTCTTAGCCTTTTGCAGTTATCTCTTGGAACTTTAGTGTGGTATGACTGCAGGAGCAAACTTACCGTTCTGTTATTAAAATGAATCTTTTTCATCTTTCTTTATCTTCTAGCTCCCTGCCTGAAAACCATCACTGCCCCAGAAGGAAGCTGGAGTAGGCAAATTCATCTGCAGCAAAAATTAAATCCTCTGTTCCTGTGTTTTTAATCCTTACTGTGTTCTGCTTCCAAGAATCCTGTCTTTATCTGTTTAACCCCAAGGTGATACCCCACTGTGTAACAAAATGTTGGAATGTGGTGTTTAGCTACAGCTGTCACTGACTTCAGTGAGGATAGCTCTGAGCAGACCTACAGGCTTGCACTATCATTTATGATACACATCGTTTTTGTCATATTTTTCAGAGTATTGTATTGTATGCTTGAGTTGTCTCTTTTCATTTTTTTTAATGCAGCTTTCTTACAGTCACTGCTGTGTCATATCAAAAGAAATCCCTGAGCTACAGTTTACTCACTAATCCTGGTGGTCTGTTCAGTATTGATCGGGCAACAGGAGAGATCAGTTTAACTCGGAGTGTGGATTTTGAAAGTGACCCCCACCAGTATCTGCTTTTGGTCAGAGCAGAGGAAAATGAGGAGCAGTTCAGCAGTGTTGCTGAGGTAGGCGTTCCCCTCGGGCAGCCTGTATGCAATTCCATTCTCCTTCATCCTTTTGGTTTCTGTACAGACTCCCCAGGAGTTTCCATTTCTGTCTCTCTCCTGTCCCTTTTAAAAGTTGTTCTCTCCATGGGTAGATGTTGAACTCTGGTTGAGGTGCTCTTAGAGTTCACTCTTGCAGATGCTCTAAAGGCTATTTCTGAACGATCAGTATTCCATCCCATCACAGATCCTAGGCCTTTTCTTGGAACACATGGAAACAGATGTGGCCAAACCAGACATGAAGTTTTGTCCTACTCTATACCTTCATACAATATGAGATTAAGATTATTCCAATTTAAAACTAAGACACAACAAAAAATTATTTGTTTTGGATAAAAACCACAAAGTGAACTTGTAAAACTAGAAAGTAATAAAAGGTTTAGAAAGGTCTGTGAGAGCAAAAATATTTCTAAATATAGTTACCTTTGTTTAAATTCACAGATTCAGTGAGCTAGGAAAAGCATGCAGGATGAGTTTGTTCCTGCTGCAGGAAATAGTATGAAGACTATAGAGGGAACAGGAGATGGAATTATCGGGAACAAGTGTAAGGACACAGAAAGCCAGGGAAGCAGCACATCACTGCAACAAACACTGGCTGTAGCACACCAGGCACTGAGAGTTTCTGTTGACCCTTTAATGTACTACAAGATGAAGAGTGGCAGAATATGACTTGAAGAAGGATTATGAGATGATTTTACAAATACGTTTAGCCTAAAGGTAATTTAACTTGTACCTGCTTTACACTGATACCTCCTCAATAGCTGCAGCTCCAGCTGTGCATATCTGCTGTGTAAGGCTGGATGGAACATAGCTCTGCCTGCTGCTCTGTAATGCAGAATGCCCCAAGCGCCTTCAGGCAGCCTGAGGTGCTGCAGGATGAGCCACCAAAAAGGCTCATTTCCACACTCCTCACTGTTCAGAGGGCAAACAGTGCAACAGTGGACTCATACTTGACATAGGATCAAGGAAGCATTTTTAAAGATGTGAGAAGCAAAATTGTATTTCTTACTTGGTTTACCAGAATCACGGAATATCCCGAGTTGGAAGGGACCCACAAGGATCATCGAGTCCAGCTCTTAGCCCTCCACAGACACCCCAAGAGTCACACCCTGTGCCTGAGAGTGTTGTCCAAATGCTTCCTGATACTCTGTCAGGCTTGGTGCTGTGACCACTGCCCTGGGGGTCAGTTCCATTTACATCTGATTTGTGCTGCTCTAATTGAATTCGGAACTTGGTCTTGGAGATTTATACCCCTAAAATATAATATCCTTGGCAGTTGAGTTTTTAGTGTTACAAATCACAGAAGTGTTGTAAGATAAGATAACATTGAAGGGGGGCTTGGCAAACAGATGGTCCATTGTCCTTTAAATTAGTAATAGAGAATAGTCCATGGAGATGAAGGGGGAGTTGAAAACATTGCTGCAGAGTCTGGGACTCGGCCATTTGTAGTATCTTGGAATGTAGTATTTCAACAGTTCTCTGCAGGAAAAGAGAATCTAAGAAAAATGGCTTATCCTATGTGCTATATCTGCTGAAGACCTCAAGGGTGTGTTGGGGAAATTATTCCACAACTGTCTAGAGCAGTGAAGCTGTTCCCTTGATTCACTTTGCTGTTTAACATTCCTCCCTTTTCCATTAAGGTTTTGGTTGTAATCACAGATGTGAATGATTGTGCCCCCGAATTTCATCAGTCAATTTACAGCAAAGTTGGTGTTCCTGAAACAGTTCCTATGACAACTGCACTTCTACAAGGTCGGTACTCCTGAAACAATTTGTTACACTGAAATTTTTTCTTTTCTCACCCACTAGTTAGAATTCAGTTCAGAGGCCAAAATTACCTGTCCCAGCATGGGTGGTTGCAGTTCTCTGAAGGCAAATGGCACCTTGTAGAATTGTGTCAGTTATTTGCTGCTGCCACAGCCCAGTCTTGGGGGAGGGGGAGACAAAGAAAACAGGCCTTCTCTGTAGGATTTGGAAGTCACAGAATTTCAGTTGTGGTTGGTATTACAGCAGCAGGCTCAGAGTAGCAAATTTTGCTGCATTCCTTGAAGGAAGAGAGTGACATTTGATCAGGAACTACAGACACCTCAGCTCACCTTCCCTGCCCATCTCTGAGAGCCCTTTGTGGGTTTGCTGTAGGAATTCTGCTCTCTTTCATTAAAAGCTTCATGTACAGTTGAACTGTTCTGTGGGATGTTTTGTTTGGATGCTTGACAAAAAGACTTTGCTTCTTCCCAATGGAGCTAATAATTTAAGCTTTAAGCAATGGTGCTCTGTAAAATGTAGCAATAAAACAAATTTGTCATCTAAGCAGTTGTAAGAGGGCCTTGTATTGGTCTTTAACCCTTACATAAAATTTTTCTAAGTCTTGAGGGGGAAAAGGTAATTAAACAACAGGGAAATTGGTTTTCCCTAGTAAGTAGGATTTTATAACATCCTACTGTTCTGCATAGTGATTTGTCCTGCACTAATGGTTGTTAGTCAGTTACTGTTCTGGTAACTGTGCTTTTAGCATAGATTTTTGGAGGTTGGGGATAGAATCTGACAAGCACATGAAGTGCATCAGATGAATAATGTATGTAAATATTCCATCTTTAGATACACTGCATGAGATGGGGCCCAGTTATCTTAAGTCAGCACTATGGACAGGAGAATATACATCTCTGTGTGGGAATGTGTTCTTGATGGTACAGGGGTCTTTAAATCCAGCAGACAAAGGAAAGATCTAGAGGCTGAGTTCAACTGGGGACTTTTGTGGGGTTTTTTAATGACTTATTTTCAAGTAAGGGTTAGTCCAACATAAAGCACAGGGGAGAGCCCAGTTCTGTAACCCACTTCAAGCACCACATGCCAAGGCAAGTGCTACCACAGTAGTAGTTAAAGTACTTAACGTTCCAATTTACTGACTTTGATCTACACAATTCCTTTCTCCTCTCTTTTGATAGTGGCAGCCACTGACTGTGATTCCAAGGAGAATGCCCAATTGCTGTATTACACCTTGAGCCAAGACTTTGGAATCACTTCTCATGGCACCATTTTTCCAGCAACACGGCTGGACTATGAGCGCCCCAACCACCTTTATGAGTTCATCATTATGGCTGTAGATCAAGGGGAAGAGCCAAGGACTGGGACAGCAACTGTTCGGATCCATGTGTCAAATGTGAATGATGAAGCACCTGAATTTTCCCAGGCAATGTAAATGGATATTTTTCAAAGCCTGTTATCTTTGTCATTTACTGTTGCTTTTTATATTTTGGTTGAAAGGCTGATCACAGGATGATGACTGGCTTTGGCTCAGTCAAACCTGAGAGCTGGACTGACAAATGTGGGGATGATATTTTGAATCTGAGACTCTCTTACTAACAGAAAAAATTAAATAGGTCATATATGGACAATCCCTTTTGACAGATCTTGCACTTCTGTTTCTTCCAATATGTACTGAAAGATACGGTGCAGTAATTTCAGATTATACAGTTCAAGAGGATCCCTCCACCACCAAAGGAGATCAGGCATAAAAAATAGGCAACACAGTGTTGCCCTCAGCCCTCATCCAGAGACATGGTGGAATTTTGCCTTTTAGTTAGGCAATTTCATCTGAAGCAATGCCAAAAGTACTATAAACTTGCATTCATGTTAGAGACATAGAAATGGGATTTCCAGACTGCTTCTGCATCAGCTTTCTATTAAAAGTAGAAGTTGCTCAGAACAAAACTGAGCAACAGAGATTGCAGTGATGCTGAGCTTGGGGTTTAGCTGAACAAAACATCAAAGCTTTCTGACAGTACTTGTTTTATGTAAAGATAACCTCAGTCTTCACAATCTCATGCCCTTTCTTTTCTGAACATTACTTTGGAGATATGGCTTGGAAAACTTGATCTTTTGTAACTTCTTACTGAACCTCTGTGTATTTTTGAGCACCAAACCAGGTTAAGTTTCTCACTCTTCAGCTATTTTTGATTTGTATGTTTTAATATTCAGAGATTTTGAACATTTATCTGTATCTGTTCCTAATATTTTAATTAGAAGTGAACGATACTATTAAAGATGCTCTAAATATCTCTAACAAATTGGAAGCAGAAGACATAGTTTAAAAAACCCCCAAGCCCTGCCAGCTCTTGTATTTAAAGTTTACAAAAGAATATGATTAAAAGTAATAATATTTTAAATTACCAAACATTCACAAGAAACTTTTCTGTTCTTTGTGCCATAGTAGGGAAACTGCTGTTATGAGTATGTGTAGTCTGGCTTTGGAATTGAGTTTATCTCCTGGAATTCAAATTTTCTCAACTTTTTGGTTAACTGGGCTTCAATTTTGCTTTATCTTTCCTGTTATGAAAAAAATCTTAAACCCAGAGGTGAATTTCAGACACAATAAAATAGAACCACTGTGGACACACGTAAATTAGGGCTTGTTTAGAGACTAGTTTGCAGTTAATGTTATGCTCTGTGACAGGCTAATACAAATCTGCATGATGATGTTGTCCTTCTAGCCCTTTGTTTAAATAGATTTACAGTCCAGTATAAATTCAAGATTCCTTGCCACGAGCTCTCTTTCATGGCAGTTATTCTTTATCTCAGTTATGAAATGCTTAAGGCTACCACTCTGTTTCACGGTGTCAGTTTTTACTTTCTCTTTTTTAGGAGACCTCTTCTGAACTCTTTTGTCCCTGTATCTCATGTTAAAAGTTATCAGCATTACTGTTCATTTGCTTTCCAGATGTAGAGTTAAGACAGTGTCTTGAGGGTTGTAGCTGAGCTAAAGAAGGATAATTTACTTCTCTTATTTCATTGAATATAAAATTGGGTGAAGAAAAAAAAGCTGTTTCTGTGAAGGTTTCATTGCAAACACACGCATCATGACAACAAAAGCTAAAGGAGAGGTTTTCTTTGCATCCATTTTCTTTTTCTTCAAGTTGGTTGCCATTCTCAGCATCTGGCCAGGGGTTCCATGAGCACCCTGACTCCAGTGGTGCACGTGTTTGGTTGGACTTCATTCTTAGAGCTGAGCTTTGGGATATCTGCTGTGGACAGGTCTGTCGTGGGCTTAGTCTGACCTACGCTCAATCTAGTCAGATAAAATAATAAATATTTGGGACTTTGCTAAAGCAGGGGGCTTTTCTGCTCTGGAGAGCATTAAGCTTAGGCTGATAATGCCTCTTAAGAGCTTACAATGTCAGTGATGTGTCTGGACTTGAGAAGAGATTTTTGTAAAAGTGACATTATGCACATATCCTCCAGATTTGATTCTCATCTTAGTCATGCTGGTGCAAAGACTACACTGAAAGCATTTGAGGGGCTTGTCTCAGAAAGTGGGCTATAACAAGCACTGCTTTAACTTAGCAAATGGTTGCTGTGAGTCTGTGAATCATGAAGTTCTTTTCTTTTTAATTAAAAAACCCAAGTGACTCTTGCATTTAGCACAAGTCTTCAGAAAGTCTGAGCTTCAAAGCTGTGGTGCTGCTGGAAATTTGCAGTGGCAATCTGTGTGGGTTAATGACAGAAAGACATGGATGGTTGGATAGATCATCAATAACGTTATTTCACTGCTTAACAAAGAAGCATCTTACCAGTGTAATTGTATTACTACATTACAAATCTCTGCACTGGCCCCTGGACAGGTAATCGGTAGATGCTGTAAAGTTTAGTTCTTTATATATTGTATCCTGTCTAAATTCATAAATGTGCTGTTGTTTGGTTTTGTTTTTTTTTTTTAACAGCTACAGGAGTTTTGTTTCTGAAGATGCAGGCCCAAACACCCTGATTGCTACAGTTAATGCTGTTGACCCTGATGGGGATGGTGTGACATACGAGATTCTGTCTGGGAATCAGAAGGGAAACTTCGTTATTGACCCTAAGAAAGGTAATAACATATTGGCTTTTTGCTGCTGCAGTCAGTGTTGATTCTGTTGTGAGGCACCTTGAATTTCACAGAATCGAATCACAGAATATTCTGCATTGGAAGGGACCTACAAGGACCATCCAGTCCAACTCCTGTCCCTGCACAGACACCCCAACAATCCCACCCTGTCCCGTTGTCCAAACACTCCTGGAGCTCTGGCAGCCTTGGGGCTGTGCCCCCTGCCCTGCGGAGCCTGGGCAGTGCCCACCACCCTCTGGGGGAAGAACCTTTCCCTGGTATCCAACCTGACCCTCCCCTGGCACAGCTTCATGATGTTCCCTGGGGTAATTTGGTCTTAATTGGGTAGCTATTATAAAACTGAATAGCATATGCTACGTTTGAAGCTGAACTTTAAAAAGTACATGAAAAGGATGCCCACACTCTCCTTTAATGATAAAAGAATGGTCCCTTTTCCAAAAAGCTCTGTATAATTCACCCTCTTTACTTGTTTGTTGTTTGCTTTCAGTCTGTAACTTAATAGAGCATTATTATAGATAGCAGGTAGCTTAATAGACAGTAACTTAATAGAGAATGTTATTATTGATAACAGTGTGACATTCCAAAATGTCAAACAGGGATCTGAGTAGCATTTACTTCAGGAAACTGGACATTTGGGTTTTCAGGTGAGGATTTTCCCCTCTCCATGCTTATGTCTGTCCTGATTAACACGTGTGAACAAACACTTCTTAGCTAAGTTTACTTGTGTTGTACTGACACAAAATGATGCATTTGTAGGTGGAATGAGACTACCATGGTTTTATTTCAGGCAAAAGTATATAAAATCTGGACTAAAGAAGTATTTTTTTCATTTAAGGACAAAATCGTTCACATGACCAGTGTTATTTAGCCAAGAATGCTGCATGCATGTGAAAAAAAAGTGTGTAGAGAGTACTTTTCAGTTTAAGGCATTTGTTCTGAAATACCAATTTTTACATATTTTTAAATTCTTTTCAGCAATTAGGTATTTTTAAAACCCAACAGGAAAAAGAATCCCACTCCACTGATGTTCTCAGTAGGAAAAAAATAAATAAAAAAAATGCGCAAACACCCAATGTTTGATTAGGTTGGCATATCCCTTTAAATTAATAGGATTTATTTGCTGTTGATTGCTTGAAAAAACAGAAGAGGATGTTTTGAGATTGAAACAGGCAAACAAACTGAAACCTCATTGAAGGATTGAATCAACTTAATTAACTTCAGTTAAAGTACTTTGTATTTTGAACTGCAATTAAAATCTGAACTTAGATTTTTCAAAGAATTAGTGTTGACTGCATAGGAAAGAGTAAGCTGCCCTAAGTTATTCCTTCTCTTTATTTCACAGAGTTCACTTTACATGAAAGTTTAATTTCAGTGCAATCATGGTTTTGCAATATTAATGACAGATTCTGAAATGTTCCCAAAAATACTGTCTGCAGGTAACTTTCAAGAGTTGAAGTGTGATCCTGAATTTATTATGAGCTTCTTTATTTCCTTTCTGACATAAAAAGAGAGTTTCAGATTCCAAGAGTTAAATTTCTAAAGATGCTTTGTCACCTGAAGACGAACAATGGTTTTGAAAGAGTCTAATTGCCACAGCACTAATATATCTGACACTTCTGAAAATCTTTTTTGCAAGTGCTCCAAGCATCCTAACGTTTGATTGATAGCATCTCTTAGTGTTAGCTCCATAGTTTTAATGTAATCATGTATAGGTATGTTTATTCTTTTATACCAATTATTCTTACAGTCTTTGAAACTTTATTTTAGAAACATTAGCATTTTTTTCCAAAACACTTTTGGGCTTCTCTTGCTGTGTAAACCAGTGAAGGTTTATACAGTGGCTTGCAGCAGTTTCTTTTCAGGAATGGTGTCAGGGGAATAGTCCCTATCCCCTTGGCAGAAATGTGGAGGTAAAGTGGAGATGTGTCAAAGATAAGTGCTGCAGCTAAAACAGTACATTTGCAAGCAAATTGAGTGACATTGATGCTGTGACAATTCTCTGTTGTAATGACAATTACTATTAAGCCTGATGAATAGCAGAAGTGATGGATGGATGGTGGAGCATAAGCATGACAGCTCCTCACTGCATGGGCTCAGATAGCTGTGGTCTCTGGTTTTGGGTCACATCTCTCTCTGACAGTGCCTTTGTGTCTCACCCAGCAGGGTGTACGATTGGGGGCCTTACCAGAGTCGCAAAATAGAGGTTTCTGAGGCTGTGCCTCTGTAGATAAATGCTGCTGGGATTGTAGTGCAGGAAGGCAAACTTGAAGGAGTTTGAGCTGAGCTGTCAGGGGCATCTACAGCAGTGGACACATGACGTGTCTCATTGCAGTAATGGCACAGGAACTGGGGCAGGTGCAGGTAAAGCACAAGTTACCACAATGCTTCTGTCTGTTTGGTTTATTTTGCCTTTTTTTCCTTTTTTTTTGTTTTTTTCTATAGCAGATGAATGCTAATGTGCAGGCCAGCTGAGTTGTAGTTGTAGCCTCATTTAGCTCTGTAGACATACCTGAAGACAAACTGTTGTGATGTCTGAATTTTGTTGTAATATCAGACTGCAGTGAAAGCACCGTAATTAAATTAAACTGCAGCAGCCTCATGGTTAATTGGTGAATGGGTAAACCAGAATGGCTTGTTGTTATTCATACTAGTGAAAATAATAATGGTAATTGGTTAATGTAGAACAAGAACCCACAGCCTGTTGTTTTTCCAGGGCTGGTTAGACTTCGTTCAAGCCCGTTTCCTAAGCTGCAGGGGACAGAATATGTGCTTAATGTCACAGCCACTGATGATAACACCTCTGGAGGGCCCCATCCCCTTACAAGTACTGCCCAGGTTGTTGTGAAAATTGATGATGTCAACAATAACAAGCCTGTCTTTCAGAAGGTAAATACCTGAGGCTCCTCATTTGTGTTGTACTGTGTGTAAATATCTAACGCTGTGTTGTCACTGCAGGAGGTGAGCTGTTCAGGAGGTGCTCTGCTTCCCTCTCTCCTTGAGTCCTGATGCCTCTGTCTTCTCCATCTTTTCCATGCCTCCTTGAGACCAGCAGGATCTGTCCTCCTCCTGGGGTAGGACAGGTCCCTGTGAACACTGTCTGTCCCTGAACCACATCTCATCTCTGGCATCCCAGAAGATGAGGCTGTGACACAGTTCTGGAGATTCCATGTGAGCAGGAATCAATAGGGGTAGCTGTCCATGCAGTGGACCTGTTCCAGAATATTCCAAGATACCTTTCTAAATAACATAGGCTTCCTTTGATGGTGGTGTGTCTGGAACTGATGAGAGAAGAATGAGTGGTTCAGCTAAAAATGTCCAGTCTGATGCTGATGGCTCAAATATTGATGGACAATGTTGCATATTTTGAAAAGTCAGCGACTATTCATGTCAGCCTTGGAAATTCTCAGTAACCTCCCCCTGACTGAGTTGTGTTGACTTTGTGTAGAAATCCCTTTTTGACCAAAGCAGTTCTCAGTTCGGGCAAGTGTATGCCCTCATGCTTTTTAGGTTTGCTAATATAGGAAAACATTGGCATTTGGAAGTAACAGTAACTTTTTCTCCAAATATTTTCATTTGTTGGAGATGCTCAGTGGCCTCATGTTCTGTGTTGTCCATATAACAACAAATAGGTGAAGTCTGTAAATTAATGATGGTACAGGTAAAACATTAACAGCAGTGCATGGGAATGCAAGTGTTGCTAGATTATTTTTTCTTTTTCCCCTCCTCTGGTATATCTTTAAATAAAATTACATGGTAAGTCTGTGATTTTTCTGTTGGTTTTTTATTTTATCTCCTATCTTAGTGCCAGTATTATCGGGAACATGCTTCTGTCTTGGAAAATCAGCCTTCAGGGACAGGTGTACTGCAGGTTGAAGCCACTGATGCTGATGAAGGAGCCAATGGTATAGTGAAATATGGCTTGATGCACAGAGATGGTGTCCTACCAGCATTTAGTATTCATCCTGACACAGGTAAAACAAATAGCAGAACACATAAAAACTACTTTGTAACACTGATGGGGAAAAAGCTTAAATTAAATCAGAATTCGTGCTTTTTTATTTAGTTTTTTTGACAGCAGACAAAATATAAACTCAACTAACTGCATGAACAAGTATTAATGAAATTAAGTTTCATACATGTCCAGTACTGAACTAAAGTTGTTTTCCATAAATTGTAGAAATTCTGCTCTCTGAAATAACTTGTGTGTTTTTGTAACTGTGTTTTAAAAACCCTAAACATATTTTCAGTGCACTTTTTATTGCAACATTGCTAGTGGCATATAAAGGATTTATCCAAGTGACAGTAGTCTTACAAACTGCAAAACAATGTGGTCTCGGAAGGCCAAAAATAAGTTCAGGCTGAACTTTTGGAGGCTAGAAGACATGAAACATTCCTCTACCCTGTACTTTCTGCTCTTCAAAAGAAATTTTTTTATAAAATCGTTCCCTTAAAGTTAGTTTGGTACTTATCTCCATTTTCTAGATTTAAGTCCAGCTGTGTATGGGTGTAAATGTAACTGAAGTTTGTGTCTGCCTGAGCAAGGCAATCTCAGCTGCTGAAATTGTTAAATCTTGCCACTGGATCCTTGTGTCTGAAGTTCATGTTATAGGTGTATTTAATCTTTTGCTTTGTATCTCAGTGTATTGACAGGCAAATAAACATCTACCTGTAGAATATAGTCAAATGTGTAGTGTTTTAACTGTCTGGTATTTACTTTGTTTTCAGGAGTTCTGACAACTGTTCAGGTATTTGATCGAGAAAAACAGAGGGAATATCCCATCACTGTGACAGCAACAGATCAGGCAGCAGAACCACTCATTGGAATATGTCAGATAAATGTTGTCATCCTGGACCAAAATGACAATGACCCCAGATTTGAAAACACCCGCTATGAATGTAATTGAGAGTCATTGGATAGAGTTTCGTTGCCCTGAGTGTGAGCCTTGCCTGATGCCTCAGATTTTGGGGGGTTTGTTTTTGCTGACAGTAGAATATGTGACAAACGAGGTGGTTGCAGCCAGAGATGCTCTTCCCTTAGTTAATTTTAATTTCAGAGCTGTTACCCTGTGTAATGTATGATGTAACAGGCATGGTCTCAGCTCATAGGCCTTCCTTCTGGGACAGTTCCTTGAAGCAATAGCCATGTCAGTCCCTCCCCTGCCTGAGGATACTGAGTGTCTGGTACTGCACGGGGATGGGAAGGCTCTAATGACAATGTGGGTGTGCAGTGCTGAGCACTAACTGTATCCTTTGTTTTCAGATTCATAGATTTCTGCCATAGCTTTGGATTACATAGTTTTCCCATTTGCCTGTCATAGTTTTTCATTGTCTCGTTTCACCTCTCCTTCTTAGTTCTTTGAAAAAACCCTTCCTGTTTATGGGAAGCACCTCGAGACATATATATTAATAAAAAAAATGAAGATTAACAATTCTCAATTAGTTATACAATGCAAATCCTAGAAAGTAGTTTCTGAAAATGTGGTCCTTTTAGTCTGATTTTTATGCAATAAATTAAAATTCAATTTTAGTATAATACATACAGAGCAATTAGTCCTTTATTAAAAATACAGTTTAGAAATGATCTTATAAGAAATAAGAATTCTATGTTATGAATGTGATAATATGCAAGTTCAGATGTGACCCACAGCTCGAGAATGACAGCAGCCCTTTGAAATACTCAGCACAATTTGCATGGCCATTGTTCCAAGGAAGATAAAGTTATAGCTTCCATACACTATTACTTTAGTATTTCTTCATGACGTGCTAAGATGTCCGTGGTACTTCACTGAATGAATGATCAGTTTGAAATATCCTTTCCTTACATTAGATTTCTTAAGAGAGGACACACGAGTTGGGACCAGCTTTCTGCAGGTTGCAGCCCGTGACGACGACTACGGCTCAAATGCTGCCATCACATATTCCATAGCAAATGAAGAACCAAATTATTTACAAATTCATCCTGCTACAGGCTGGGTGTTTGTGAACCAACCCATATCTCAGGTATGGTGCTTGCTTTCCTTTTTAAGTTGTTTATCTCAATACAGCTCAGGAGGGACTGAGGCCACAAGTTTGTTACCCCGTCATGTTAAAGGATCAATATGCCATGTTTAATTTAAACACCTGTCTAAGGCTTTTAGCTCATGAGTTTATTGACTGTAAATGGCATATAAGCAAACCCTGCTTTCAGCTGGAAAGCAGCACTGCCTCTGAGGACTTGCTGTTCCCATTTCCCTGACTTTGGCATGCTAATTCCAAGGGCTGAGATGATAAGCAGGGAAGCAGGAACCCAAGTGCGGGACCTCACTGTGTTAACAGGCAGTGAGTTAAGACACAAACCTAAGTGTGAAATTTGGCTCCTGATATGGATTCCCTGCTTGGTATAATGGACTAACTGTAGCTATCCCTCAGGAAGATGAAGGCATAATGAATAAAACTGTTGCATGTAGGTATCTATGATTTATCAGTTTGGTGTTTCTGAACACTGGCACAAGCAGTTTGATGTTTTCAGAGTTCTAAGGTAATTTGTGTTAAAATGAAAATATTAGTGTAGATGCCAGTTTTAAAATACCTAACAGATATGTTTAATACTTAAATTTAACTTCTAAAGGAACAGACATACCGAAATTTGATAAAGATGTGTCCTTTTAATGTGTTCTCTGTAATGAATCTAAGAACCCTATAGACGTAATAACAAAACCTTTTAATAGGTAAGCTTAAGAAATCAGGAGCTCCACAAAGTGGCTTATTTTGGTTCTATTCAGATTTAGCGTGAAATGTACTAAGGTTTATTGAGACAAATATCAAGATTTTCCAACAGTCTTCAGTAAAGCAAACGGCAGACTTTTTATTAACTTTGCATCCATTTCATATTTTGAGTTCAATTGCAGATATTTTTCTTCCATGTAGGTTTTTTTAAAGTGTGCCTCTAATTTTACGTATTTATTTATTTAGGAGCCCAAATCAAAACCTTCTGTAATGAAACCTTTTTTACTGTACAGAGGTCATCTATAATTCGAGAGATTATTGCTACAGATGGAGGTAATAGGAGCACTAAAGTTGAACTTGCTGTGACCGTTACCAGTGCAAAAAATCAGCCTCCACAGTGGGAAAGAGATAGCTATGAAGTAGTTATTCCAGAGAATACTACTCGGGATGCATCAGTTTTGGTAAGGCTGGGCAGGCTTGTTTGTCTCTCTGTAGCTCTCAGGCTGTAGAGTAACTCAACATTGTTTATTTGTGTGAATATAGTGAGCTTTTATAACAGTTTTGTGTTTTGTAGCCGAATGTCTGGGAGAATCAATACACAAAAGCTTTTGGAAATGTTGCTGTGTGTTGATTACACACACTTTTTGAACTGTGCAGACAATCAAAGCCACCTCTCCCCTCGGTGATCCCCGTGTGACTTACAACCTGGAAGAGGGACTTGTTCCGGAGACCAACCTGCCAGTTCGTTTCTACCTGACTCCAAACAGACAGGACGGTTCTGCTTCAATCCTGGTAGCTGAGCCCCTGGATTATGAAACAACAAAGAGCTTTCTGCTGAGGGTTCGAGCCCAGAACGTCGCTGCAGTTCCTCTGGCAGCATTCACGACGGTCTATGTCAATGTCACAGGTGCGTCAGTTGCTCAGGGTACTGTAGCATAATTGTGTGAATGTTTTCTTTAAAGCTTTATAGTTTTCCCTGTCTGTGCTCTTTTGATATTTTAGATGTCAATGACAATGTCCCATTCTTCACTTCATCCATCTATGAAGCCTCAGTAACAGAGGGAGCTGACGTTGGGACATTTGTCATTCAGGTGTCTGCCACTGACCTCGACCTTGGTCAGAATGGTGAGGTAAGCAAGGGGACCCACACCTCCCTGGTGGAAGGTGGGGGATAACTTCTGTGTGAGCAATGGCTAAACAGCCTGGGAATCTTCAGCCTAGAAAAGGAAAATAGGAAAACGTAGAATGAAATAAAGTTGTTAATCATGTGCTTCTCTCTGTTGCCATGTGAAAAAATGAAACTAACACTAGCAGGTGTGAGACAGAAAACAAAAAGGAAAATATTTATATAGCCTGTAGTTTAGGTGAGATACTTGCTATAGAGTGCTCTGGTTTGGAAGGTCCTAAAAGGAGATTGGATACATTAATGGAAGAAAAACTGTGTTAAAAACTTCTGTGAGTGGTAGATCATTGAGGGTACTACAAGCTGAATCCTTACAAAATGTGTCAAGTTAACACCTAAAGTGGGTGTATTCCTTGCTGCTTTAAAAAATCAAATGTAGGTACATCCTTAGAACAAGAATGCAAGCCGAGGTCAAGTCACAGAACCATGTATGCAGTGGAGACTAGAACATGGTCCACGATACTGAGCAAGTTCAAATCCAGCTCAGCTGGGCTATTATTTTGGTACTTGGGATCTTTAGCTGAGTTTGAGTGCTGCTGCACAAGCACTGTGCAGACATGCACTAGTCAGCTTTAGGAACTGATGAGGCAAGACATGGTTATTTCCTTTACAGATGAGCAGTCAACATGCAAGGAAGTTAATTGGCTTTAGACTAGATTGCTCAAGCTGCAGTTTTACCTGGCTTTCTTGGCCCTGACCAAGCTCTCAGACACAAGACTGCTCTTCCTCTCTAAGTGCTTACTTAGGTGTGAACTTTCCAACAAAAGGAAAGTATGGATTAACAACTTCTGTTTAATTCTTTAGATAACTTACTCCCTGTTACATGACAGTGGCAGAGACTACGCCCATTTTCACCTGGACTCACAGACAGGCTCAATATACACTGCCTCGATGTTTGACAGAGAGAAGAAGGGGTCCTACCTCCTGGAAGTCAAGTCAGTAGATGGGTCTGAATCAGCCCGACCTGGAAAACATGGGAAGCCAAACTCTGGTAAGAGACAGGTGTGATATTACCTGTATTGGTCTCTGAAATGCAAGATTAAATGTTAATTTCCTTTTTATCAAGTCTGCTTAAGAAAAAGCCTCCTTTTGTTTGGTTTTGGGCTGCTTTTTTTTACTGTTTGTGCAACAGTTGTGTCTGGAAGGTAAATTTTATATGATCATCAGGCAAGTTTTTTGTTCTGAAATTAAAAGAAAACTAGGACTTCATAGTTAGAGTTTAGAGAGTATTTCCTAGCTAGCAAAGGTGCACCTGTTATCCATAGGATGCAGATCTTTGGGCAGGAGAAGTGTTTCTCAGAGTACTGCATACAGTACTGTATTCAGTCAAAAGTAATTATGAAGTAGGAATATTCAAGATGGAAAATCCCCTTCTCCATTGTTCTACCTGCTTAAATAACAACTTAAAATTTTGTGGCTTCAGGACAAAAATTATGACTAAAAACTGTACAACTGCTGTATTAGGCATCAATTATTCATGTATTATGTGTTTAAACAAATTAGATGTGTCATTCCTTTGATATCCAAGTGCTTTTGAGTAATGTTGGTGTATATATGGCCCACAACCCCAAGGGTTTGTTTCTGTATTGTCTGCATATTTGTCTTCATTTAATGTGCAGCAAGACAGGTTAAGGAATTGTAGCTGACAGAAGTGGCACAGCTCAGTATTTTAATCTCTCGTTCCTCGTCTCTCCAGACACGGCCTATGTGCGTGTTTCCATCAGTGATGTGAATGACAACAAGCCTGTCTTTGCTCAAAGTGTCTATGAAGTGAATGTGGATGAAGACCAGGATGTGGGTTCCACTGTTGTTACAGTCAGTGCCAACGATGAAGATGAAGGTAAAGTATTGGAATTCCCCGTGGCTGTGTCTGAAATATTCACGAGGTAATTTCAACACACCAGGACATATTTAGTAGTATTAGAAAGAGAAATGTCTATTTGTCTCTAGATTTTAAAGCTTCTTTTAAGTGTGAACAGATCAGGCATGAACATCAGTTCATAATGGAGCTGTGAGGTATAATCTCTAATTTCAGGAGACACACATGTGGGATGATAGGAAATAATTTCTGTGCCAGAAAATACAAACTCATTATAGATCATACCATTTTCTTGCAAATGAGTGCCAATAAAAATGTCCTGATTTACTGGAATGAATCAGACTTCATTTCAGTGAGATTCATTTGCTTTCTCTATGGACAGCATAGTTGTTATTTTATATTTTTTTCTAAGCAATCTCTTATTTGAATCTACACTTCATAAATGCATATGATAAATCTTAGCTATAGTGTTTTATCCACAAATAAGTCAGAAATTCAGCCACAGGTCATGTGAAAATAGGTACAGAACCAGTGCTCACCAATGAGAGAGGGATCAGGACAGGCTTCCATCAGTTATTGTGTGATTTGTACTTCATCTCAACACGCCACGCTTCAGTCTGCTACAAGAAATGTGTGTTTTCTGACACTGTTGGTTATTGACAGGAACAAATGCTAAGCTACGGTATCAGATCACAGCTGGAAACACGGGAGGAGTCCTTGGTGTCGACCCAGAAACAGGAGCCCTTTTTATTGCCCAACCCCTGGACTATGAAGAAACAAAAATGTACGAGATTCACTTGTTGGCCTCAGATGGGAAGTGGGAAGATTATGCAGTTACCATCATCAATGTCATGAATAAAAATGATGAGGCTCCAGTTTTCTCTATCAACGAGTATTATGGGAGTATAATTGAGGAACTGGATGCGTTACCAGTCTTTGTACTTCAGGTAGTGTATTCAGTTTCAGAGATTAAAAGGTTTCAATGAAAGTGCACAGATTACTGTGGGACAATTCTGTTAACAATAATCCGGCACAGATATATTAATGAAGTCTAGTTTTAGTGAGGTTTTTTGTCACTGGAAGAGGAGAAATGGACTTTTAAGAAAAAAACAATTACAGAAGTGTAGTAAGTAGGATAAGCAAGATGGATCATCTGTGATCCTAAAGAGCAAACAATTAACACCTTAAAGTAGCTATCAGAATAGCATATTTAAATTACCTCTGTGCAGGTGAAAAATATAGTATTATTTTAGTACACGAATATCTATGCTGTTATTGTAGTGCAAAGTGTATTTGTCTACTCTGAGTTGACCCTGAATTTGCTCTTCCCAGGCATGCACATATTAATACCATGTCATATGCTTTTGCTTGGGTTCCCTTAGACTGTAGCAACATATAGGATGTGATGCAATCATTGCATATTTCATAGTTTCTATGTCTTCTTTTCAACACTTTTGTAGGTTATGGCGAGTGATCCTGATAGCGACATGGATGAAGGAGATTTGAGATACTCATTGCACGGGTATGGTGCAGGTGACACTTTCACAATAGATGAGAAAACAGGCAGCATTTCCTCCCACAAGACGCTGGACCGGGAAGAGAGAGCACTGTGGAGATTTATTGTATTGGCTACTGATGAAGGTGGAGGAGGACTCACAGGGTTTGCTGATGTGATTATCAACGTGTGGGATATAAATGACAATGCACCCGTGTTCATGTGCATGCCCGATGACTGCCACGGGAATGTGTTTGAAAATTCTCCAGCTGACACTTTAGTCATGGAAATGGGTGCAGTTGATCGTGATGATCCAAATGTAGGTCTTAATGCTGTCCTGACTTACAGGATAACAGAGAATGTGAAAAATGAGTTTGGTACTGACATGTTTAATATCAATCCCAATACCGGTACAATCCACGTGGCGGGGGGAACACTAGACAGAGAAAGAACTGAAAGTTATTTTCTTACTGTGGAAGCAAGAGATGGGGGAGGGCTAACAGGAACAGGCACTGCCACTGTCTGGGTTGCAGACATCAATGATAACGTACCTGTGTTCACAAAAAAGGTGTGGCAGGCAACAGTCCCTGAAAACAGAGCCATCGACTCTGAGGTTTTGCAGGTGTGTGCTACAGATGCAGACACTGGGGAAAATGCAGCCTTGGTATTCAGTATCATCGGGGGAGACCCAGATCAGAAGTTTTATATTGAGAACGACAAAGAATGGCAGTGTGGCACTATTCGACTGAAAAAAAAGTTGGATTTTGAGAATGCACGTGAGAGACAGTATAACCTTACTGTTACAGTGGAAGACCTGGATTTTTCTAGTGTTGCAGTGTGCCTGATTGAAGTTGAAGACTCCAATGATCACAGCCCAGCTTTTCTTTCTCAGTTTATTCAGACAAACCCTTTATTTGAAAACATACCCGTAGGTACTACAGTAGCCACAGTGAGAGCTACAGACAAGGACTCTGATTTGAACGGGAAGATCACATATTCTATCAAGTCAGATTCAGATCCTATGAGACAGTTTGTGGTTGACCAATATGGTCACGTGGTTGTGGCCAATACACTGGATCATGAAGTCATTAAAAAATACAGTTTAATTGTACAAGCTGCAGACCAAGGGACACCTGCCCGCACTGGGAGCATTACAGTTTTGATTGACTTGCTTGATGTTAATGACAATGGACCAAGGTTTGAGGCACCATACATGCCTGTAGTTTGGGAAAATAGACTGAAGCCTGAAATAGTTTATATGAACCACACGTCAAAGCTGCTTCATGCATTTGACCCGGACAGTGAGGAAAATGGGCCCCCCTTCACCTTTTCATTGCCACCAGGTTATCAGAACTCCTTGGATTTTTCTCTTACTGACAACAGAAATAACACAGCGACTGTAACTGCTCTGAGGTCCTTTGACAGAGAAAAGCAGAAGGTGTTTCATCTGCCCATAGTTATCACAGACAGTGGGATTCCACCTCTGAGCTCTACAAACACCCTGACTGTCACAGTTGGTGACGAAAATGACAACTGCCACGAGTCTGGCCATAAGGAAGTCTATGTGTACAGCTACAAAGGTAAGTGCTGTCTGAATTACATCAGAGTCTGGATATTATATCAGATTCGTGAATGTAGCAGAGTTTTACACAGAATTTTTCTCTAGCAGTCTGTTAATCTGTTTCTTGAATGGTTTACATATTTTGAAACTGCAACTCTAATTCTATAAACTACTAAATAAAGTGGAATAAGTAAAATACACTAACCTCAGACCCTGGTATGTAAAAGATTATCTGCCAAAAAGCTTAGCTGAAAGCATGCATATATTGCACTTTCAGAAAAAGTAGTACTTTTATAAACCAATAAAATCTATTTTCCATTCATGAGTTTTCACCTACAGTTTTTTGTGTGTGCACAAGTGATTCAGAAAGTATCTGACAGAGGTCGAACAGTTTAATGATATTTTTCTAACATTTATCTTAAATTTCTATAGTTGTGTTTTTTTCCTGAAATTTACCTGTAGAATTTCACCTTAAACTAGTTCTGGTGGCCCTTCTTAGGCAAAGCTGATTCCACCTTTCCCCAGTTAATCCACTCTAGATAGACTTGGTTATATCTCAGTTGTCATTGCAGTAGTAAAATTTCTAATAAGTATTAGAGAAGATTAATCTGCAGAAGGTATTTTGCATTGTGTTCAATTTGCTGGTTTCAAGTGCACCTAAATTAGATAAAGATGTGATCAGATCATACCACAGAAATGAGAGGATGAAGTTTGTAGGGTGGGTTGGGTCCGGATTTGAACCTTAAAGATTTCCCATGCTGTTGAATTCAAAGGTCTCCATCCCTGGAGTTGCTCCTTTGCTATTTTAGAAGAGCTGCTGGGACGTTCCACTGCTGTGCCAGCCCACAGGGGCCTGGAAAAGGGACAAGACCTGGCCCAGCTTGGTGGCTTTTTGCCCATTTTCTCTTCTCAGTCGTGTCCTTCTCTCCCTGCTGCAGCCCACAAGATCTCTCCCTCTTTTGCCATATTCCACTTGTGTGCTGTTTGCAGTAATAGAACAGCAGTGAAACATTGGGGGATTCACTCCTGATGTGATGATTTTTTTTTTGTCTGTGAATTTCACAGAGAGTTGTATTTATGTATTATTCTGTTGTTGTTTTGTGCTGTTTTCAGCTTTTCTTTCATGTGACATCTATTCACATTTCCAGAACTGGCAGAGATTATATGACAGGATATGCATTGTTTTAAGGATCTTGGATCATAACTATCACCAATCTGAAAATGAGAAATAAATAATAAATTCAGTAATGAACGTGGCAGAATATAAAATGCACTGAAAAGCAAAAATTAAATGCAGATTTATTGTAATTTATCTCAACAGGAAAATGGTCAACAACAGTGCTTGGGGAAGTGTTTGCACCAGATCAAGATGACTGGGACAATAAAACATTTCTCTCTGAAGGAAAACTGCTCAAGTGAGGATTGTATTTCTGTCAAAATGAGTAATATTTATGCTTCTGTAATTATTTTGCCATGTATTTCTCTGTGTTCAGGATGTGCATAAAGCCAGGGTTATTGAGTGTATTAAGGGATGTACCTTCTGAATACTCTTCAGTTGGGTAGCTGAGTATTAAGAAATGAATGCATGAAATATTTTTTTCCAAGAGAATGCAGGATCACACCATGATGTTGATTTTTAGTCAGATGTCATTGTTAATTTATTTTAAATTGTGCATTCTGTATGATCCAGTTTAAATATAGGCAGAGTTTCTAATGCTTGCTCTCACATGTGAGAGCTGATGAAATACAAATTCCAAATTTAAAAGTACAGAATGGAATCATCTCATCAAATGTGGAAGGGAATTGGGTGATCTCCTTTGATGGCTAAATTTACAATTCCATGTGAAAACCATAACTCAGATTAGTGGAGTTTTTTCTGTTAATTGAAATGCTGAATTGGATCCTTAATTCCTACTTAGACTTTATTTGTTCATATCAGGAAGTGAGATGGCTTTTGGCAGAACTGAATGGGAAACAATTGATGTGAAAGTGAATGGGAATTTTTTGTCTGTGCTGTGACTAAAAGTTTAAAAGCTTTATGTAGCCCCAAATTAAAGACTGGCTTTCTGTCCACCAGCTACCCCGGCCTGTTTCCATGTTAAGAGGTTACTGTTCCATGATAGTGGTCATGGAATATTCCCATCCTTGCTGGTTACTCGCCCTTTGAGGTGTCAAATGGAGGTGTGGTCAGGGATTTTATACAGACCTTATCGTGTTCCAGACAGAGATGGGATAATCTGGAATGATTTTGTGTGGTTTGTCACTTTGTATTTCTTACCCGAGACCTGCTCATGGTGACTATGCTGAGCCCTGTGGTTCAACTGCACAATGCTTTTATTCAAATTTGGGAAGGTCTGAGTGGCACAAACATATTTTTGGAAGCTCTGCAGATTGTCGTTTCTGAACTAAGGTATTTCTGGTGCTTTGAGGTTAATGGTTCATTCTCGTAAGTTTTGATCCTATAAGCTTCATAGTAGCATTTAAGGCCTTCTGAATCTTGTTAATGAATAAAGTAAGTGCTCAATTTTGATTTAATAAGATTTCCTAACTGAAGGTTTCTGTCTAGATCTTTCAGATTAAATCAGAGGACCGGGTCCTTGCTGATGGTGGATAACACTCCTCAGGGAATATACAACTTAAAGGTTAGAGTTTCTGATGGAGTTTGTCCTGATGTTATATCTACAGTACAAATCCATGTCCAGGAGCTGGAGAATGAAGCCATACAAAACTCGGCCACTGTGCGTCTGTCAGGTTGGTTTTGTTTGCTGGTGAAAGTTTAGATCAGCTGCTCCTCTGACTGAATGATTATGTGGTGTAGGTGTTGGTATATCAATACTTGATTTACTAATCCCTGTAGGGCACTTTCTGGTATGTTTCCATATTGTTGATGCAAAAAACTGAGAAATTAGCCTGTGATCTCTCAGTATCTCATTTTTGTGTTTTTTGAATCCCAAACTCAGATGTTACAGCAGAGGAGTTCATAAGGAGAGATGAACACGGCAAAACGAGACATGGAGAGTTCAGGGAGTTACTTGCAAAAGTGTTGCCTGCTAAGCCGAGTGATGTCATTGTCTTCAGTGTGATGAACAGGGCTGGAACACAGACAGATGTCAGATTTGCAGTGCGTGGTGGCTCAGCCTATTACAGACCCGAGAAACTGCACGCTGAGATGGCAGCATTTAAAAATGAGGTTTGTTCTTGAGGGTTATTGTGCATCTGGGGAATTCACCCCAACCCTGAGTTTGTGGGGGGTGTATCCCAAACCTCAGTGGAAAAATATTCTAGATCTACAGGTAAGGTTTTTAGTGCTTCACTCAGGACAAAAGCACTTGTCATATAAATGCTTAATTCAAGTTTCTCCCTTCTTTTTATTCCCTTATCTACAATTATTGTATGGCTTTACTTGTGGTTCAATGAATATAACCACTTTAGAGCTGCAGAAAGATGGGTCCCCACTCCTGTCATGGGACAGATGCCTGTGTGTTCTCCAGTCAGTGTTTCGTTGTGTAATCTGTTAGACTTCTGAATATGAACTAGTAAGAATCCCTAGAAGCCAAAGTGGTGCTGTAGTACAGCCAACGTCTTGGAAACAACAGCTTTTTGGACATTTCAGGTGCTGATGGAAATCCCCAAATCATCAGCTTGTGTTTAGACACTCAGAGTAGAAGCCAGGTGGAAATTCTACTGTACAGAGATGTCACTTCATAGAAAAAGTCCTTCTGGAAGTAGTATACAGTTAGAAGAACAGCTACCACAGATAAGTGAGATGGAGACAACCAATTCCATGATTGCATTTAGCTGGACAACTTAAAATACAAAGTGACATCCTTCCCCAACATTTGTCACTGTTATAAGGGGAATTTCTGATGTGCCCCTGTGGCCCTGTGGCCATATTTGAGTTTAATACATGGTTATGCAGGATTCTGGAGGATTTTTCCCAAAGATAAAACAGCACTTTCAATTTGTGTGAATGTGGTGGAGTCTGCCTGGTTCTGGGAACTAGCCAGGGCTGCCTTAACTTGCCACCTGCCTACGTCTTGCTGTGTCTTAAATAGCTGTGTGGATTATGAGACTCTTCAGAGCGACCAAGTAGGAAATGCCAGAGACAGAGAGTATTCAGGAAGGTTAGAGACTGCTTCTTTTGCATGTTTATTGAATTACTGCAACAATAATATAGAAAATTGCGTAGATTTCAAATATTCTCTGCCATAATATGTGACGTGTGTATTCATCAAAGGGGTAACAAGGGAATTGCTTCACATATTTTAATGGAAAAATATGTTTGTATTAATTATATATCACCTTTCAATATTTAATTAATAGCTCTAGTGAGCAATCACCAACAGATCATAGAAGAGCAATCATAGCTGGAGAATTCCTCCAGTAGTTTTTGTACGTGCTTATCTATGAATACAGAAAATAAGTAGTTAATACTGGAATTACTCATTGAATTACTACATAAATATGTTTGCATTACCTCCTTGGGATATCGTTTTACAATAGCTATTTTTATTTAGCAGAAAAATAATCCATTTTAATGCTTTAGAGGAGCCAAAATTGTTTATATACAGTTTTTCTGTAACAGTATAACATAGATATCTAAATGTGCATTACAGACTCTCCACTAATGGTTATAAATGTGGGCAGCAGACACAGAACTGCACTGACAGGATGCAGGATGTTATTATAAAGTAACTTTGTGCCCTTGGGAAGGTGGTCATCAATACATGTTATGATATTTGAGAATATACGGACAATTGATTATAAGGGTCAAAGTTCTTACAGTGGTGAGTTGAGAGGACTGCACAAGTGAAAAAAAAAATAAAGCACTTTATTACATATTTGGGTTGATATTTTAAAACTTATTTTTAATGCATTTGCCGTATATTTTATGATTTGGAAAAAAACCCCCATATTAAGTATATAAAGACCTAGTGCTGTTGGTTTTATATTTGTATACCTGTCAGAGCAGTGAGGTCTCCTGCATTCAGGTTTGGCCACTACAGACACATGTAGTGTATTTGGATCACCAAACACAAATGAAATTCTGAACCTTTCTAAGAGGCACCTGTGCAAAATCCCCAAGTAGGGAGAAGGAACAAACTTTGTGATAACTTAGTCCAGGACAAAAGGGCAGCAATAATGGCAGCCCTGTGCCTGCCTCGGGCATCCCATGGACAGCTGGTTCCCTTCCGTGTGCTCTGCCAGGGCTTCCTTTGGGTTACAGGATGGGAACTGCAGGGACTCTCTTCCTGCTTTATAGACCTGTGTGTACAGGGAGCTCTTCTCTTTATTTGAGTACTTGGGCTTTCAGGTGCAGCCCCAATCAGTGATGAAAATGATGAAAAGCAAGGATTAATGTAGCATAGAATGCTGTCCCGGGATGCTGAATGAGCAGCGTTTTGTGACAGACAGTTTGGCATTACGGGTAAATTTATGGGGCACAAATCATTAGGCTGAGTCAGAGTTGTGACAAAGTTGTCTTTTCAGGTCACTGTCTGTGGGCATGATTACTGAGGGCAGCTCAGCCCTGCATTTTCTTGTAGAGGGATGTAAGAAATACTACCTGGCTGTTACTCCACAGGAAATATTTGTCCTGGTTTAAGCTGACACAGGCAGGGTACAGAGGGGTGTGACGCATCTCAGGAGGTGGAGGGGTGTCACTGCTTTGGTCCTTGAATGTAATGTTAGCAGGCCAGTATAGATTTAACATGTTCACAGTCGGTCATGTCAACAATTTAAGTTTTTAGGAAATACTGCTGCTGTAATTTTTTTTCTGAATTTTTCCTGCATTTTGCAAGTAATTTTGCTTGCCTGTATAGTCAGGGATGTTACTAATTGACAATCAAGAAACTAAAGCATTCCAGTGAGTCTCTGATGGCTTGGATTTTTCCAAAGTTCATTAGAATGAGAGTGGTGACGTGTTCGACTGTGTTCTCCCTTAGATCCAGTCAGCTCTGCAGCTGAACATCTCCCAGATCGACATCGACGAGTGCCGGAGTGCCAACTGCAGCGAGGGCTGCACAAACCGCCTGGGGGTGGGTGACATTCCGACGGTGATGGACACTGGCAGCGTGTCCTTGGTGTCACTGACCACCTCCGTGCACGCCGTCTGCTCCTGCGCCGCCCGGGAGCGGCCGCACCAGCCCTGCTCCTCCTACCCCCGCAGCCCCTGCCTCAACGGGGGCCTCTGCGTCGACACCTCCAATGGCTACAGGTGAGCCAACTCGTGCCGCATGCACGTCATCCTTCTCCTCCTGCTTTTCAGGTGTCATCCGGCGGAGCTTAGGAGGTGCGGGGCTAAAATAATCATAAACGTGTTCCTGACTGAAGGAGAAATGAAAAAACCCACAAGCACCCTGAGGTCCTAATGACCCATGTTGGTGCTGGAGCACCCTGAGGTGTAAACAGGGGCTTTCCTAATGACCCATGTTGGTGCTGGAGTCCCAAAAGCTGTGGAAACAGTATGTAAGAAAGAAAACCCTGGGGACAACACAGTGGTATTGATGCCTAAAATCCTGGAAAAAAGGCTCAGACCAATATTAGTGGAGATAGATAGACAAAGTACCTTTATTTCGAAGCTTCCAGGTGCACACCCGGAGTGTGCGCACACGTGGTTCAATGATGTTACAGTTTTTATAACTTCCAATAATTATCATAAATGATATCTAAAAACCAGCCTGTGGTACCCATTTCCCCCATGTCCACCCTCTGAAAGCTCAGAACTGCCCCATGGAGCCCCTCCAAGGGCTCTGGGCCTTCTCTTCTGTTTTGTCTTCAAGCTGTCCTGCAGGTGCTTCTGCAAAACATCATGACTTTTGGAATGTGTGGGAAACTCACTTTAGTAACTTCTAACACCACTTAATATGTGAGCAAGAAAGCCTATAATTCTAAAACTCTGGACATCTACAAAACACCAAACTTTTAGGCATCACTATAATCAACACATGTCATTTTTTTAGAGCACCTAGTTCAGTATGGAGGAATGCGTGCCCTGGTTTTTGCTTTTCCAAAAGAGTAATAATAAACATGCATATCAGTGGATGTAGGAGTGAAATGTAGTTTAAACAGTGGGTAATAAGGACCTTAGAAAACCTTAGATAGGAAACGTGCTTTGTTACAGCATCACCTGGCATGCAGCAGTTTTCCCTTAGTGAAATTATATTGGTTTATTGCAGCTAGGATTTAACCTCCCCCAGTTTTCTCTGTAATAAATTGATGTTTGGTGTTCTGTGTTACTTATCTAGGGAAATAGTTCATTGATCTCAAAACCATAGCCTCAAAAGTATTTTTGAGTGAGATAGGATAGGGAATAAATATTCTTTGTACTCTTACGAGTATTTTAATAATTGTCAGGCACCCCTGAGATTCTGCTCAAAATCTTAGTTTCACTGGTATTTTTGTACTGTGATTTAAGTGCTGATTTTGTTGCATTGAAAATAAAAAAAAAAGTTGAGCATTGGGGAATTTTGACTTTTTCTTTTGTTTGTGATTTTTCAGATGCCTTTGTCCTGCTTCCTTCCACGGACCAGAGTGCCAGCAGATTAAGCACAGTTTCCATGGAAATGGCTATGCATGGTTTCGTCCCATCAGACCTTGTTTTGAAAGCTCACTCTCCCTGGAGTTTATTACTGCGGTTCCAGATGGGCTTCTGCTATACAGTGGTCCTTTATCAAATCCAGAACCTGGGAGTGCAGAAAACTTCATTGCAATAGGTACTTCTGCAAGAATGTATGGAAAAATGACAGGTCTTTTGGGGGTGGGTTGCCTGTGAGCAGTGTAATAGACTAGGAATTCTGTGTTTCCATGTAATAAAAAAATTTCTTTTCTGATTTGAAAATATTTTGAAACATTTCCTAATAAGTCTCTTCTCCTTTGATGTCTGTTTTTGTAGCCTGCACTTGTGGCTTTAGGTCCATTGCAGAGTTGTAGAAATGAAGGGGAAGACAAAGCAAATTGATACATATATAATAAAAAATAATCCACCTATAAAAACTGTAGTGCTATAAAGGAGTTTAGGTACTTTGAAGATGGGTATTACATGAATAATGCAGTCTTAGTCACATGTCATTCTTATCTAGTTTGGTGAGAAAATAAATCCACTTAAAGCATCAGTTTTGGGGCAGGTTTGCACTTTTCACTTTTTTATTTTAAACAGGCAATGATTTGGCACATGAATCCAGCCCCACTTGCCACACAAGTAGACAATGCTTTATGTTGACATATATTTAAATTGCTTATTTTTTGTGAATTAATATACAAGATGCACATTATGGTTGGCACTTTTTATTTTCCTAATTAATTGAAAGGTATGGTGGTTGAATATTGTTAATAATTTAGCTCTCTTTTTGCTTTGTTACTTGTGAATTTGAGTTGAAGATGGGAGTTAAACCTGCATGTATTGTTTTAGAACATTATAAATTTGCAGGTTACTTATCAGGAATTAGTTTCAGTGCTTTGACAGAGAAGTGACATAATCCAAAGCATAAAAATTAATAATATACTGAATGAGTATTTCTGCATAATGGAAGTCCTACAATATAATTGTAATTATTTCTGTAGTGTACTCACTCTGTCACCAGCAATAACCATGAAATCAGTGCAGTCACTAATTGCTGACATATCCAAAATGGAAAGATTCTTGTAGCTGCGTTTAATTCCGTGTCCATGTTGTCTCAGAACTCTCCAGTGGTATTCCCATGCTGAAGATGAGCTGGGGCTCAGGCTTTGTGGTGCTGCAGTTTCCAAGTCATCTGAATGTAGCAGACAAGAAGTGGCATCGACTAGAAGTCAGAACCAATGGTCAGGTCAGTTTTTGCATTTTGTTTTATGTGATGTGTTTTTTTGTGTGTTGGTTTTTTTGGTTTTTTGTNATATTTCCAACAGCATTTTCCTGTGCAGAAACAGGAGGGTAGAAAGAACAGATTGGGTAATTATATATATTGTTCTACCTGCCCCTGTAGATTTGAACAATGATGAATAATAGAAATTTTGGGAAGACCACATTGTCAGTTCCAAATCTGCCTATGTTGTAATCCGTATTCTGTGATCAGGGCAACCTTTTGCCTTTTTTAAACTCTTCAGCAGCACGTGTGGAATGTGCCTAAAAGCTCAGTTGTAATTTGCACATGCAACGTACACATTTGGACACTGAAATCAATTACCTCTGCACAAAAAGCAGCAATTATTTATTTGGAAGTGCAGTTACAGGTCTTGTGTAAGTGATTGAACTACTCAAAAACATAAATAAAATGCGGAGTCAAGTGCCTTCTTTTGTGAAATGGATCCATTTTGGCTTTACTGGTCATTGCAAGATGGAAAACAATGGGAGAAACACAACCTTTTGTGCTTGATGGTGTGCAATGGGCTAAAGGTGACAATGTGACATAACTTGTTTGCAGAGGTTGTTAATCCCTTCCCCCGTGTCTGGTGCAGGACGTGAGGTTCACTCTGGATCAGTGCAGTGCCGCCCTTGTCTCGGAGGTGGAAGGGCTTGGCAAATGGCTCTCCACGGAGGATCGCACCAGCTGCGAAGTGTCCGCGTCCGTCCCGCGGAGGGCCAGGTACGTCCCCAGAGCCCCCCGAGACACGGCTGCGGAGGGCCCTCAGCACTTCCCCTCTCAGACTGCACCCAAGATGTCAAGGACTAGGAGCAGAAAAGTATTGCCTTTTCTCTGACACCTTCTAGGCCAAGCCTGCACCTGAAGGCACAAAACACATTTTAAGGCACCAATCTTCCCCCAGGTGGTGTTGCAGTGCTCAGTGACACCCCCAGAGCACTGTGGGGTTAACACTGGAGCTCTTGTGTGCCATCCTTTGTCCACAGAACGTCTCTCTGTTTATCAGGTCACTGTAAGCCTGCTCTTGAAAACATCATAAATTTAGGCCAATTGACTTTCTAATTGCAATAACTTTGTATCCTCAACCAATCTTAGTGTCTGATTTGGATAAGTCTGGAGGCTCCTACCAACAGCCTTGAGTGACCATCTTAGGGCAGAGTAACACAGCAGGGTCTCCAGCTGATCCAGGGCTCCTGCCCTTACAGCAGCCAGAGGATGGGCTCTGGATCCGTGCCCAGCCTGGGGCACTCCTGTGGGCTGCTGATTCACATGGGCTGCAGGGTCTGGTACTGAAACAAAACCCCACGTGTGTTTGCTTTCCAGCCACGATGCAGTAGTGACTGTGCTGGTTTAAGTTGCTTGTAGTGTTGGGTCAGCCCTCAGGCTCAGTTAGAACTGAAAAACTTGGGAAATTCGATTCAAAAAGGAGTTATTACATTTAAAGAATAATCCAGCCATAGAACTATAGAGTGGTTTGAGTTGGAGGGGACCTTGAAGCTCACCCTGACTTTTACTGCTCTGACACATTAATGTGGAAAAGGTGAGCACTGCACAGAGACACCTCACCACGTGTGTGTCTCTAAGGGGTGGAAAATAGCCCTCCCACTCTGGAGAGCACTGCTGGGCTCGGCTGCAGTCCTGGGGCCAGACTGTGCCCCACGGTGCAGGATGGACATGGGAACAGTGGAGAAGAGCAGGGACTGGGAGCAGCTTGTCTTGAGAGCTGGACCTATCCAGAATGAAGGGATTGAGGTCAGTTCACTGAAAGAAGGGAAAACCGAGAAGACAAGACAAGTCTCAGTGCATATAAAAGAATGGCACAAAGAGGATTTAGACAAGCTCTTCTGTATAGGGCCTAAAGTTACAGTGAGGAATATTCAGGTTGTATTTTCGGGAGACCTTTGTACTAACAAAGATGCTTGAGCTGTGGAATAGATAGTCCCAGCAAGAGTTCTGATTAGCAGTGGGATAAAGCCTTGTCAGCATATGCATGGAGCCCTCCTCGTCATGAAAGGAGCACACAAAAAAAGGGAAAAATATTAGAAAAAAAAAAAAGAGGAAAAAAAAAAAGATGAGGTGATAACTCAAGGAGAAAGAAACTGTGAGGACTAAAATATGTGGAATTCTTTAGCTCAGGGAGATTAGGAGACATCGCAGAAGCCTGGACATGTGTGTCATACCTTTTAGACCACGTGGTCCCAATTTTTAGGGTTTTGGCCTTTGTCATAAACAGAATAGTCTTTTTAGCAGCATTCCTACAGCACTGGATGACTGTGCACACACAGCATGTGAAGGAGAATATGGTGTCTAGCATGTCACGCGTGTTTCTGCTGTGAACACAAACATACCCAAATTGTAATAGTGTCACACAGTGAAACTTCCAATAGATTTCACTGTTGTGTTTAAAAAAAAAAAAGCCTTTATTTTAAAGGACCAGCTTCTGTTCACTGACTATGTCAGAGAAAGAAGATAAAATAGTTGCATTCCATTGTGATTTTATAAAGCCTGTATTATTTGGAAATGCAGGGTAGTTATTTACTTATCTGCCTTATTATATAATGCCTATATTTGATGGTAGATGCACATCCGTTTTTTTTATTTATGATTTTAAAGGTATTTGAATGTGAACCATGTTCTACAGCTGGGTGGTGTAAAAGAATCATTGCCCTATTCCTACCCACAACTGCTACACAAACATTTCTCTGGCTGCCTGCGCAATTTCATTTTGGATACTCAGGTAAGAACAGTGTAACATCTGCTTTAGCAAAGGAATAAACTTCTTTATTAAATTTTTGGGAGATTTGTGTTATACCTGAAACTTCTACTTCTGTTAATGTATTCAATGCACATGTGTAAAAGACAAGAAAATTCTAGATTTTTCTGTCATAATTAGAATAACCACCTTGACAAGTTATTTCTCCATTACAAGCAGATGTGTTAATGAGACAGGAACTGTGTGTTTGTTTATCCCCTGCTTCCTGCAGCTGTTTTCCAAGCTTCTTTGGACTTTCAGGAAACTTCTGAATGGCAATTGTATAAGGATGTATTTATGCCAGCTGTCTGCTTTGTTGGGACATATTAGGGGTTTTTACTTTCGTAGTCAGTTGAGTTTATTCAAAGGCAAAAGATGCTCTTGATAAAGTAAGTTGAAGTCTGAATGTCAAAAAGCAAACGTAGCAACTTCAGCAGTGCAGATGGGGCACAGACAGCGAAGTGGTGCAGCAATTTCAGTTTGAAAATGAAGTGTAATTGTTTCCTGAATACTATTTTGGTGTCACACAACTTTCTCTTGCAGGTCTATGACCTTCAGTCTCCCGCAGAGTCCCTGAACAGCCTCCCTGGCTGCACACTTACAGATGAGAGCTGTGAGACCATGGGATCCTCCTCCTGCGGCGTTCACGGGCGCTGTCTGGGCGACTGGGGCTCCTTCGCCTGCCGCTGTTTGCCGGGTTACCACGGCTATCGCTGTGACAGAGGTGACGCCTCCTCTTCTCTGCCACTGCTAAATAGGACAGTGCAGAAAACCTCCAATGCCTGCAGGCAGCGATTGCTGAGGTGGTTCCTGGTGTTTGCACTGTGTAAAACCATGTTTCAGTGTAGTTGCCTGTGATTGTTAACAATGTCTTTTCTAATTCCCTTTGAGAAATTACTTTCTTAGTATTGGATTATTTCTTTAATCCTGAGGGTGTTTGTGCAATAAGTGTATAATGGAGACTGCATGACAAAAAATGGTGAAAAAATACTTTGTCAGAATTTTTGATTTGCATCTGTTATACTTTCAGAACTATCTAATAACCTAAAAATGCGAGTGTGGCAGTACCACTTTCTGTGCAGAATTAGAACTCCACAACTGGAACTAGAAATCACTGCTCTGATGGTGTCAGAAAGAGACTCTGCTGGCTTAAGGATCTGTGCTTTGGGAATAGTAGGATCTTTAGCTCTCATGGAGCCAAAGTTTGCAGCAGGAAGACAACTGTAAAATAGCAGGTTGAGAAATTGGATTGTGGTACTTAATGCTTGGTCTGCAGCCTCTTGTCTTAGTGAGAGCTGCTGCTTTCCTGCGGTCATCCCATGTGAGCATTGCAAGGAGGAGCATTGGCAGGACCAAGTCAGGCGAGGGAACAGCTCTTTAGAGGGGAAGATGAAGTGTGAGAGTGACTGGGGAAGCCGTGGAAATAAAGGAAGGGCCATGTCCCAAAAGACAAGTTGTCTCATGGGTCTATGCAAGTGCTTCCTTTTACTTTCAACTTTTATTATGACCATGAGGGAAGCTGTATTTTCCTCTCCTCACAGAGGTTTTTGCCCCTTTCAGCTGCCAAGGAGTACACATTTGAGGCAGGAGGCCACGTTCGGTACCAGCTCCCGCTGAGCGTCTCTGCCCGCCGGACGCTGTTCGAGGCCATGGTGCGGACCCGGCAGCCCCACGGAGTCATCACCAGCATGTGGTCTCGCAGGAAGGACGAGCACATCACCCTGCAGGTGAGCAGGGCATCCGAGACAGTGGAGTTACATCAGTGCCTCTGGCAGCTCACAGAAACATCAGCTTAGGAGTTGGAAATAGGACAAAAAACTTTATGCTAAGCACAAACGCTTTGGAAATTGTTTTATGGATGCACACAGGTCTGATCCTTTGCTCGAGATACTGACCATGTAACTGTGGTATCCCAGTGGGTTTCAAAGGAATTTATTGCCAGTTGCAGTGAAACAGTTTCTATACACACCAGGATGATCAGGTGGTGTACCCTGGTGTGCTATTGAACTGTGAGGGCCATTCTGTGTAGTTCAGACTCTGCCAGGCAGGTGCCTGTAGAAGTTCCAATGATGGCAGGCTCTCAAAGGGACAACCTTCTCATTTTATACACACCACTGAGAGAGTAATCTCTTCAGCTAAGTTGGTTTGAGCTGTCAGTGTAGCTGTGACACACCAGAATCTCAGCTGTTTGAAAAACCCCATAAATTTGTGCAAGAGAGATGCAGGGTAAAAATTACTCCAAGTGACTTAGATGCTACTGTGAATTCACTGCTACTGGTATTTACGTTGTCTAGCTCAGTAGCACCCGAAGTATTTTTATATTGCACCTGTGTGTGCAGTGTAAACGCACCCTAAATTTAAAAAAATGCTTTAAGATTTAAGTTACAGGCCAAATGTCAGGCAATGACTTTTTTTCCTTGCTATTTGTTAAGCTTGTGCAGGGACTCTTAGTGGTCTCATACAATCTGGGTGATGGAGACTATTCTGTAAGCCTTCCCTCCTACCACATTGATAATGGTGAATGGCATCATATCACACTGGAGAGAAATGAAAATGAATTTACTCTTCGCCTTTATGAAGGAGGTGGGAAGAGAGAGGTCATGAAAGCAGCAGGAATGTACAAAGAGATTGTGATTGACCCCAGCAGCCTGGTCCTTGGAAACACCTACCCATTCAATCAAAACAGGAGCTTTCAAGGTAGGAATTCCTGATCTCACTGTTCAGAATGTGGACCTGTAAAAACGAAGGTTACATGGGCATTGCAGGAAGATTTCTTGTTTGTGTAGAACCCAAAATACACAGATTTCTTGCATGACACTTGGCAACAGGGCCAAAGAAGCTGTTCTGACTAGGAAAAGGTACAGCAGGGATGCACAGCATGCAAATATGGTCAGCTACTGGCCTGGGAACAGAGATGGTCACCTCTTCCCATGGCTGCAGAGTGTCTGTACCTGGGGATCCACAGGCTTCCCCCAGGTGGACTGTGCATGGCTCACTGCATCAGACACACAGAACTGGCTCAGTGCGTGGTTCTGTCAGCAGCTCTCCTGCCCTGCCAAATACATCTGTCCTTGTGCTGAAAGGACTTTTTCCGTTTTACAAGTGCTTTGCCTAGCACACACCAAACTGTGCTTTATTACCTCTGTATTAATGCATTTTGCACTCAGTTAAAGCATTAACTAAAATTAGAAATGGTTTATTGCAGTTGAGCTAACAATCTGAATTTTTAGCAACTGAGTGGACAAAGTCATGGTGTCTGTTTAAAAACAAATCAGGTTTTCAGCCTGGAAATTGAATAGCTACACAAAGGAGAAATACAGAGAACTCTGAGGCTGGGATATCCATGGTAGCTCTTTGCTCTGTGCTCAGCTGGCAGCTTGTCCTGTGCCTAAACCCATGGTGTAAAGTGATGCACAGTGAGGCAGCACAGCATTCATTGGCAGGGAACAGCCACCTCTGGTGGGTTAAACGTGTCTGGGGGCCACCTCTCCCCCCTGCCCTTCACCTCTTTAACCAGGTTCTGGAGAGTCCATTCAAAATAAGCTGGTCATGTTTTCACCAGGTCCAAAGATGACAGGAGAAAAATTAGATAGAATAATAATTTAAAATGCAAGTGTATCACAAATTATTAGAAAAAGATTGTTTTCTATTGCTTTACTAGAAGTATGTTGATCATAAGAACTAGGGACCATACTTTGAATTTTTTATTTATAGGAGTAATAGCATTTGGTTTTAAGTAAATAAAGATGTCAAATGGTTACATGAAGATCATTTTCATCAGGACCAATAAAGTTGCTGTTAAGTAGCTGAAACTTTAAAGGCCCTTAAAGTGGAAAACAGGGAATCTTAATCAAAACTTTAACAAGTTCAGTCAAAAAATGAAGAAAAATGCTGTGAAAGTTTAGATAAATTAATTCCTGGATTTAAACTTTGGTAGTCTGGGTCCTTTGTTAAACATAAGCTGCCAAATCTTACAGCTGCTTCACATCCTTTTTGCTGAATGACTTTAAAACCCATCTCTCTTTGCCTTGCTCCAGGATGTATGAAAGATGTCAGATTTAACAACTACAGAATCCCTCTGGACACCCAGGGGAAGGAGCTGGTGTCAGTCCTGAGTGCCCAAGGTGTCCGAGAAGGCTGCTCTTCTGAGGCCTGTCGGAATAACCCCTGTAACCAGGAATTCATTTGTATTGATTTGTGGATGATGCACGAATGCAGGTAATTGGTGGGGGCAGAAGCAGAGGCCCCTGCAGACTGAGGTGGGAGGGGGCTGGGTGCTGCACTGCAGCTCCAAGGCTGCCACTGGCCATCCCATCCCATCAGTGGAGGTTCTGCTGTCCTTGCAGGCACTCCCCTCAGCTGTTGTGAGCCAGCCTGGCTCCAAGGCTCCTGTAACCATTTGGGCTCCTGCCTCTTTTGTGGTTGTCTGACACCTTACAGTGTCTTGGGCTGTCACCTCTGCTCCCTTCCAGGCCACTCAGGCTGCGTTGGAAATGTTGCACCATTGTGATCAGATTCTTGTGTGTGGCTGGGGCTAAGACACTAATTCAAGCTGGGCTGTGCAAGTGTACACTTTTCTTCCATACACGCTTCAATGTTTACACACATTCCTGACTGTCGCTGTCCACAGAAACAGAGTTTTCTTACTTAGGAAACACAGAGAAGGTGGCATAGCTTGTCCTGCCTAGCCAGAGCTGCAGAACCTAATCCAGCTGTTTTCACAAGGATAATCTTGCAGAAGCCAGTGAAACCACGCAAGTTCTGCAAGCCCCAGACAAAAAGGTTCTAAGCTGTGGAGCTCATGGCTGGGTCAGGAAAGCCCACAATGCTGTAAACGTTTCACCTAACTTACTTGCCGTAACTACTTCAGAAACTGTATGTGGAGTCATCAAGTGGTTTAAAATGTCCAGTGCTGCCTCGATGCCTGCCCTTCTCAGCTCAGTGTTCCCTCTGCCCTGCTCTCTGCAGCTGCCCCCCGGGACACATGGTGGTGGAGAACGCCTCTGGCCGGCAGTGCGTGCGCACGGCGTGCGCGGAGCGGCCGTGCCACTACGGCACCTGCACCGCGCGCTCGCCCAGCGCCTTCCAGTGCCACTGCCCCGACGGCTACGCCGGCCACCGCTGCGAGGTCACCCTGGCCATCTTCCACAGGGACACGGGGCTCAGCTTCAGCTCCCTCTTCGCCATCTGCGTCTGCTTCCTGGCACTCTTAGGTAGCTACGGCAACTACGTCTTGTATTACCTTTGGTGAGCCCGCGGGTCCGTCCTGTCCTGAGCACTCGTCACCTCATCCTCCTGCTGGAAAACCCCGTTTCCTGATGGAGACTTGGCTCTGCCTTCATCCCTTTGCCATGGTCCTGGCTCTGTCAGTAACTGGTTGTTCATCCGACGGTGTGGGTTGTGGGAAGTCTCTGCAGTTTTGTTTTCTGTGCATTTTCACTTCATTGCTGGGGAACTGTTCAGATGCGTAACTGGAAGCAAATGCAATTGAACAGCAAGAGTGGAAATTGCTACCACATAAGCATTGTCTAAAATACTGCTGAGCACGAAACAGATTTTTTCCATGTAGGAGAAATGTGCAGTGCAATAGGAATACACTCAGGCAGGCAGGAGCAGACTTTGCATCTGTCCAGTTGTGTCCCAGCTCCTAAACAGCTGCTTGGCTTCCTCAACCATTTTCAGGCTTAGGCATTGAATCTCAAAAAGAAGCGAAAAAATAGGAGGTTCTTACTGCTGAGGAGGGATCGCATCTTTGAATCTCTCTTGTTTATTTAAATGTTGTGGAAGTTTGCCTGAGTAAGGACATAGGATTTTTCTCATGGCTTTTACAGTGTTAATGCAGTTTCATTCAGAAGTTGTAGTATGAAAATGTATTGTGGACTCCTTGGAATCCATCTGTGTAGCCACCTGAAATGCCATCATGTTCCCAGCTCTGCTAGATACTATGTTTGCCATGCAAATATAAGCAGCAAATTGGTAGGAAGCTAAGTGGTGTCACAGCTCTCAGGATCCAAGATAGCTGAGGATGATAACAGATAATTATGGTAGAGGAGTGCAGGACATGGACCTCTGTGCACCCCAGTTTCAGTCCCAAAGTCATTCAGATGCTGTTCCACAGACCTTCTGCCATGCAGATGCTCGGTAAGAGACTCTAGTTTCTTTAATTCACTGCATTGTTTATTTATGGTATTCAGTGCTTTGAGGTCTTACTATAAGGTTTTTATCAATTTTTATAGAGCTATTAACACAGAGATGCACAAGTTTATATAATGTTCAAAGTTTATATAATGTTCAGTATCTGATGTTGAAACTTGTCAGTGTGTAAAATGCACCTCAGCATTTAAGGAGAATGTTTAAATTCATGGATGCTAAGGCAAAATGTGCCTGATCTTCTTTTTTTTTTTTTTTCCTAGTAAAACATAAATAAGTGATTTCCTCTCTTGTCTTTTGTGTTTTTGTGTTTCATTTCTATGTAATTGTCTGTTCCTGTCACCATGTTGTTACTTCAGGGCTCCCCCTCTGTAAGGTGTTGTCTATGACACAGTTCAACTCCACACGGGGCAGAGACACCACGTGGCTCATTCAGGTCTTTGACAACTTCAAGTTGTACTTTAAAGGGTGTTGCCAAATGCTCTTTAAAGGCTTTTCCTCTGTGTTTGATGTTCTCGTGTAATGCACCCAAGAGTGCAAAGCCCAGAGATGTGCTGAGCGAGCCCCGCTGTGGCCGTGCTGGCCCGGCTGTGCCCGTGGCCTTGGCTGCTTTGGCATCACGCTCTGCTCCCCTGTTCCCACAGCTCTGCTCGGCGCCGCCTGCCTCTGGGCTCGCTGCAACACACGCAAGGGTCTGCACGGAGGCGTCGCCCACGGAGCTGCACATCCCGAGGAGCTGGAGGACATCAGAGAAAACATCCTCAACTACGACGAAGAAGGGGGTGGGGAGCAAGACGAAGTAAGGATCGCTGTTGTGTTACAGTTAAGAGGGTGGCTCGCCATGCTGAGGAAAATACATCTTATGGTTTGTCCTCAGCCTTTGTTCTGCTGATTCAGCCCCGCAACTGGCAGATGAATTATTTGTAGGGTTCTGGACACAAGGGTGTGTGTTTCCTAAGCAGACAAAAGCGTCTATTAATTTTTACTTTGTCTTAAGTGAGTGATTCTGGGTGCGTATTGAAAGGAGCCTGGAGGTGAGTTTAGCAGTAAGGATCTGTCAGCTGGGGGGGTTTGGTTTCACAGCTCAGGAGACCCTGAGATTCTCAGGGGTCCTTACCACTGTAGCAGCCTGGTGTGACTCTTCCTCAGGGTGTTCACACCTGACTGGTGGGCAAGGGCAGGTGCTGCTTTCTGCTCCTCTTAAGGCCTGAAGCACATGGTGGCTGTGGAAGAACCTTTCTGCATTTTTCTGTTCTAGATACACACTTAGAGTAGAGCAGATTGTACCCAAACGGATCTTATTAACGTTTCTGCTCGCTGCTTTAAGGCTTTCAACATGTCAGGTGAAGACAGAGCTGTGAAAGAAAATTTGTGGATATTATAGATGAGTAGACTAAATAGATTATTTACTCACCCACAGATGTTTGCTATGTTTAAAAAGGGTAAGAAACTCCATTATCACCTTTGAAACGGTGTATTTCAGGGATTCAAGGGGTGGTGTGACTCTGCAGAGGTAATAATAGTCATGGCACCAATGTGAGGGGTCAAAAAAAGCCAGTGATTTAAAAAAGTATTACATTTGACCTGTCCCAAAATTCCAAATATCTTAAAGAATTTTTAGTTATAAAATATAGTGTGTTTTGCAAGGCCACCTAAGAAAATACTCTTACTTGTAGAGCATGCTTGTTTTCTTGGTGAACTAGTGGGCATGCAATAAACACAGGGATATTTTCCATGTGATAACAGACAGCTGTAATAAATCCTGTTTTCCTTAATCAGATTAACTTCCTCTGCAATATTTTGCAATTTTACACCCAGAAGGTCTCTTTGAGGAAATATATAGATACTGTATGACATGTTTAATTACTTTTGTAGAGTTCTTAAAATGCACTCCTTATTTTGAGCACAAGAATCAAAATAGTGACTTGATGATCTCCATCTGAAGCTGTTACTCTGCCTGAAGAAACAGTGCCTGGAGTGAAGCTTCTCTGGGTTCTCCATAGTCTTCCTAAATTATTTGGATTTAACAGTTGCTGGGATTGCAGCTAAAACTTTTCCAGCTAAAATCTGATTGTCAACATTCTTCTTTGGCTTGTAAATCCATGCAAGGACACAACCTTTGGGTTGTGGGAAGGTGAAGGATGCTGTGGGACAGGATTCATTTATTTCTTTCAGGTGTCACAAAGACTGTTCAGTGAACACAATTAACTGTTGGCATTGGCAGCTTTAGTGCCAGAAGTTGCAGCATAATTCCCAGACAGAACTTACTGTGGCTGGGCTGGAAGGGACTTATTTACTTTTTTGGGATGGGGTAGTTATACTTGGCTTTTACAATTGTGCCACTTCCAGATAACATAACCAGACATTATTCCACGGATTGATTAAAATTTTATCAGAAATCACAGTTGCACTGTTTGAACTACTCCTGCTGAAGGATTTCTTTAACATGTTGTTTGTGATGGTTCTTTCTTACCTTTTCTCCCAGACTTGGTGTCAAAGTTTAATGATGGTAAGATATTCAGATCTGAATTTCAGAACAAAATGTGGGGCATTTCTGTCATGTTTATTTAGCTTCTGATGGGAAATCAGATTGATTTTGCCCTTCCCATAGCAGTGCAGACTGCACAGGCGTGCCTGGGTTTTGGCTTTCTTCGGTGCATTGCAGGTGGCAGTCATTGAACCCCCAGTCCTCCAGGTGTTCCCCCTGCATGAACCGGGATCATTCCTTCCTTTTTTCCACAAGAACATGAACTTTTGGGACCTGTAGCTGACACTAATTTGCTGTGCCTGGTTTCTCCCTCCAGGATGCCTACAACATGGCAGAGCTGCAGGTGTCTGTGCAGGCCAGCCCAACCTATTCCGTGTGCAAGAGGAGAGAAACGCCAACGCCGCGGAAGGGCCTGCTCGGCGCGCAGGGCCAGCCCGGAGCAGCAGCCGCTGCAGGAGCTGCTTTTGCCAGCGCAGACCTTGGTCAGTACCTGTCGGGTGTGCTCAGAGAAGCCGACTGGCAGGGGCAGGCCCTGCCCCAGGACTCGCTCCGCGTGTTCTGCACGGAGGGAGCGGGATCGGGAGCCGGCAGCCTGAGCTCGCTGAGCTCCGCTGGCCTGCAGGACGGGGCAGTCTGCGAGGACATCAAAGCCTGGGGGCCAAAGTTTGAGAGGCTGAGTGAACTGTACTCACAGAGAGAGGCAGGAGACCTGTAGATCACCAAGTCTCTTCTTCTCAGTTTTGGAAGCAAAGGTGAAGTTTTCTGTGCTCCTGCTCTACTCCCCCCACCCTCCCTTTTCTCCATGTTACAACAGGCATTCTCTCTACAGAGCCACACTTGGCAGCGAATGGAAAAATGAGAAAGAGCTAATCTTGGGATATTCTGAACATTTACATTTTTGGATATCAACTGACCAGGAAGAGTCGGGGGGGAGAAGTTGGGGCACTTTGTCACTCCCAGTGGTAAGAAGTACAATTTTTTTTAATTGAGGTAGTGCAGAACTCACAGATCGCAGCACACAGCCTGAGGGGTGCTCAGAGCCCAAGGGAGGCGTGCTGGCCGTGCTGCTTCAGTCAGAGTTTAGCAGTTATTTGAAGAAAAAAAGCACATTGTCTTTTTGTTGTGCAAATCAAGTCCACGTTGTATTATATCCCCCTTGTGTCCCAGAGTGGACATGGTGCAGGTGAGAGTCCATGGATCCAGGTAAAGGAATGAAACAGATGGATGGGGATTTCAACTTCAGTTATAATGTAATGAAATCCCTTTGTCCTGTCATACAAATGCAGAAACTGGATTTAGGCACAACACAGCCAGCCAGCTGCTTACAACTGAACACTTTTCCTGAGGAAAAAGGCCAGGGAGGACTTTCGGAAGCAAACACCAAAGTTCACCATAATCTCTCATTCCTAATGGGCTACTAAACTGACCCTAAACTGAGGACCAGCCTGACCTGTGCCATTCATGTTTTTCTAAACCTCCTTTGACAGAAGCATTGCAGGAATTAGGTTGGAGAGGCTGAGACGGACTGTTCTATAGAAGCACTGACCAGCTGTGGTTGCAGCCAAGCAATGCTGTGCCAGGAGGAACTGACTGGGGATATAGATGCATTTCCAGTGAGAAAAACCCCTGCAATCCTTGGATATTGTCAGACTAACTTGTCTTTAGGATGTCAGAACAACTGAAGCTCTTTCCTGTATCCAAAAAGAACTTCACACACCACTGGGACTCTTAAACATAAAATCCTGTGATAAATGAAACTCTACGGCAGAGAAACACAGGTAAAAACTAACAGCAGTAGCAGGGGGTGGAAGATTATGCTTTAAATTATCAGTCCTTTTTTCAGACCATTTAATGTCCAGCTACTATGCTGGATTTTTCTTAAAGGTGACAATACTTGGCAGAGAGAAGGCACCACAAAATTAATTTTTTTGGCAACCACTTGTACAGTGCAGCAAATCCAAACCCATAAACTATACTGTTGATGTATTATATGTAAATTATATCTATTATAATATGTAAACTATATATATGTACATTATATATTATCAGATTATATGAATATATCCTAGATTCTAATAATTTGTTTCATTGAAACAAAGCATGAAACAATATATTGCAAAAGACATTAAAACTGCTTTGCTCACAGTTGCATCAGCGGCTTGTTTTGGCAAGTCTGGCTTTTAGTTTTAAATGATATTTAAAACCATAAATAGGTGAATACTGTCTGCAGGCCAGGTTAACTTGCACATTTCCCAAATGAGAAATGTTCACAGAGTACCTTGTTCTCACATGCATCTGTGACACACTGGAAGGTCTCGAGCACACCATCATCACCTGGGACACGCTGCAGATGGTGGGCATTTTCTCTGGCAAAGGGGTTTTTACCCACACCCAGCCGGTTCCAGTTCACAGAAGGGACGGAGCCTACAGTTTTGTAATTTTACTGACACATTTGCCTGTGAGGAAACCTCAGCTGAAATATCTTGCAGTGTTCATAAATCTGGTGTGCCAGCTCCTGTATTTCATGACCTCAGCAGTCACTAACAGAATATGGGAAATTAGGTGAGTATGTATCATGCATAAAAATCTATCTCTTCCCCAAAGAGCAGTAATTTTGTCTGCATACCTTGTGTTATTCCCATACCTATGGGCATGCTGTTGCTTTGGCTGGCTTTAATTTAATTTAGCCTGTAAGCTCCCTGGGGCCAAGACTGACTTTATTTGCCAGTGAAGTGTCCTGCTTATCTAAGGCACTGTATAAATAATAAACCAGCCTTCTGAACAGGGTGTCTCAGCCTTGCTTGTATTTGAGGTCAAGTGAAGTGTGGACTCTTGAATTATTTCTCAGTTTTCATCAGACACTTCCACAGCTGTGTCCTGGGTGCTGTGCTGCCTGAAAAGCTTCTAACAGAGGTCTGGACTCGGGCTCTGGTTACACACTCGCAGGACATGTCACCACTTTGGAGTTTTCCCCAGGGGGGCACAGACCTGCTCCAAGGCTGCAGCGTGGAGACCTCAGTCCCAGTTGCCAAAGCTGTTCCTCCAGCCCTGAAGTGCTGAACTGGTCCCTGCATGAGACTAAAACCAAGCCCCACCAGAACTCTGCTCTCTGAGCCCCCAGGGGCAGGTGGGTCACACAGAGCAGCTGCAGAGCTGTGAGGTGGAGATGTCTCAGTGCTGTTCCCAAATGCTGCTGCTGCTGCCTCCCCCCTTACAGCTGTGGCCCCAGTTTGTACCCAGACATCAACAGCAACACCCCCCGCCCAGGAGCTCCCTCTGTAATCACAGCCAGCCAGGCCTTTTACAGAACACACACTATAAAACAAAAGGGTAGGAAACATTTCAAAGCTGCTCTAGGAACTTGTGTAGATACAATCTCAGTAATAGGACACACTCATTTGCAGCTGTCATGCCCTATTAAAGCCTACTCTTCCTCTTTCCAGAGATTACTAATTAGTTCACTTAATTTATCTGGTTTAATTTGCATGCTGCTCTTTTAATTACTATGCAAGTGCTGAAATCATATCCTCACTTGTTCTGCATTTACAGACCCACACAAATATGTCAGTGCCTCTGCAGAAAGGCTTAGCCCAGCCCAGCACTGCCCTGGCTCCTGGCGAGAACAGCTGGCTGCCCAGGGAGAGCTGGGCAAGGGGGAAGGAAAAACAGGGAATAAAAAGAATCACTGGGTCCCTAGGTACAGGGATTTTCAGTAATCTGGTACTTTTATTAATCTTCTTCCATGTTCTTGACAGACCTTGAACATGTAGTAAGAACATTTTATTTAGTATAAAATATTTGTAAAGGTCTGAAATTTAAATAATCATGTGGATATTAGTATTTTAATCTGTCTGCCTGTCAACTACATTAATCTTTGTGGTATTCCCGTTAAAATAACATTCCAAGTATGTAAAATGGAGCCAAGCCAGAGGAAAGCTGATTGTCCTTAGGTCTGACCTACTGACCAGCAGGTTTAGAAGGGAAAACGTGGCTGTAAAGGAGCAGGATTAGGTGAGCAGAAGAAAGTTGAGCATTTTCTTAATTACAGAAATATAAAGCCTTTCCTGGGGATTTAAACAAGGAGGGTCTATGGAGCCCAGAATCCCTTCTATGCAAGCACACACAACAGGATGTGGGGATCACATCCCATAAATTCAGTTTTACAGCCGTCCAGTCTGTACCTAATTAACAGTGGTGACAAACCCTCCCTCAGATCAGTCCTGCACACTGGAAGCCGTGAGTGGTGAGATAAAGCCAGACCGGACAGTTGCACCTCCAGCTCTGCACATCCCCCTTCTCCTGCCAAAGGGCTCCTACATCAGGACATCCCACTTCAATAAAGCCCTTGATAATGTCCATTTTCACTACCAAAGAATGCATGTTTCTGTTCATTAAGAATACTAAAATTGAGCTACGATGTGGAAACAAGCAGATCCCTAATGGTCAAAGTAAATTATATTTATTTAAATGGAGAAACTGCCTCAACATACTGACCCTGGTGGAGTTGCCATGCACTGGGTGGTGACTGGTGAAAATCACGGCTGACACCTTTTGCTTGTACCAGAGAAAGGAAGCCCAGTGAGCTGTTAAAACACAAAGGTGATTCCAAAATATACAATAACATACACAATGTAATGAGCTCGAGAAAAGTCAAAACTTCGTGCAGAAAAATATTTTGCTTTCCTCTGTATGGACTGAAACAAAGCTGATTCCCTAGCCAGGCCTTTCTCAATCCATGCCAACATAAAGACAAGCAAAAAGTGATTTTCAAATTACACAATTTATTTAGTATACAATAGTCATTACATCTCTTTACAACAACATATTATAAAATAACTATGTTAGATCTCACCAGCAGAACACTGAAACAAGAAATGAAAATACACTTATGGATCTCAAAGGCTTTTCTCCCCTAAAAACATTCTGACTCCTTGATAATGTTTTGTTTCTGCAATCTAAAAACAGTAATGCATCCCACTGATAACGTGCGGTTTGAAAGTCCTTGTGGACACCAAGGAACACACATGCCATGTCCCTGCCATTCCCAGTGTGAGTTATCAGTAAGACTTGGTACATGCACTGCCAGGAGGGTTGTTCCTGGGGGTGGATCATTCCTAATATAGTGGGACAGTGATGCCAGGGCAACCGCTTGGAAATAAGGTGCATCAGGATGATGTCGTTCAGGGATACATAGAGTTATTGTAACAAAAATTGCACATTTTTTAATGCAGTGAATGTAGATCACAGCAAGACATGGGAAGTAGATAAAATCATTACCAATTAAAACACCACCCACAGCTGGGAATGGGAGGGGCAGCCCCTCTGCCCCCAGCCCTAACTGCCCCCAGCTGCCCCTGCCCACCTACCAGCCCTAAGCAGAAGCAGGAGGGGCTGTTCCCTCTCCCCCAGGGCTGGGCTGCTGGTGGTGCTGCTCCTCTGAGCTCTGGTAAGTGCTTTTGTTCCTTTGCATTATCACATTTCCTGTTTTAAGGAGGTTGGTGTCTGAATGCTGCACTGCAGTCCCTGGAGTATCTTTTAGTGTTAAATCTTTCTGATAAGAGGATTTTCTGTTTCAAAAACCAAACCAATGTGCACTTGGTAGTTTCTATGAAAAGGTTAAATTTCTCCTTTGACAACATTAGAGACTGCATTTTTGAACTAAGTGTATTGAAAAATAATTCCTGTTACAGTCAGGGTTTCTTAGTCTGAGCTGTTACCTATAAGTAAATTGTGAAGATGACAAGGGTACCACTGAGCCTGGGAATCCCTCACCTCCACCAGAGGAAAGTCACTGCACCTTTCCAGAAAGATCCCATCACACTTTAGAACAAGCCAACAAAGCCCAGACATACTTCACCTTTCCTGTGCTTGTTTTCAATTACTGGAGGCACTCATCGAGGGATTCACTGACCCGGGCTTGCAGCAAGAACAGCCTTGCATCATTACAGTCCTAATTAAAGTTTTAATACTGATTAAAATGTTTTATTAATATATTATGTAAAGCTGCAGTGGTCTGCAACCTCATTAAGGGATACAGGCTAGGAATTACTCAGGAGTTTCAGCTGCTCACTTGAACAGCCCAGCTCCTGTCAGGGTGTGATTTAACACACCCTGACTACAGCACACTCGCCTTTTGTGTCAGCCACAAATGCAGAAAGATGTCAAACACTGTTTAATGAGTATTTACTGAATATAAAATTATTTGAGCATGTGACATAACCATCTCCATCTCTGTGGCAATTTACCTTAGTACAACTAAAAAGGGAAAACACTTAAATCACTTGGAATTTGAACCCAGCTCAGTTGTGAAAGCTAATCTCATTACACATCTTGATTAAATTAAATGTAGAGTTTGCTATCTGTAGCACTTTCAGTTTCCCATCATTAGAAATTAATTGCAGTGGTAATTACTATAACTGAGTTATTTGCACAGGCCACAAACACTCCTATAAGAGTGTTCAAATGTTAATTCAACCTGGGCCAAGAGGCACTTGATTAGTACAACTGTGTTTTTCATAAGAAACAAATGATCCTGGTGGATGTCTTAATTCAAGCTGGAGAGTACTGTGAGACTTCCAGACTTAATCTCTAATTTCAATGTAAAACCAAAGAAGTGCTAAAACACAGCAAAAGCCATGTGTTAACTCCACAGCATTTAGAAATTCAATACAATTCTCAAAGTTCTGGCTGCTAAAAAGACAAAGGGTACAGACAAATCACAAAATTCTCAGCACTGAGGCCTAGCTTCACTTAATCATCCAAGTAATTTTAAAATACTGGTAGTCTCTGTTTTAGGATACAGAGCAAGGACACAATGATTTTGTGTGAAAATATATAGCTTTGTGTCTGAAATAACATAAAGCAAAGTTCTAGTAGCTGAATGTATTTTAAATACTGAAGTCTCCTGCCAATTTAGGGATGAATTTTTCTTTTGTAAGGTTGGCAGTGTTCAATTTTGACATCCTACTGGGATTCTTATGGGAAGAAAAAGCATCACCTGTAGTTCAGAAAGGGTACACAGAAAATAGTTCTGTGAGAATCCAAACTGAGAAATTTGGGGTTTTGTTTGCACTGAGCACTTTATGAGGACACAAACATGCAACATGTATCAAGCATGCTCCAGCCTTTAGTCTCACTAGAAATACGTAACACTCCATCATTTAACAATGTTATAAAACAGCGTGTCTCCAATCACTAAAAATGCTGGACAAAGATCGAAGTTTTATTCTTCAAACTTCTTTGCTGAATCTGCACTCACTGATTCTGCAGTCACACTTTTGAGTTTGGAAACTCATATCTGCACATATTCCCAAAGAATTCAAAAAGAGGCACTGAAAGAGCAAAAGGATCTGTCAAAGAAAATCAGACTGTAGGAAAAACTTCATTTTGTGACTGTTTTCAGGGTCCACAAAGATCATGCATACTCACAATAGGAGTAGCATGGGCTGCTTCCACTGAATTTCTATCACTTTATAGTAAAAATCTGAACTGCTGAGCAGATTCCAGGCTGGCACTGGGCAGTGCTCCCACACACTGCTGCCTTTGTCTGTCTTCCAATCATTTATAACTGGAAAACAATTACATCCTAAGTATTCTGAGGGTCACAACTCATAATTGAAATACTCCCTGCTAGCATTTATTTATGAATTTATGAAAATTTTGGCAATATCAGGAAAGTTATCAAAACTAATCTGCTTTTAAAAAAAAAATCACAGTAATTAAACAGGAAACCATCGATGTAAAATGTCATAAAAATGTAACCTGTTTGTAAACTTTATCTGCAATTCCTAATGTGGGTTCTAGCAGTAAAATACTGAACTGGAACGTGGTTAGAAATGTTATTTATGCTTGGCAAGTCTGTAAACATGGAATGTTTTGTTTTGAAACACTCTGGTGAAGTGCATGGTGTAAGAAGGAAGGCTTTTTTTAATTTCCTCACAGAAGCGAGGGTACAGTGAAGGTTTCAAATCAGGTTCATTCTCTCCCACACCATCCATGATCTGCAATGAAATGGAACACATGTGTGAAGTATCTTTAGCCAATTCAGTTACAGGCAATAACAAGAAGTTAAAAACAACCTCAACAACACATCCAGAGGGTCAGGCTGGCCAGGTTTGTTAACAGTATAAAACAAATGGGATGAAGAACAGCTTTCATAGAATCATAGAATCATAGAATTGATTGGGTTGNTGATCTGCAATGAAATGGAACACATGTGTGAAGTATCTTTAGCCAATTCAGTTACAGGCAATAACAAGAAGTTAAAAACAACCTCAACAACACATCCAGAGGGTCAGGCTGGCCAGGTTTGTTAACAGTATAAAACAAATGGGATGAAGAACAGCTTTAACCCAGTAAGACTTTTAGTATTGTCTCTGTGTGGATAAAGCTGGTTTGTGAGAGATCCATCCATATCTGCTCTGCTTTCACCTTGGCCCCAGAAATACTTGAGAACTCCCCTGACACAGAGCAGTGATACAACCACCCACTGCTCCTGAGGGAGCTGGAGCTCTGGAGTGATTTACACTCTGGAAGGGAACACTGTTTGTGTACTGCAAACCTGAAGCTCATCAGCAAGTGATTATTTACTCTGCCCAGGCTGAATTTCCCCTTTTTTATTCCAAATACCATTATAAAAGCAAACAGTGTTCAGTGTGGCCACTTTGAGAATGTCTAAAAGCACCATTAGATTTTTCCTTCCCACAGTGCAAATACTCTGAGCCACCTGAAATTGTAACTGTATTTCAAAAAGAAGTCAAGCAAACTGAATTGTTTCTAAATCTCATCTCCAGCACTTACATGGCCATTGGCCACGTCCAGCAAGTCCCGCAGGCGGCAGCCCCTGCTGTGCCTCCTTTCATAGCAAATGCTGTCCTCCAGGATCACGTAGTCAGTGCCAAAGGAGCGCAGGATTCCGTACACGTCCTCAGGAGACCGCTTGGCATAGATCTGATAAATCTAGAGAATGACAAATGGAAGCTCTAAGACACATGACACTGCCACTGTTTCTTTGCTCTTTCAGGATTCCTTTATCTTGAACCAGGACTGAGGCTGACAAACCATGTGATTTGAATTAAATATTATAAAACCAATATATAAATGCTGTATTCAGTAGCCACTTGCAGTTTGTGTTATGGCTACTCTGATGCACCACAGAACTGCTGCTGACCACGCAGCACTGGATGGTGCTGTCAGACTTTGAGAAGGTCTAAATTACAGGAAAGGGAAGGTGAAAACAGACTCCCCAGCTTTGTGTGGTGTTTCTCAGGGTGGTTTCTATATAAAAAGTTATGTGCTGGTCTGGGAACTGAAGGGAGGATCAGGTAAAGCAGGAAATGCTCCATGTGGGTTTAACAGGCCAGCTGCCAACAGTCCCCAGACCAGTCCCCTCTGGACTAGCCCAGTACCCAGGCACAGCAGTTCAGACTCACCCAGCACAGGAGAGTCAGCAGATGCCCAAAGTACCAGTTTCACAGCAGCAGGTAAATCCTGGGCTTGTATCTGACAGTGAATTACCCCAGTGAGTAAAGCATCCGATGTCATTTGCAATGTGCCATTAGAGAGGACATTTGTTTTCTGGAGTGGAGCCACTGACATGGACAACAATTGGCTTAAACAATCAGAACACTCTTACCTGCTTCGTTCTCTCCCTCAGATTCTTATCCTCATAATGGGGATGGTTAGTTAAGGTCCGTCCAGTGCACAGTTTGACTCCTGCTAATAGCTGCATGCTCCCAGCAAACACTGCTGTGTTTGGAGTGTTTGACCTAAACAAATGGTGATAAGTCTGAGGAAGTCTCCATAGGGGCATTTTGGCAATGCTTGTGACAGATCAGAAGGAAAAAAAAGACTGCAAAAAGGTTTTTCTGCCTCTCCTCTATTCAGGGAGTGAATTGTTCAAGCAACTCTGTTTTCTTCAAATATAGTAGATGAAGTGGATAAAACATGATCATACTCTAACTGAAAATAAAAATGCACTAAGCATGATGAGGAAATTAAAGGAAAACATGATCTTGAAAATTTCAAATTATTTCCGTATTTCATGGGTTCATAAAGCCTCTGAATATTTATACAATTTTATATTCTAATTCTTTTAATATTTCAGGAAACTTACTGTGACTTAGATTTGTGTCTGATATATAGGTATTTTACATAACATGGATTATATAATCTGAATGGTAAAATTTCCTGTTCCTCTCCTGGCATTCACCATTCACTTGGAATGAAAACTCTTATGATGGGGTTTGGGGCAGAGGATGCCAGATAGAAATGCTGTCACTTGCAGGTACTGAGATCTCTGAAATTCCAAGCCAGTATCTAAAACCATTATCTAAAGAGCAGTCTCAGTATCTCAGGATTGTTTCAATACCCATAATGACAAAATTATTTTTTGCTCGCTTTCCCTGCAACAAGTTTACAATCTAAAAATGTATGTAAAGACACAAGAGAAGGGTGTAGCAGAAGGAAAAGTAAAAATTCCAGGCAACAGAGACTCCTATAATCAGGCTAATTAAAACTGCCCACAGTTTGCTTCACTGTTTTCTAGTGCTTGGTAGGCACAGAACCATGGAAAAGTCTATGAAGACTAAAACAGCAGAGAGAAGCACCCATTAAATGGAGTAAAATGAAGTCAGAGTGTGAATAGTTGCCTAACATCCCCATGCAAACATCTATGGCACCCACAGTACTCCAATAACTGTGACACCTCAGGATGCACTTCAGGGAGCCTTTGGAAGCTGCAGCTGTACAGTCAGTTGTCTTTAAGCTCCATGATCGGCTTGAGAATGTTGGGAGACAAGTATTAAATTTTATTATCGCCTTTCAGGAGATTATGCTTAGCAAATGAATTAATAATTACAAACTCTTCCTAAGAATTCTTGCACTGGTACATTAATCTCATCTAGGAAGGCCAGAGATAGTATTTTTAATAGGCCAGTTTAACTTTACTGATAGACTACTTCTTCAGCACTTTATAAAACCAGTTTCATTTTGAAGTCTGAAAATATTTAATCTCTTTAAAAATTATGCTTTAGTTAGAATAGGCAAAGCTACAAGTGTCATGAAGTAAATGTTCCATTAAAAGAAATTAATTCCTGTTAGAATTCAGTACTATGGAAATGTAATGGCTCTGACAGACTGTCAGCTAGGACTCATCCCTGAATCTGCAGGAAAGCAGAAGTCTTCAGGCTAAGCTGGAAAGGACAGGGGCTAAACTCCGAGAGGGACTGGGTACAGCTTAGACACCAGAAAAAAAAAGATGATTCTCAATGCACCTTCAACATGTTTCTGTGTTTATGCCTCAACTAGGCAACTTCTAGTGTGACAAGCTGGTTTCTGTTTGTTCAAGGTTAGTTCAAATTTTAAAACGCTCTGTAGTACTCATCTCCTGCCTTGGCCTTATCAAGGCAACTCTGCACCTCTGATTGCAAATTTGCATTATAGTGGTCTCTCTAGCAGATTCAAACTTTTTTAAACCCACTCATGCAGCGTCCCCAACAAGTACCAAAGGGAAAGCCACAACAAAACAAACAAAAAGTGCCAAACCAGCCTGCAGCCTCTTTTCTTTAAAAAGAAGGCTAAACGAAATGGTGATAGTGCCCTTTATGCATAACTTGTAAAAATGCTTGTAAAAAATGTAGAATCACAGAATATCCTGAGTTGGAAGGGACTCACAAGGATCCAGTCCAGCTCCTGGCCCTGCACAGACACCCCAACAAACCCACCCTGTCCTGTTGTCCAGACACTCCTGGAGCTCTGGCAGCCTTGGGGCTGTGCCCCCTGCCCTGCGGAGCCTGGGCAGTGCCCACCACCGTCTGGGGGAAGAACCTTTTGCTGAGATCCCACCTGACCCTGCCCTGGCACAGCTCTAAGTCCTTTCACTGATCACGGAGAACAGAGATTGGAGCTGCACCTTGTGAGGAAGCTGCAGACCCTGATGAGGTCTCTCCTCAAAAGATGGATCATGTAGAAGATGCAGGGCTCCATTCCTCCCCTTTCCAAAAGCATTCATTCCTGCCCAGAAGGGGGAAATACAGCTGAGTGCATTCTTTATTTACCAGACAGAAGAGTTTTGCCAGCATTCTCTCCTCTCCTTATACCTTAAAACCAACCTAGTGACCCTCCCTTGGTTTTCAAACTGGTTTATGTGTTTTGGTCCTGGATGGTGTTTAAAATTCAGCATTCCAGGGGGAGGCAGATGTTTCCCTGAGACTCAGATTTACATTTGAAGTCCTAGAAAACTACACTCCTTCAGACTTATCACTGTCCATATCTTACTGGGCAGGCTCAGACCTTCCCAGACCAACAGGTGCTACTACTGGAGCTACTGGGGGCCCTCTTTGCCAGGGAACACAAGCCTGGCACTGGATTTCACTGGGAGCCAGGAGGTGACCCCAGGAGGTGACAGAGAGGTCCATGCAGTGTCTGCCCTCACCAATTCCATCCCAAAGAGCTCCCTGGGTGGTCACTGCTGAGTGCTGTCTCTCAAAGAGCCTCTGGGGAGACCCTAAGGAATAATTTCCAGGGACAGGTTGACTTCCACACTCAATGGAATCTCCTTCCCTGTGCCCCTGTCTGAGCCAGGCACCCACTGCAGTGCTCTGCACCCAGGGCACCTCCTGTGCTGCAAAGCACTGAATGGCACTTCTCTATTGCACAAAAACGAAGCAATTTTTACAACTGTCTGAGCAAATGATGTATAAAATGAAAGGATAATTTGTTTTTATAGCTCTCTGCCAAGCTCCATACCACACTGCCCAACCTGCAAACAATTTATTCTCTAGAAAATGTCACTAAATAATGACAAGGACTTACAGGTCAAACTGATTTACATTATATAATTTAAATGCCATTCCAAGCAGACCTGATGGCATTTTGAACAAATAATCTCATTTATTTTTGAAGCTCTAAGCTTTCAACAAGTTAATTACAGCTGGACTAATGGGTAAACTAAGCACTATATTATATCACAGGAAGCTTTTCTTTACCTACACTTAAGAATGTAGAGAATTCCATAAATACTAAAGAATAACTCATTAAAAATAAAAAGGTATTACAGGAAGTACTTGCACAGACTCTGAAAATGGTAGTCATTCTTTCTCTCAAACTGCTAAGAAATTACTGTGAGCTGGTTTTAAGTAAGCACTAAGGAAGAAATGGCCAACACTGCAATTACAGGTTGCACCATTAGAAATAAAATGGGTATTTCTATTAAAAGTCCTCCAGAGCTGAACCCTGTAGTTGGCTTTGAAAGCTAAAAAACCTGACTAGCTCAGATTATTCCTTTACTAGTGCCCGAGCCAGATATGAATCTACAAAGTAAAAGGATTTGAGAATAGGAGGTTCTGAGGAGGGGTTCTCAAATATGCCATGATATATTTTTCTTTTCCTTTAAAAGAAAAATCTTTTTATTTGCCGAATGCTATATTAAAATATCTCAGGGTTAGCTGCAGATGATGGGCAGTAAAGCATATTCAGTCATACTGTCACGGTTCTTTTTTTGCCCTCTGGTTTGGAAAGACTGAAAATTGCAAAAATGGAAAACAACAGCCACAAAGAAAGAGCAACAAGATGCATTTTTGTTAGTCCCAGCCTCAATTTTATGCATGCAGATTTTGCTCACATAAAGGAATGCACCTACACAGTTGGTATATACCTAATTCTCAGGCACTGTCAAGTTCATGCCTGAATTTTACTGACAAATCCGTCAATGACAAAGGATAAGCCCAAGAATTTACGAACAACAGTTAAAAGAAAAAAAAAAAAGGTGTAATATTGCCTTTAAAGTCTGGAATATGTGGTGATTACCCTTGAAAATTAGGCATGTAAGTAATAGAAGTTAAAATTTATAACTGGCTTGAAATTAAAATACAGCCATTAATATAAATTAATGAATGAACTCAATGAAAGAACCACCATTGAAACATGGGTATTTCATTTGCATAACCTTAGGAGCCTTTTAGAAATCTGTGGGGTTTCCACTAATACACAAATTTGCCTGCTTGTCCCCCACACCTGGTTCAAGTACACTTGACATCCAACTATGCTCTGCCCAATCTCAGTCTCAGTTAACTTTTCCACTGTTTTGGCTGTTGCCTGAGATTTCTAGTAAGTTTTTTTTCTGTGACTTTTGGCAACTGCTTAGGAAATATTCCACAGTTCTAGGCAGATTTCCCCTTTAAAGGCAGAAGACATTGCTTCTTTAACACTTACCAGAAGTAAACAGAGTAGGGAAGTTCATGCTATTGATTTGCTCATTCTACTGATATTCTTCCCCATCTCACAAATGAGCATGTTGTTCCTGTTGTCTTAGGGAGAAAGACCAAAACTAAGAATTTTAATGTACCTCCTGGCTGGAACAGAGCTGTGAACTATCCCTGGGGCACTGACAGGACCTTCTTGAATTTTTTCTTTTTAAAAAAAGCTACGAAAATGAGGTGGTGGGTAGGAAAAAGCAGGAGACTGGGATATGAAAGATCATTATGTAAAAAATGGTGCTCTGCAGTTGTACAGATAAAACCCAACAGATCTTCCTGAAAATGCTACAGCAATTTTAGTAAGGGGAAGAGTAAGAAATACATCTGCAGACACTTCACAGTGAACAGACTAATAGTTGATCGTTATTCAGATTGTGTACTTGGACAAGTTAATATGCATTTAGAGCTAAGCAGATGGAAGGGTTTTCTTGTTGTGGAGACACTGCAAGACAGATGAGTTATGCCTAATTCACTGCTATACATGATAAATTAGAGATTTTCATTCTGAGTTTTAATAATGAATGATTAGCTCCTGACACCAGCCTTGACAGGTCATAAACTACAGCACAACTATTGAGTGTTACTATACTAACATATTTCTCTTATACATCAAAACTTAAGAAAATCAGTCTCACTTTGAGAAACTTACCATTAATTTTGTCGACTGGTATTTAAAGCATAGATAATTAACTCTTCTTTACAGAAATAGTACCTCTGAACACAATAAATTCTAAGTAAAAAAATTTCCCTCTGTGATTGTCTGTCATGACTTAAAATGGAGAGAGGACAAGCACCAGTTTAGCATTCTCAGCACTAAGAACACATGAAAAATTATTCTCATCGGAGCCAGTCAAATCCAGTTCATGTCTGGGAATAACTCCACATGCATATTTTATGTATAAATCTATATATACCTCTTTATATTGCACACAGGAGACCTGAACTATCAGACATTTACCATCTTTTAATAAAACAGTAGTGCTAAATGGAACTGGCTGGTAAACATTTGTCACAAAAACATGTCAATAAGGCTGCAAAGATTCTAAATTATGGAAAAAAACATGGCCTGCTTTCCAAATAAGTCAGTGAAGGCTTGTAATATATTTTATTCTAAATTACTCTTTCTAGTTTATGAATTAAAGAAATACAACATTATGGAGTGTAAATATGTTGCTGTGGCTATAATGGACTGGGTGACTGGTTTCACTGAAGTTCATTGTATATGAAGGAAATACTCCAAACAGTTCAGTGTTGAATGTTGTATATTCAGATTTACTTTCAGAATGTACTCCTCTGGAATATGAAACTGATTTTCTTTCTAAAAAATTTTTGCCAGAGTTCCAAATAAGTACAAGTCCCAGGAATCTCCCTATTAAGAACTTAACCTGAAACTTATTAGAGGTTACTATATGTCAGTAGAGAACATACTCCTTGAAGTAACATCCTATCTGGCCTTTTTTCTCAGCTCTTCTACATAGAGTATTACAAACTGTTTCCACCTGAGAAATACCTCTCTATGATCTGTGAAAAAGCAGAAGTGATGAGGTGGGGTTGGAATGATTAACTCAGACTCCTGAAAGAGACTTTACACCTATGTTTAGCTGTGAAAAGTTCAATTATAAATACTTGGTTTACAGTTTAGAACACATGTTGGGATTAATTCTAACAAGTAAAAACAATTTAGATTAAAACTGTTTTAAAGTTCAAGAAACAGACTGCAGAGTACAAATTTCCCAGCCCTACCACTGTTCATCCAAGCCTTTTACCATTGTGAAGTTGAGAACACCACCAGGTTGGGGAGGAAAAATGAAATTATTTCACTGCAAAGGACTATTAATGTAAAGAGGTAGCTAAAATATAAGGAAAGAAGCTTGACACCTCCAAATTTACCTCTTTTGGCTTGGAAAACTATGTGTACTTATGGGAGCAAATGGAGTCAGCCGGTTCCCTGAGGCACACAGAACACAGCAGTGATACTGAACCCGAGTGGTCTGGGGGGCTCTGCAGGGAGCTGTTCTCCACATATCCCAACCTCCTGGTAACCCATTTATCCCAGCTATCTCCACGGGTCACCAGAGTTCACTGATGAGCTGTGACAAATAAGGAGAGCGCTATAACTAAGAACATTAGATCGACACAAATAGCATTTAACTTAAATAGAGAAAAAATCCTCTTACTTAATCCAGTTCATCAGCTCCACAGTGTCTGGGTCATAGAATTCTCTCAGCTCTGATAGTTCATCCATTATTCCTGGCCAGAACTATAATAGAAACAGAATAGAACAAACTCAAGACACAATGAACAAAACAAGCTCTGGATGCTGAAATGTATTATTCCTTCTTAGCAGGAATTGATCTTGTGCAGCTCATGGTCAAGTTGAAAGACACAAGTGAAACATTACAGTTCCCTGGGCTGTAGGATGGATGTCAGTGTTTTAAAGTTATTTCTCAAAAAAACAAGCTTTAAAAAAAAGGAACAAACTCAAGAGGCATCATGTAACAGTTCAGTATGTAACAGCCAAGCCATTAAATAATGTCAATAATTACAAGAGAAGGAAAAGGGCCAGAAATTAACACAAAGTTTGGAAAGGCAGCTTAAAACTAAATAAAATAAAGGTAGATAATCTGTATCAGAAGTTAAGATCATTAGATGTGCTGTGGATGCCGTTAATGATATTTCAGAAGCTTGAATTCAAAGAGAATCACTGAAGGCAAAAAGAAAAATGTGACTGAACAGCAACAACCAAAAGACTATCAGGGTAAAACAGTTCCAAATTTACTGCAAACAAAGAATACATAAAACAAACCTGGAGGAGGAAAAAAAAGGATTGAAACTGATTCTGTAAAGCTTAATGCTCGCCTAAAAAAGCTAAGGGAACCAAGATTTATTTAAGGGTTTCTTGTTTAAGCTAGTGAATATTCAAGGGCAGAAGGGAGCATTAAGGGAGATAATGGCAATGCTAATGACAGATTGCTGTGCTTCAGTTTTTACTATAGAGGATGTCGCAGTGAAACCTATTCCAAACCTGCTTTCTTATGATAGTAAGGATTGCTGGCTTGAAAATTGAAATGCTACAGGCAAAAGCATACGAAAACATCTGATAATCTAAAAAGCCATAAATCATTCAATTTATATAATGCTCATTCAAGAGTTCAGAAGGAATTTGAATGTGGTGCTGCTGAGCTCCTTTGCAAAAACATGCATTCCTTCACTAAAACTGTAATCATGTAGGAGGTTGGGCAGGAGAAATAATTGAAACAGTTTAGATACTTATTAGTTTGTTTGCTTGATACATGTACATTTGTTCAAGTACTCCTGGCTGGTAGGTTGGGAAACAACCACTAGAGAGTTATGGCAGCATCACAACCCTGCAGCTTGGGGAAGTATGCAAGTAGTATCATAGACATTTCTGCTTTTCAGAAGCCCTCTCAAGAGATTGGTAAATAAATTAAGCTGTTGTGAAATGAGACTCATAATGGATCAAAATTTTCTCCCTTCATTACTAGACTAGCCTGGATAGATAAACATTCTGAGAGCTTGGATCCTTGAGACAGAAGGAAATGAGCCCTGGGACACTGCTCTCTACTGAGTGGCGGGGCCATCACGTGGCATTCACTTGTCTCTAGAGGTTTATCAAGTCACAATGTCACACTACTGCAATTTTTGAGGGAGTACAAGCCGTTTTCACTGGACGAAAAGTTTGGTAGTGAGGCTTGCTATTACTGAATTGAAAAAGAGGTTTCTGAGGTAGAAAAATTTTCAGGTAACACTACATTAGCTGACCACAGGAGTTCAGTACCTCTCAAAGACATTTATTTTGAATTAAAAAAGTATATTAACTCTTTGGCCTCTGAGTGTAAGTGAAAAGGAAGTACTGCTACATACTTTATAGTTCCTGTTGGCCTCAGAATGAAAATTAAGAATCTCCTTAGAGAAAAAGCATTAGATATTAAGACTAGAAATAAACACATTTTCTTTTGTAATTTCTTCTACACAGTGTCAAGGTTACAGACTTCAGGTTTGAAGGATAAATACACAGAGTATACACAGGAGCTGTTCAGTATAGCCAAGGACTGCTCAGATCATGGGTATTTGTTGCACCATGTGCTGCAATAAACATATGTGTTTGGAGCAAAAGGACTTGGCCATGGTGAAGATAAGAATGCACTTTGAGAAATGATATGAATGGATACTTTACTAGCAATGAGAAGTCAAGATTATTTGGTAAACCCAGGAATTAGAATGCTGAAAACTCAGGAGCCAACTTTAAGTGCCAACAATTTATTTAGGAATGACTGACACACAAACACAAATTGATGAGTATTACTGTGAAGTTAAATACAACACAGATAAAGCTGATATCTCCCTATAAAGTGTATGAATAAATAATACTTGGTACTGCATTAGATGTGTTACCTACAGCACAGCTAAAGGATGCATGGAAATACTTCAGCATTTGACAGTTTCTAAAAGATGTTTCACTATGTTAATGAAGAACAAGTGAAAACAGAAACACAGGTGTCTTACAGGTCTGAAAACATGCTGTACCTGAAATCTGAAAGATAGCTGGCATTGCAGCTGCATTTGTATCTTGATATAGTATTGTTCAAGTGATGTATTTGGGACTGAAGTAACAATACACCTCAAAAGAGGCTTTCATTATCTTATTTGGGATTAGATTAATAATCCCATAAAACTCCTATTTTAAGGAATAGCACTAAAGTTCTGAGAATGTAACCATACATTTTACACAATTGCCCTACTACTAATTCCAGAAAACTAGACATGATGACCAGTTAACTCTGCGGAGTACATTGAAACTGCTCCTGCAATCTGAGCAGTCACAGTGTGGGAATAGATAAATTCTTGTCTGGAAAGGAGAAAGATAAGTATGTTTCTGTTCTAAAAATCCCGTTCCACTGTTAATAAGGTTTCAGAGAGTGAATACATACACACAGTCTCACAGAAGCAATGGATCCTTGGACAGACAGGTACTTGACCATTTAACAATTCTGTACATTAGAACATATGAGACAAGGCACAGCAGTACAGAATAATATTATTATTTTTGCTCCTGCAATGAATCATCACACAATTTAACAATCTGCACATTAACCACGACTTAATTAAAACCAAAACAGACAACTTCCACTTCCATAAAATTATATGCATTTAAATAACACCTACTGACTTAAAAATGTTTGTCTGATGGTATATGTATGTACAAACAACTGCTCTGGATCAAATGAACCCAACCAATTTTTTACATACAATTCCATGTACATAAAGGTACTTGCACTTCAGGTAGTCTATCCTCATTTTGAAAATTCAGTTACAAATCTTGAATGTAGTAACTAATAAAACAACATCCTTTTATGGGAACAGGAAATTCCATGCAACTTAAAAAATACCAAAACATTGAGGAAAAAAAAAGTCTTACCTTATATGAAATGAACACTAATGTAATTATTGGTACAGAATACTTAATCATCTGTGCCTAAGAGAAATGGAAAAAAAATTGTTTATTCTGATGGTACATTTATTTGAATAGACTTAATTTTTAATGTATTGATATATGAAATATTTAACATGCAGTAGAATTTAAAGTTTGAATTTTAAGATCATATTCTGATTTTGTTTTCAAGTAAAACCCTAATTACAGACCCTCCCAAATAATGGATTTATATCTGTATACTTGAATCTATATTCTACAAAGTGGACAACAGTCACTCAATATAATTGACTGCAAATATCTTCTCAGACTGCTGAGGATTGCTTAATATGGTGACTTTTTTTAGTAAAGATGTGGTTATTTTTCATAGCAACATCTCTATTGCCACCTAGTGTATTTAAATGGAATTGTTTAATACAGAAACGAGTAGAAAATACATTTTAATTACTGAATTTATACAAATGTACAACAGATATATCCAGTTTAAGAGAACTAGAGACAATATTCAACTGCGAGCTTTGATTTGGTTTAGATATGGACCAAAACCCATTGCATGAAATGCTGTAAGTACCCTCTGGGATGTGTAGAGATGGACACACTTCAGGAGAAGTTTCCAAACTTCTGTACTGCATAGGCCAAAGGATGCAAATACACACATGTGGGACGTCCAGAGGTACTTCATTCTGGAAAAACACAAGTTTTTCATGATCATCTGGAGCTCTACTGAGCTGCTTGATGAGGGCAGTTAATGTCTAGAAAAATTCTGAACACCATTTTCTTGGCCTTTCAGGACTCTGAAATAACTGAGTACAAGACTGACTTTGCACTTTGCTATGTGCTCTTGAGAACATATCTGCTCCCAAACTTCCAACCATTCTTTCCGGCACAATTTTGGGGAGTGCCAGTCTACAAGTATAAACACACCAGGGAAAGAAAGAAGGTTCACAATCACATCAGTTTGTGTTCAACGTATTTTATACTCTCATAAAAATACACTCCATCACCTAAACACACCTTAAGTAGAATTAAAAAAAATATACCTCATTGTGCTTAATGCCAGACATCCAAAAAGAACCGTGTGAACTAAGCTGTAAGCAGCGTCGGGCTTCAGTGTTACTGTGCACTCTTCCATCTTTTCCATGAACTGGACTTGACTTGAACCACTAATTAAAGAAATAAACAGTGTTATATTAAGTTTCTATAACATATTTTCATACAGTTATCTGCTTTTTTTAAAAGCATTTAAATCCTTCTGATGCTAGAAAGCAATAGTACTCATATTATATACTATGATATAATTACACCTGATACCACCGATTTGATGTAGCAGCATTTCGTTTCATGCCTATATTTCTGGAAGTGCAATGGGTTTAAATGAGCTGGATTAGAGTGAGATAAAACTGTTTACAGAAAGGCGAGCTTGGTTTCTTTCTTGAAGTAGTTACTCCCATGGGGTTCACAGAGCTTTGATTAGAATGAAGAATTTAACTGTGATTTGTGGGGTTGTGCTGATATGTCTGGATGCGACTAAAGCCATAGTAGACTTAGAGCAAATGAGTCCTGAAAGGACTGGTTATTCCTTGAGGTGGCTACTCTTGTGAATGTATGTGGAGGGCCCATCATAAAAAAGCGCAGCTGTTTAAATGTGTGGGGTTTTCAGCTGTTTTTTTCAGGCAGAGGTGAGATAACTGGACAGTGTTAAAAATTAGGGTGATGTTTGGGATTACATTTAGGATTACATAAAATAACAGCTGCAGTCTTTTGTTTCTAAAATTGATTGATGCAGTAAGTTTTTTAAGAGGCAGGTCGAATAGTACCAAAATGATTTACAGATGACTCACTTCACAATGGTCATAAAATAGTTTCAGGTACTTCTTCTCTTCATCCTCCTCCTCCCTCTCCCCTTTACCCTGTCTTCCCTAAAATCTATGATGAGTGGCACTAGTTACATGACACTCCTTGAATTTTTGCTTAATCAAGTTTTATGTCATCCCTTCTAACTTTAGCCTAGGTTGCACCTCTAAAACTGAGAGGTCTATAATGAACCACTTATTTTTTAATAGCAATTCTGTCTAATTTTCTCCTAGTGTTCTCTAAATACCTCAGAACCCTACAGATTAGCTATGGGAACTGCCAGCAGTGATGAACACTCGCAGTCCACTGCTCCTGCTTCTTCACACACAGATCACAAGCTCTGACTGGGAGTGCTTTGCACCCTTATCCTGCTGCCCTCCCCAAACCCAACCAACCCTACACATACTGAAAATTTCAATGGCAAATAAAAGAATGTGAAGGAATCTAGGGAAGAATGTTTGTTTACATTTTTAGCCTTAATAGGAAGTTACTTATTCTGCCTGGTCTCTCTGTTACACATCCTACAGTTTGCTCAGTACCTGTGGAAACCAATACTAGTTGCTGCTGCATTCCATTGTCAGTCCCTTAGCCATTTGAACACAAGAAAATTGATAAAAATGTGAATTATCTTGAAGTTGTGTTTTACCTGAGGTTCCGAAAGGCAACAATTACAGCTGCCACTGACATAAGGAAGAGAACAAACAGGTAGACGTAAAAAAGTAACGTATCCGAGAGTCTTGAAAAAGTATTGAATGGTAATAATCCAAAAGCTTCTTCACAAAGATACAGGTTAGCATCAAAATCCCTAAAGAAAAGAGAATAATCCTCATCATCAGGTATTTTATAACTTGATGTCAAAAAGGATCAAAAATTTCCTCTTCTCACAAGAAATTATAAAGATGCAGTCGTGCAGATTATTGCAAGGGAAAACAGGACATGAACATGAGGTAAAACTCCATGATTTGAGAACAACCTGCAGGCTTCAATTAATGAAGTCAAACAAAAAAGGAAAAAATGCAGCTGAATCATACCTTGTAGCCCCAAATCCAAATTTCGCTTTCAGGAATTTGAATATATGTTCATCTGACTCAAGATTAAGAATTTTCTATGAAGTAGGGAAAAAGAAAGGAAATTACAGTTTAAGTATCAAAAATGCCACACAGTAAACAGTTTTTTCATCATTTAAATGAAACTGTGAAGCACCACAGGCTTACTGAGATGGGTGCTTTGCAATCAAATGAGAATTCAGCTTTAACAGCATTCACTGAAAAGTAAATTCAATGAAAAAATTTGCAGATGCTCAGCAGTATCAGAATGCAGTACAAATCTACACTTGTTACAAAATTACAGGTGAGCTTCAAGTTAACACCAACCATTTGGTGTTAATTTATGAGGTTTTCAAATCCATATATCAAAAAGATTAGCAAAATAATATCTAATTTCTAAAATGCAGTCTCTGAATTGCAGTGAAATCTCACCATAATTTTTATTTAATGATATTACTGCAGATGGTTAACAAACAGCTTTTAACATAATACATTTTGTAACTTTATACATTAAAAATTATTTGCTTACCTTAATGCATTTATTTGTTAGGAGAGTCAAGCACAAGACTAACAGAACGTGGAGGATGAGTTTCCCAAGCCTATTAAGCAAGCCACCCTTTTTTAGATTTTTCTACAAAGAAGAAAACATTAGTATTTCAGTACATTTTCTGTATGTATTTGGAAAAAAAGAATCACAGGTTATTTGAAACAGCTGGTCGGCTAGGCCTGATCAGGATCAAAATTATATTAGCTTCATGTAAGCAAAAATTAATACATAATCAAGTATAAAGATGTATTTCTTCCACAAAACTGAAAGGACAACATCATAAAAGCTTCCCAGTCTCTTTGGAAGCAGCCAAACAGCCTCCCTTTGAGGGTGGCCCTATTGTATTTACACAATTTGTTTCCTTAATTTCAATAGTATCATGTGCCTTTTGAAATACCTCCTCATTACACCTTCCACCTAAACATGGCAAAGGAGTCTTCTGGCTCTGTCAGCTGATAGGAATTTGAGCAGTTTTCCAGCTAAAAGATCCAGATCCAGATGAGCTGTTTGCAGGCAACCAGGAATAGGCACAGACATTGTCTAACTATAAAAAATACAGTCCTGATTTTAGGTGGTCAGAAATGCGAGACAACAGGAATGGCCCTGTAAGTTCATACCCTCTGGTCAGAGCCTGCTGTCAGTGTCAGTATCAGGAAAAAAAGAGAACTGTAAATACATTAAAAAACCCTAATCTTTGAAAAAAAAAAAAGAGTTTGCAGTAAGCTGAATTCAACAGGTTCCCACTTCTCCCACAATATCTGTTGGAGGCAGATCCATAAATTCCAGCCAAGTCCTGCTGAAACAGGTGTAAAGTCCATCTATGCAAATTTTTTTTGCAGGATCCAAACTGCTGCTTGCACAATCATGAATGTTAACAGCAATCACAGAATTATGGTGTCTGATGTGCTTGGTTATGCCGCAGTTACTGTAATTGAAGTCATTATTTGATCAGGCAATGTTTTTGCTGCTTTACACTATATAATTCCTCTAATTAGTATTAGTAATTGAAAGTTATAATGCATATAAATTACTCATTTGCATATATACATAACTGTGTATATAGATATCTATCATTCTTTATTTAGTACTACAGAAATATTTTGGTGCCTACCTGGATTGTTCTTGCTATCAAGACAGAAGCATTAAAACTTATAAGTAATGATCCAAGAATCATAGAATTAAAGAACTGTAGGACACAGACTAGCAGTAATCCAGAAATCTGAATGATATAGAGCCATGTAACCTGTAACAATAATGAGATCAACTGTTATGATGGTGTTTAAAAGTGTCAAATAATGTCTGAAAAAAACTAAACCAAAATTAAATATAAGTGAATTACATAAAGTGAAAGAAAAATCAGCTGGAAAAAAACATCAGAAATGATGTTGTTTTGATTATCCATTTTTCCACTTGCAGTATAACAGCACAATGCACAGTGTATAATCTGTATTACTCTGGGTAACCAGGCCACTGGTTAGTAAAATACCTCCAAAACTGTTAATTTTATGACAGTAGAGAAACAAAAACTGGTTATTTCCAAACATAAAGTTACCTTTGCTGTGGGAAGCATGTCCAAACAGTCCAGTATGAATAATGCCAATGCTTGTATCAGCATCATAAACTGGTTAAATTGCCAAGTCAGGCTAAAGAGAACCGTTGCTATGAATACAACCGTAAGTGTCAGTCTCTGAAAGGAGGGAAGGAAGTTTTATTTAACTTTATAGTTTCCTTCATTAAAATACAAAACAAAGAAAACCCCCAATAAAACAAACTAAACCCCACCTTAATTTGGTTTTATTTTAAATCTACTTTTAAAACATTAGTATGAGTTTTCTAACTGCAATAGCTGTTTGGAGGATAACAAACATTTATTAGAGTTCCGAATTCTAGATTTATGTCTGTATTTTATCACTATAATACCGCTTGCAAGAAAACAGTGAGCTCTCCAGCAGTTTCAGCCCCTAGATTAGCATGCAATACGGTGCTCTACTGTGCTATAAATAGCAGTTACTTGATCAAATTGAGGAGTAATGACTTAACAACTGTTTGCCAAAGAAGCTGTATCACCCATTTGCTTTTCTTCTTGCAGCTCAGGACAGTTCTGTGACTAATCTTACTGTGTCATACTTGTCAGAAATACTCACTTCTTGAACAGGCTGTAAATGAGTTCTGAGCAGGTATGTGATGGCTGCTATCTGAACAGCAAAGAATGGTAGTGCCCAGTTCTCTCTTAAAGGAATGGTGAATTCTACCCTTGTGGTATCTACTCTGTACAAAACAAAGGGTTTCAGAAATTTAAAATAAAGAAAACAGCAGCTCAGTGACAGAGAGGTTGTAATGACAGGCATCTTTGTGGTATTTTAACTACTTATTCACAAAAAATAGAGGCCCTACACTCTAGTTCCTTCAACATGCCTGGCTCTGAAAAAAATCATTATGAAGGTTCTGCAAGTTATCAGTTGTTTCTGTACTTCACATGTTGTACTTCAGCTTCCCTTAATGTAAAAAACCCAATCAAAACCCAATCAAATAACATGGATTAAATCCTAATTAAGAAGCACAGCTTGGGTAATTTAAAAACAAAACAAAAAAAACCCCTCAAACTAAAACCTGTTCCAGAATCCAGACTGTGGATTTTCACACCACAGGTAATTTTACTTCCTTTTTCATTTGCAAATGCACACGAAAGAATATAAACAGCCTGTAAACAGTTTCTTCACTGTGATCCCAATGCACTGAATTTGAATACAGTTACACTGGTTAGGAGCTTCTCGTCATTTTTTGAAGCTTTTGAACACAAACAGGACGTGATGGAAATCAGTGAAAGTTCCCCAAAGAGAAGACATTTAAAAAAATGTGAATTAAAACTTAAAAGCAAAAAATAATTCCCTTTTTTCTTTTGTAGAGAAAATGTTTTCTAAAAAGGAAAGTAAGCAAGACATCTGAGACATGCTTAGCTGGATGAAAGAAGTGTATAAATGGAGTTACTCAGTAGCCTCAGATGTGCTTTATCTGGACAGAAAGTCTTTATCCAAATCAATTCCATGTGCTTATTCTATTTGCATAAAGGATAACAAGCTTTCATTGTTCCTGCATTATTAGAAAGATGGACAGAACAAATTTGCTCCAAATATTCTGTAAATGGCAAAGATGACCTCATGAAAGAAACATGTGAAATACTGCACACTGCGCATGTTTTTTAATTACTTTCATATTTGGAGAAAGAAACGTTTTGCCACTATACACCTACAAATACTCTGTAAAGGACGTGCTTCAGATAAACTTCTTCAATGCTGCTGCTGAACGTATCAAACAATTTTGGTAGAACTGCCACTGTACTTTTATTTTCTTGCTTAATTTACAGGTAACAGCCTATGTCACCAGTCTTAGCTTCATTCCAGCAGCTTAATTCTGGCATAAAGCCAGTTCTTAAGTTTTTATCTCCAAACTGAGGATTCTTCAAGTGATAAAGCACTACAACAGCTAAATTACCATCTTTTTTTCTGTGACCCTAATGGCAGGAGATGTTTACAACAGGAATAAGGGAAGAGAGAAGCTGAACTGCTGATGAGCTGAGGCTGTTGAAGGAATCCCTGGAGGTTGGGTGTGGGGCAGGGAGGAGAGACCTGAAGGGCATACAGAGGTCTGTAACACCCCAGAGCTCCTAGGCTGCAGAAGACAGGGCACATCATCTGGACATCCAGATACATCTGAAAGATGTAGTCCACTTTGAGATACCAATTTAAGCCAAAATGTTCTATTCAAACTTCATGAAAGTTTAAAAACCCAATCTGCAATTGTCAGCTAGTTTCTGATTATTTTCTTAAACATTTTTTTTCCCCATTTTCTGGCTAATCAGAGAGAGGTCCTACAGTTTCATTTTTTATCCAATTAATTACGCAGTTAAAGATTTAATGCCTTACCTCTGAAATGAGGGACAATTTTAGAAAGATTGAATGTTTAATCTCACTTACCTGTTTGTAATATACCAGCAAGCTGCCAACAACCCTGAAAGCCATGTTCCACTAAGAAGCCAGCTTGTTACATACAGAGCAATCACATAAACTGCCTGAAGTCCAAACAAAGTGTAGATATAAAAATAAACAGGCTCTAGGTATTGCTGTAAAACACAAGAACACTGATGTTGACATTTAAACACTCATGGGGGGGATTATCCTTAGTATGAATTAGGTTTTGCTTTTTTAAATTAAAAAGGTATCAGGAATATTTTGAATTGGAAAATAACTACAAAGGGGAGCTATGATTCACTGCACAACCTTCATAATGCACTTACAATCTAAAGCCATAAATAAATGCCTACCTGAATTGGAAGAATCCTATACAGAATGCTGAGAAACACCTCCTGGTAAACATTCATTCTTTCAAGTATGTTAATTGTCCTCACAGATTCAGTTTTATTGTCATATACTAAACCATGTAAACCTTAATGATAAAGAGAAATTGAAATAGGAGATTGTCATTTTCCTCCTCCATCTTCATTTGAACAGTGAATAACTTTTTCAAAGGTATTTTAGGATCCCTCACCAGAAACTGCAAACTTTGAGTCAATGATTCAGAACACATTATCTCTGAATCAACATGACCTTGTGAGGTCTTCAGCTTCCCTGCTTTAAATGTGACTCATAGTGCTAATTCAAGTACTATATATTTAGTAGTGTATAAAACAATTATTTTTATACTTCCATCCCTAGCATAGAATCTGTGGTAATGGATCTTGAGAAGTTTCTTGTCCCTTTGATCGCAGGTGCAGTTAATACTGACAAATGTGTAATATAAGCAAAATTGCTAGGGAGCAAGAGTTAAGTATCTAGAAAACATGAGACTGTCACAGAAAGCTCCATCACTGCATGATTTCCTTGGACACTGTTCACTGCGTCACTTACTGTCCAGGCAGAGAGCAAAAAGCCATTGTCCCTTCCCACAAATAGCTAACAGTTCAAATTAAACAAGAGAAGAATAAAAACGAAAGTAATATACTGAATAAACCAGCAAGGCTGAAATCTTAACAGACATGAAAACTGTCCCTCAAAGTGATTGCCTTCATCAGTACGTGAAGGTGTGGCACAGAAACCAATGTATCATTCTGAAATTTATTATGTCCATAATTTAGTGACTCCCTGGCATATGAACAGAATAAATCTGGCTCCAGTACGATTGTTACACTATCTCAGTTATGGTATTCCTTGTGCTCAACTATATTTGAAATAAAAACCCCAAACCTAAAGACAGTCAGCTGGCAACATGGAACAAAACTTACTTTACAGTTTACAATACCTTGCTGTATGGAAGCAGCCTGAATCATCTGTTTGTAGTAGGAATAATAAAGTCCACATTCGGTCCTGAATGAAATTTCTCTTTCGACTTCCTGCAAGTGAAAGTTCAATAGTAAATTCCCTCTCCATTTGCTTTTCACAGCAATACAAAGCTGCCTTCAACTCAAACTTGCTGCACCAGAGAAATTCACCTACACAGAGGCTTGAGTCCTTGGGTTTGGGCATTCCATGCAACCTGGTTCAATTACAGATAAAATACATGGAAAATTAGGGTGAGAGGCAAATAGCTGAGGTGTAAATACCCCCATTAACTGGGGAAATGTATATGACTTTTGTGATTCTGATATGCTCCTCGGAAAGACTTGGGATATTTTACTATTGTTTTGTAATATTAAATGTTTAGATAGATGCAGTGGCCAACAGCTGGATTTCAAAGCTCCATACACTTGCTCTGTGCATTTAACCTTTTCTTCCAGATGCAGCTATCCCATAGCGTTCCATGGCTTTGCCATCTTAAGGCTCAATTAATCCAGTGTGCTATCCAGGGGCTGCACCATAATGCCACGGATATTTCAGCTGGCAGGGGATGCTGCTGCCCACTTGTTCAGTGCTGGTTCTTGCAGAAAGCCAGTTGTCATTCTCTCATTCTTAAATTACAGGTTAAAGGAAAAGCGACTCTTGATTTGGCTTTTGGTCTAGGTAAACTTGTTATTTTCAATTAAAAAACATTCAAATTATTTAAGCTGGGTACACTTCAAACTATGCCTCTTTCTTGGCTGATATTGCAGCAGATGGAGTCTAGTGAGATCTGAAAGCTCTTTGCTGTGGAATTCACTTCCTTTTTCTTAACTCATTAGTTGTGAAGACCAAATGAAGTTTAACAAATCCACAGCCTTGGGCAACCACATTAAAACAAAGTAAGACTGCACGAACAATCAATATGAAGAGAACTAATAGGCATCTTATATGAAAGTGTTCTATTATTAGTGATCATTTAGTAGTTTATATAAAAACATCACAGCAAATGTATCCCATAAGCAGTAAGTTAGAAAATGTTTATATCCAGTTAGAATAAGTTTATACTGAGATTTGAAAATCCAATGAAATTCCTGTATGTGATGTATGCAAATAATTCAGAAATTTAGGTGAGATTTCTAAAAATAATCTTATAAAGTCATCTTTCTTTACAAAAGAAAATTTCTGAAGTAACAAAATGTTACTGGTTTTGGAGACTTTTATGAATGCCACTCTGGTTACTGCTACCTCTCACAGAATACCAAGACTTTCATCTTTCTTATACAGTCCCATCTCTTGCTGGAACAAAATGAATACTATTTCAGAGCTAACATAAAGCTGGATAAAAAATCATGTTCCTCTCTTCTTTACTGTCTAGTACAGAATCTTATCTCAAAACATGTATTTTATTGAAGTCAACTGTTGACAAACTAGAATTAGTGCTGGTCTGAGAAAAGTCAACAGCTAAAGCCACAAGTGATTCAATAAGTTCAAAATTAAACTCTCCAGCTGCTCTGTGACACACAAATCATCATCATATCAACAAAAGGAACTGACACTGGCACTAAATACCAAAAGCCACATGCTTAGCAAGATGGGAGTGTTGGATGTTGAACAAATTCTAGTTTCAAATTTATCACTACTGAAAAGTTTTCTAAAACCAAAAAGCGGCTGATTCTAAGTGCTCATAAAAAAAAAAAAAAAGGAATGTTAACATTTGGAATTTATTAAGGGGGAGAGAGGAGTCACAGAGGGGGATCTAATTAGCAAAAATGCATTCAAACATGATTAATTTGTAATCCTGGCACCAGCTGTATTCAACCAAATGCTGTACTTTATGAGACAAACACTAGTGAGTTTTACATCTGTTTCATGCTAAGATAACATCTGTTTTATCCACTCACAATACCAATACTTTTCCAGTTCTACAGCAATTTATACTTTTCATTGTATTTCGTCTCAATAAAAACATACAGACTTATGGGTAAGCATTGTAAGAGCACACACTTATCTTTCTGTATATTCACTTAGTGAGGTTTTCACAAAGAAGTTATCACTCTTCCAAGGGGAAAAAAAAAAAGACCACTGTTCTCCAAAATACACAGTTACAAATTATTTTAATTTATGCAATTGTATCACAATAATATTAAGCACGTTCAGCAAAACACAAAGGACTTTCTTTCATGGGCAGTGCAAAATTCTAGAGCTTACTTTAAAATAAGTCATTCAGAATGCTGAGCAAGCAGCCAAAGTCTGAGTTGAGCATAACTAATAAATAAAGAGTGTAAATAAAACTCCAATTACTTTTCTTTTTTGACATAGCTAAAGCAAAATCTTCGTAATTGAAACGATTTTTCAGTTGTTCAATTTAGTTGTATCCCAGGTTGCTCCAAGCCCTGTCCAACCTGGCCTTCCAGGGATGGGGCAGCCACAGCTTCTCTGGGCAAACATCTTTGTTTTGTATTCAAAATGTAAAAGTCTAAGCACTTCAGAGACTAAATCCCAGGATTCTTGTGCTGAATGTCTGAAAGCTTTAAAATTTTATATTTTCGTATCAGACTTTTATTAATTTTATTAAAGGAAAATTCAGTAACAGTAGTTTAAATGCTTACTCAGCAGGGGTGAAGAACAAATGAATGCTCTGAAGTTTATCTGTTTGTCTTACAGTATTAATTTGCTAGCCTTTGCTCATTCCTGTTCACATATTCTTCAGAATATGTGTTTGAACAAGCAATGCAACAGCTGACAGGAGAGGCGGCCCCCCAATTTGTTATTTTCAAAGCAGATTCTATTGTAAAAGATACTACACCGGAGGAGCAGTCACTAAACTGCAATTGAAAATCACTGAAAACAGACGAGCCATTTCCGATGTGTTATGTCAGAAGATTTTCAGAAAACTGAGAAAGGATTTTTGGATAAGAAATCTGTTTTGACTTTCACCATCATAAACAGAAATCTTTGTTGGTTTAATGTCTCTGAGAAGGGATTCAAAGTTTTTTCGACAAAATTCTTCGGTCAAGATAAGTGATTATAACCTGTGATTCCTGCTGGAAGGGGACACAAACACAACTTCTGACTGTGGGACATGGTAAGCTGCCTTCTCTTCTGGGTGTGGTTTTTGGGTCATTCCTTCAGGAAGGCTTGAAATAAGGCCCCAAAAAAAAGGAGCAATCATGTACCTCCTTCCTAGCATAAACCACTCTTCAAGATGTGCATTTTTAGTTTTTCTGCTAAGAAAACAATTTTACATCTTTTTCCAAGGACCATGGCAAATTGATAATAGCAGGTGTATTTATTAGCAAATAAGAACGAGACTCTCACACACTGCAGCAGCTGAAATCACTGCACTGTTGAAAGCCACATTCAAAATAGAACAAAACAGTTTAACAGCTACCAAACAGTTTTTCTGGTGGGGTGAACCATGGCAGAAAGACACCCAAAACTGAACGGGCTTTGGGTGAATCGCAATTGAAATTACAGAAAGGCAATCACTACAAGTGTGTGTGCAAGTTCTGACTACAACGACTTAGGATTTAAGAATCATGACTTCAACATAATGAACATTTTTTACTTCCAGTTTTTAGGGTTGAGTACAACTGGCAAACTGCACGATTTTGCAAGCATGCAATTGTGGTGTTCATGTATCCACAGGGTCTTCAGAACAAAAATTCCACCTTTTGTACCTAAATAGTGTATGTAAAAACATCTGCCTAGTGCAAAAGTGCCAGATAAAACACTGCAGACCTTCTTCTACTGCTGTACAAATAGAGGAGTAAAAGGGAAGATGGCAAAACAAGTCTGCCATTACATCTCATTTAGTTGCCACACAGATGCTTTTGGGCATGATTTCTTATCATCTGATAATTGTAGCTTATTGGAAGGATTATAGTTCATGGGGATGATACATTGTTAAATACTTTTTGTATCAGCTTTCAGTAACATAAATCCCCAAACTTACACTTTGTAGCAAATTGAGTGTGGCCGGAGTTACTAATTTAAAATATATGCTAATAGAACTGATTTAGAATTTATTTTCTTTTTTATGTTTCAGAGCAGTGGGGATGCATTACTGTGTTTCACAGGCATGGTGGTTAATGAAACACTGGATGTGCATTACAACTGCATCCATTTATTCTATATGTTATGTTTGATGAAAATATAATGAAACAAAATCACCTCTGCATTTCACTAAGCGAGGCATGCAACAATTGTGGGCCAAGGATTAAGACTACAGTCCTCCCTTCTGAGAATCTGGGCTGGGCTATGAACTTAAACATAACTTACTCTTTCCAAATGTTTAGAAAGTTCAGTTAATACATGCAAAAATATATGCTTTGGCCAAACTATAAAATGTTAGAGAAAAAAGGCAACTTTTCTGTTTATTTTCCACACAATCTTTGAGGGTCTCAGTGTAGTTCATTCTTGTCCTTATTAATATATGACATGTGCTGAAATGACAAGATTAGCCAATTCAGAAGTGCTGGGAAAATACATACTTCTAAAGAGACTACACTGTCCAGTCACACAAAAGCACATAGATGTCTATATACTGGTTTATTGAAGCTTTGCAGGAAATTTCACAGACTCTTCATATACATCTTCTTTTCCCATAATACTCATAAACTAATATTTTGTTTAAAATTAGCACTGTAGCCACATGCCTTCTCTGGTGGACTTCATGATCTACTGCAGAAGGGACACTGTGAGACTAGAGAGTACCTCCATCCCTTTCTCCTTTAACCTGCTGACAAATGAACTTAATGCTTTTCATAATCTTTCCATCAAATTGGCTGAAACTGCTCATGTTCCAATGTTACTTGTTATCAATCAACTCCATGGGATGAAATGAGAGCTACAGAGACAACAGAATCCCAACTAAAAATAACCAGAGGTTTTTATTAGTGTTTTGATACCTGATGGCTGGAATTCTAGTGTACTTAAAATGAAAACAATTAATTATCAAATGAAATGAATGGGGACAGCTTAACTACAACTACAGAATTGGTTATCTCAGTGAACTCTGTGCTCCTTGGATTAATTTGACCGAATAAAAATGCTGTATATCTGTTACGTTCACACATTGCCACAAATCCTTCTCTCTTTGTGCTTCAAAATACACACCACCTTCAAATTACTCAATACGTGCTTTTGGAAGAAGAAAGCAAACCTAAGTCGTACCTTCAATATATTGTATACAATCTATCTATACACTCCAAGAAAGACAAAGGTGCTTACAAAATGTATTATATGTTTAATACTACACCAATTGTTTCAGTAAGTGCAAATTATTTTTATAAGGGGAATAGAAATGTTCTTGGGAGAGAAAAATTGTGTAGTATAGGAAAGACATATTGCAATGCAAGTATTACAGTTAAATATATGTACTCTTTGAATAACATAATATTCAGACCTGGCAGAGTGAATTTTAGGCATCTGAAAGGAAAATGACTCACCTGTTCTTTTCTCTGGTTAAATTTAGCTGTGGGTACAGCTGCATTATTTTCCGTACAATGATTATAAGAAAACACTAGTCAGTCCTGGATCTTGGGAATGGTTGGTTTTACATTGGTGAATGGCTGAAATATGTTTTGAGGTTTGCACATTTAGGACAACATTATATCAAATTAGTACTGAATAGTGAAAGACTGTCCCTAAACTGTATCACAATATCACAGTATAAATACAATTAAAGAACTACGTGCCAGGATTTTGCATATTGTTTATTTTAACTGTTTTGTGATTGCTTTTTTTTTAAATTTTGGATTGCTTTGGATAAAAGAAAGATGACTATAGAGAAACATACAGCAGAATATTGAAATTCTATTCTAGATAAAGATGGATGATTGGAAGAACCATAGCTACAACTCAGACTGGAGCTGTGTAGCAATATTTTTAGAGAAAAATTGGGGACAGGTATTTATAGAACTGATGAAGGACTGAAAAA
>VWZG01008225.1:174108-336608 GCA_013396735.1 Grallaria varia
CCCGTGAGGGGCCGGGAAGGCACTCCCTCTGAGGGGCCGGGAAGGCGCTGCCCGTGAGGGGGCCGGGAAGGCGCTGCCCCGTGAGGGGGCCGGGAAGGCGCTGCCCGCCGCGCATCCCCCGCCGCGTCCCCACACGGAGCCAGATCTGTGCTGAAATAGGGTCCTAGAATGCATTTGTAGTTTTTCTACTTTGTCCCCCAGGTACAGGACCAGGTATGTCAGGTTTTTTAAAGTGAAATTAGAATCCTAAAGAAGCGCGTCTTGTATCAACTCGTTGTAAGCTCTGCTGTATTTCTCGATTAACAGCACCATAAACATATAAGGAAGGCAGAAAAGGGGAAAAAGACCTCTTGTAGCAGGAAGGTTAAGGCAGCACCAGGCTTTGTTCTGCTTAACATGTACAACCTCCCCTTGCAACAAGTCGTTATTGTAAGTTTTATTTGTAGTGTCTTTAAATAATACTGTAGAATAAAATATCCCCCATGAAGCCATGACCAACGTGCCACCACCCAGATCTTATCACAGAAGGCTGATTTCACAATAATCCACACAAACTGTGGAACCCACAGGGACAGGGTTTGTCAGGACAGTATTTAGTTGATTTTCCATTACCATTTTACACTACCACAATACTTAATTGTGTTTTTTCTTTTTCATTCCACAACCTTGGTTGATTGAAACAGTCCCTGAGCAAAAAGAGGCATGAAAATCACAGGAAGAGTGTTCAGAGATGCCTAAAAAACTGTAAGTAGTAACCACTTTTAATTCAGACCTTGAAGCCACTGACATTAGAAATCAGGAAAATTTTCAATATCTGCTTTGCACACTTAGAATGTTTTATAAGTATTTTAGAGCAAACAGAATGATATTCTCTTACTTTCTCTGATTAAGCTCTCAGAATAGTTAAAAATTCTACTATAAGTCACTGTACAGCAAACAGACCAGCCATACTTGTCTTTTTTTTTTTTTTTTCTTTTTTTTCTTACAATCAGGCAGGTGGTACATTTGTGGCAAATGCTTAACTCAGAATATGAAAACTAAGGAATTACAGGCTTTACCATGGGCATTAGATTTACCTTCTTTTTGTCACTAAAAGCAGCACAGCCAGATCATACATGTCATGTGTTTGTTAAAATGAACATATCATATACATACAAGCAATCTTACAGTGTTAATAAAGAATAAAAATCTTGAATGTATGTAGATTTTTGTGTAAAGGAGGTCAGGTAACGTATTGAATTTTCTAAGAAAGGGAATCTGGCAGAAAATGTTTCCTAGAATGGAAATTGTGCTTATCCACCACCTGTAAAGAGGACAATGCAAAGTAAATTCTACATGGAAGAAAAAGTTGCAGAATTAATTAGAAAACCTAATCAGTGAAGAGCTTTAGAAATCCCTGAAAAGGGAGGCGTTGTCTTAATTCTGTGGTGTTTTATGACACTGTTAGTGCATGTAATGGATTTGTATGTGGTAAGTCACTATGGTCAGCTGAAGAAGTTTTCCATTTTGTGAAAATGATTGCACAGGACCAGCAGTACAAATCCCACTGACATTCCTGAACTAACAGAATCTGCCCTGCAAAATAGTGTAATTAGAGCTGAAGAGTTTGTGTAAGCGAAAAGCATTGAACAGCCTTACATAGTTATTAATGTATCTAAGAGTAAATGTTACTTTTAAGTCATTTTAGAATAACTAATCAGCTATCACCTTCATTTTGAAACACTAACACCTATGGTTCAAGTTTCAAACAGAAAAAGATTAGTGGGAAAAATAAAAAATGCGTTTTTCTCAATTCTGTATATTTTAACAAGTCATTTCCTGTTGCAATAAGTGTTTGAATGCAGCACTAGGAAAAAAAAAAAAGGAGTTATATATCATTCTCACTGAAACAATTTATTAGTTAGGCAACATGTCTGTTGATAGAACTCTAATGTGCCAAGTTGTGAGAATAAAGAACTGAAGAGCTTCCAAATTCATATTAACATCTGAAAATTGTATTGTAAAATGTAAATTAAAATTCACCATACTGTAGCAAACAATAATACAGATTATTATTATATCATTACTGTTTTGTTATAATACTGTTGCAATGCTGGCTTTTTACTTGCCCAAACAGCAAAAAGGATGTTTAACAATATTCTGTTTGCTCATTCAGTTCCAATTAGATCAAAGTAACAGTCTTCATATCAGTACCAGGTCACCCATAACCTCAACAACTACCAGACATCTACAAACCAGCATACAGGGAATGAATGAATGAAAATTTACATTAAATTTCTTTATACTATTTCCATTCCTATTTTCTCTTCGATTGTCACATCAAATACTGTAGAAAGAGCTACAGTGAACTGAAATACAGGACTTAAATTCTGCCCAAGTAAATTTTGAGTCTAAATCTGCAATGTTTTTAGTTGCTGTTCAAGTCATGTGTGACAAGCACACCAAGTTTTCAGGTTCTCTCTTCACCTTTAAAAGTTTGCCAGGATCCTGAAGTTTTGCCTTTGGGCAAAAGAATCTTAGTTTTACCAATTCTGAATTTTGTTACCAAGATGCTATTAGGTCAAGTCAGTTCTAATGGTGTTTCACTTCCCGAGTGCAACAGCTCTTTCCCAAACATACCTAGAAGGGACTGCAAAACAAAGCACAGTAGTGTGGTGCATTAACTTTTCTGCAGCAATTCCAACCACAAATAGTTGTCAAGGATATAGGACAGAGTGATTCAAATCCCATTGATGTGTGGCAGGGCTCTTGCCCATTTTCTCTGAGTTCTCAGGAGTGTCCCAGTCATCAAAGGTTCAATCAGTGCTGCTCTGTCCCAAGCAGTTGTTTCCAGTCCCATTTGTGATCACACACAACCAGGTTACTTACTGGGGGGGGAAGAAACTTCTGATGAGGCTCTTGTGCTTTATTAAGCCCAAGTGAAGAAGGTGTTCTAGCACAGTCAACAAGATAATACCTGGATGCCACATTCTATTACAGACACCTTTTTTCCCAAGTTTTGCATTAGAGAAAATGTGAAGAAGCTGCATGACACAGCATTCTGTAGCATTGCATCTAAACCCATTTGTAGTTTCCCAGCTTTTATTTCAACATGTTTGGCCTAGGGTCATAATAAAACAAGAAAATGACAAAAGATTGCCTGTTTATGTAAATGTAAACCATACTGATACCAGCAATGGGTACACAGGCAATCTCCAGTGATTGCAATTGAATTAAGACCTTTTTTTTCCCCCTGAAAAAGATGGGAAGAAAAGCTCCAGCAAGGCCAAGAAATATGCTGTATATTTAAAATTAGGTTGCAATATATGTTTTAGTTTACGGGATGTATAAGCAAAAGTCAATCCCTTACCCAAAAAAAAGTTGAGTAAGGTTTTCACTCTATTTAAATTAGGGGGGAAATTCCCACTAGCTTCACTGTGAATTTTTAAATTGCAGTTTTGTCCTCAGCATAGTCCCATCCTAACTGCCTGCAGGCTTACAAGTGTTTTGACTTAATAGTATCATCACTACAGCTACCTTGATAAAACTTGTATTAACAGTATTAAAACTGTAATAACTTGACACAAGAGTGAGAAATGGTACTAAAGCATTTAAAATACTTTTTGATTTAAACAGATTCCCCTCTCTCTAAACACTGGCTCAGTGTTTGAAATATGAATATGGACAATTCATAAAAGTTAAATAAAAGTGACTGAAGTGTTTAACAAAAAAAAGTTTATTACCAAAATACAATATTAAAGTCAATACGTGACAAACTCCTGTAAAGCAAAATAAATTATTCTAACATTGTACAGTATTCCAGAAGGTAGTTAAGTAGTACTACAGACTTTGCTTCATAGTTCCAAACAGTCGTCTATCAGGAACACAATCCTAGAGAGAGCTTAAGGCATGCAGCTTAATGTGCTGGATAACTTTATAAAACAAAACTCATCCTATTTAATAAGATACAGTATCAGAATTGACTGCAGTCTTTACATGTCAGTTTTCTAAGTTTTTTTGTTGTTGTTTTTTTTTTTTTTCTCGTACTTTGGCTATAAAAGCAGTGCCATAGTGTTACAATACCTTTTCTTAAAAAAATACATGTACCCATGTTCATGGATATCAAATGCAAATGTAAATTTCTATTAAATATATCTTAACAAATGTTACTTTGAGCACCAACTGTACATTTCTTCAAATGATTAAATAAGTGCTTAGGAAAGAGGAAAATACAATAACTCTGACTGAATCCCACTCTATTTTTCCAAGCATAAATTGGGAAGATGAAATATGCAACCATTTTTCAGTACAGCCCAGTATGAATGAAGTTTGCTCTTTAGTGGAAGTACAGGCATTTAAAACAAAGCTGCAAGTTACAGTTTGTATCACAGAATAAAATCTAATTTAAACAACAGGTGAATAGCTCATCACCTGATAGTGATGATCTGAAAATATTTTAAAAGCTTAAAAGGGGAAAACCGCAGTGTTTGTGACTGAAATACGCTTAAATCCCCTTACAAAACATGCAGCCAAGCCAGCCACAGGCTTTCGAAAGCACATAACCTGAGCAACAATTTGCTTTCAGAAAAACTAAGTCTATAATTACCTTACATGCAGAACTTCTGACAAAATCCATGGGAACTGAGTGGGTAAATAATGGGAAGCAACACAGAGACAGCTAAAAAAAATAAACCTTTGTGTACATGGGAAAGAATTCTTTGTTGGCATTTGTTAGGATTGATAATGGTTTTTAGTGGCAAGTAGCTTTCTCCTATTTGTAGGAACATGTGGTCAAAAATCAAAAAGCAACAAGATGGCAAAGAACAACTGTGAATAGACACATCCTGCTCAGTAATGCCATAACACTGATTCCTAGTGCACTGTACACAGTGCTGCAAGTGTGGCTTCCAGAGACACCAAAGCTGTCCATTTTCATTCACTTATTAAGTCTTGGTTCACTGTCATCTCCTTCTTAGCTTATGTATAAGCTTATGTATTAGCTTATGAATGCAAGATTTGCACTTTTAGCTTTCACTAGCTGAGCAACTTTAAAATAATTATTCCTTTACACAAAAGTAACAATATGATAAATATTGTTTCTGTGAATACTGACTGATAGTTTAGCATTACTATGGATCCTGGGCTTTAATTTTTCCAACAAATGGGATCTCTGAATGAGAAAGTTGAGATGTGTTCCAGATAATGCAGTATTTTCACATTAATTCTATACTGAAGGTGAAATACTGGTGTCAGTAAGACAGTATGAATATCCCATTAAAAGTTTACTAATTGAATTTGAGATTGTGTAAATAAACAATGCTTTTTCAAATGAAAAATCCATCTGTAGGAACATGAATAACTTTTAACTGAAAATAATGTATACTTAACTTCACATATGTATTTAAATATCTGAACATAGAAATGCTTTGACCTTATATCCTGACCAGTTTTTAAAGGATAACGGGTACTTTCTGCTACCTAATTTATAATCAAAATAATAGCTATTTAACCCAAAAGAATAAGTCAAATTGAGGAAATCTCTTGCAAACAAATATCATCAAATGTACTTGAGGTCTTAGTGCTTTTACCCCAGCCTTTACATTTTGTGCTGCTTCAGGAGGCTGTAAAAAGACCTTCTGTTTTCTTTTCCTGGTTGCTACTTCAGTCAGTGATAGCACAACAGACAGACACTACATGTGCCACCCTCTAACATTTACAGCTGGAGCTGATTTCTGCAAGCAGAAATGTATAACTAAAGGAACCATAAACCACTGATTTGCCAAGAGTAAGTAACTGTTTGAGTAAAGAGCCCCTAAAAATCAGGTAACTGCACCTCCATGACAGAAACTAGGTTTGTTGCTGTGCATCTGCTATTCATTAAAAGCAGGAATACCTGCCTGAATTAGAAAGTTTAAATCTGGATGCTAAAGGGCTTCCTTGGAAGTGCTACTACTTCACTTGATTGAGAGGTGTATTTCAAACAAGCCAAGCAGCCAACTGTATAAAAAACCTCAACAAAGTTGCCAAAGGTAATTAACCAGTATAATCCTATCCCCCAAACTGATACATAGATGAGTATCTTCTACTGCAAGCTGCTGTAACTGTAAAAACAACAAGAAACAACAACCCCCCCCATACTGTAATTTTAGAAGCTAAGGCTTTTAAAAGGCAGAGATTTCTATGTTTCTTAGACAACAAAGTAATCTCTAATTCCCTTTATGAATCCATACTATATGCCCTAGTAAAACGTACTCCATAAGTGACTGGATACAGTTTTGGCTTAAGACATTGTTTGCCTTTTTTTTTTTCTTTTTTAAATCTGATTTTCTACAGAAAGGTTATCTTTCAGGTCATTATTTCTACAGTTACAGCTCTGACAGACATATGGGAAACATAACCAGCCAGCGCAACTTGAGATTGCCAAAGCATGTAGGCATTTCTCAAAATCCCAATTTGTGCTCACCTATATCTTTTGGAATCTACATAATTTTGTGGCAATTATTGTTCATATCTTGTTCTCATTAAAAACATTGCTCATACATCCTGCAAAGTAATTGCCATAAATGGAAAGTAACATTATAAGGTTGTTTTTTGAAATAGTTCTGCTGAATGTGTCAAACACCAGTAAGAAACAACAGGTCGTTATTAAAGGATCTTTTACACACACTGAGCTGGAAAGATACCAGTTTTTAAGTTAGGATATAATCAGACAAACAGCTATTAGCAAAATGCTTCTAGGTCCTTCAACTCCTGCTGCTCTACCTTCCAGAATCCAGGCATCCAGGCAGTGGGGTTTATGAGATCATATTGTAAAATTTTTATCTGGTCTGCTGCCAGTTTAAAAAAGAGGGTAAAAAATGTCTTTGCTTCATTACTTGGAAAATAACAAAGAGGGAGGAAGAAAAAAGCTTTTCAACTGATACAAAGCTTTCACACCTTTGGGTTTTAACATACTGTACTAACGGATTATTACTGACAAGTAACTGACAAGAAAAGAAGCAAAAACCAACAATCCTACATTCTTGGCACCATATAAAGAAATAACAGGTTAAAATGGATCGTTCGCTTCACCACTCATTATATTTATCTCTTAAATGTTTCATCAGTCCCTGATTAAAATATTGTACTTCTACTGAAACTAGTACTCAGGATGGGAAATCAAGTTTTGCTCACAATTCTTCTCTTTAGCAAGTTTCTCAGGCAAAAATTAGCAAAGCAAGAAAATATTCACTCCAGGAAATCCTCTCTTAACTTACTGCTTCACCTAGTTTGTATTTTGAGTTGTACTGTGGTCCTTATTTAGAATGATGTTTATGATTTCACCCTCATGTTCTTTCATATGATCCAGCAGATTTTCTTTGTTGGTAGATTCAAAACCACAAATGCAGCAGCAAAAGAGAAGAACACAATATTCTGTGCCAAGATGGGGTAGAGTGGAGTTCTTTTCTAAACTGCATGAGGTATTCATCAAGTTAGGTTTTTCGTTCTCATCAGAACCTGACATTTCATTCGTAGTCTGGTTAATAGACTCTGCAAAAGACACCAAGTTGTCTGAACTTCCTAGTATAGGTACTGTACTTTCATCTGTGCCTTCTAATAAGGTTTTGTCAGTGAGCTGTCCTTGAAACCTGAAATGATAGTAAAAAACCGAAACAAATATCAAAATGTACAGTGGTTTCTTTTTGATAGGAACTTTATTTTGGATCAGCATTGGGTCTTATGAAAAGTCTAGATAAAAGGGCTTCACAGTAAATCCGTCATACCTACTGCTTTGCGAAATTGCATCATTAATGGCCTTGTTGACTTGCTCATAGTTATAATTTTGGTCACTTGCATGTTTCCACATGTGGGACTTCAGGGATGGAGGATGGCTACATACATATCCACAGAGAGAACATCTAGGGGGAAAAATGGAGAAGGAGAAAGAAACATTCATAGGTTATATTTCATTCATTTAGTAATGGATTAGTTCTTTCAAAATGATGAGTGGAGAAATCCATGTGAATCTTCTTCTTGGTCCCTTTTTCAGTTCCTTAACTAGGTCACGTTAGTTTGCAAAGTTTCATCCTGAAATGTAAGACTATTTCTAGGGTATGAGAATTTTTAAAGTGAGTCTTCTGATTTGTTAAACAACTGAATTAAAATTTTATCTGTATGGCCTGCTGTTTAAACTGCAAAAAATGCAGTATTTCTGATGACTGCAGAAACAGGGTGTGTGTTAGTGTGGGATCCGGCAGGCAGGTAGTGAGCTCTCTTTGCCATTGCCCTGAACCAAGCAGGAGCTGTGTAATTAGCACTGATAATGTCAATTGAACTAATAGTCTTTGCTGCTGTAGCATATATTAGTTTATTTAAGGATCACAGAGTTGTTGAAGTTGGAAGAAACCTCTTGAAATCACCTAGTCCAATCCACCTGCTGGAGCAGGATCAGCTACTGCAGGTTGCTGAGGACAGTGTCCAGTCAGATTCTGAATGTATTCACAGATCAAGATTCAGACAGGTGACCATTTTCTCCATAGAGGTTTCCATCAGCTTGGGTACCACAAGACTAAATTTTTCATTTCCCTGTAAAACACCATCTTACACAGTAAAGAACAAAACCTCAAAGAATAAATCCTATTTACAGAGATGTAGTGTATATTTATGTCGACAAATAACCCAAGACTAATCAAATCCCACATGAATTTTTTCATATATGAACATACAACATAGGTTTTTTCACTTGTTTCCTAAGATAAATAAGTCACTTCAGCATAAAGGAGATGAGTGCATGACGTCACTCAGAGCAGAACCTCACACATGCTAAAGATGATGTAGCTCCTTTTCTTTTGGACAAGGAAGCTACTTTGGTCAGCTACTGCTGCTTTGGAAGTCTTCGGTTTCCCAAACCACATGGAAAAGGCCAGAAACAATCGAAGGTGACCTTGTGCTAAAAAATTATAGCTAGGAGAGCATTTCATTCCTCAATGAGAGTAAGACGTTTGCTGCTCAAGCAATGTGATCCCAGTATGTTACACTATGATGAGTCTGCTAAAATTACTACTATACTAGTAAGATTTTGGAACTTTTAAGACCTTTTCAGAACTATAACCTGAAAACACAAGAAGGCCTACATAAAAACATGTTATACACTACAATTCAGTAAGGTTTTATGATTTCTTATAATGACAGTATGATAGAGTCCTTAAATGCCTTGCAAATAATCATATACAGGAAACTATTTCTGCTCAGCAGAAGATTGCAGAGAACAGCAAAAACCTCCCAAGTTGGGTGAAGGCACGGTACATTACCTTGCTTATGTAGCTAGGTAATTCTGCCCTGCTGGGGAACAACAGGCATGTCCTTCCAGCTCACTTTTCTCTATTACTTGATTTGGAATGTAGTATCCTATTTTCTCCTTTTCCCTCTATTTTGAAGCCTTACAAAGAAAATGGATGCTTTCAAAGATAAGCAAGTTCATTCTCAATCTGAGAATCTTAGTATCTCTAATAAAGCTTTTACAGCAGACCTTATAATTAATCTACAAATAAAATTAGGCCAAAATAATTTTTTTTTGAAAAACATAAAGTTCAACAAATAATTGCATTCTATGTGCACGTGTAACCACTAGGCTTATTATACATATGACTTTTCTGTGCCACTAAAACAGCTTGGTCAGTGGGTTGGTAACACAGTGAATGAAGTCGCAGTCCAGTGTGCTTTTTTATCCCTTTTTAATTACTCTCTCATTTTTTGAAGTATATGAATTTACTCAGGTGATTTACTAATAATATTTACTTTGCTGAGAACTGTATCATGAGCCAAATACTGTTGACTACTTTAGTGTACAGTTCAAATGAGACACAGACCTCCAACAATTTTAGCTTGATGCACTACAGTTAATGATCATGTGCTTAAAAATATAGTTATAGTATAAGCAACACATTCTCAGAGAAACCAAATTATTTACTATTGAATTTAGCAGTAGACGCCTTTCAATTCCATAGCATGATCTGCCCTACTGCTGACTGATGCTGCTTTATTAAACTTTACTGTTCAAGTGTATCCTAAATTGATCTACTGAGGAAACAATTACCTTGCAGCTTTTGATAGACTAATTCCTTGGGGATGCAGGGACCAAAGTGTGGAGGTTTTCAGTAATCTCTGGTAATAGGAAGAGCACTCAGCAATACTGTGTGAAGTATGACAGTGGAGTAAATAGAACTTAATGTTTCTAGGAACTTTTTTGGGAAAAATATAGTGGAAGGACTTTAAAGTTGTAGATGAAGATTTTCCTGAGATGAAACCTTTAAGTGAATGTGCTTTATTTGCATTGTCCCTATTGCCTTTAAAATCTTCCACTACATGTTCAGAATACTCCTGATTTTCTTTCTTTTCCCAGCTTTTATTTCATGTTGCAAATTAGTAGTAGACAATTGCAAGTATTTGTGCCAACTTTCTCATATATATATATATATATATATATATATATATATATATAAACCACACATATCTATGGACAAACTATAAAGGACGCTCATCACTTAAACATAACGACTATTCATACTAATTCTTAACTAGTAATGCCAACCTGGATTCTAACTAACGTGTATATGCAAAGGCTGTGCTTAGACTAGGATATTGAACAAAGCCAGAGAACATTCCTAAAATGTTAAACATTAGAAGTGCCACGGCATGGTTTTGGCACATGCGTTCTCCCAAACAATTCCAGGCATGCTTTGGTAATTAACACAGTCCAGAAACTACTTGCAATAGGCAGTTTATATGCAACCACCACATTCTGGGAAGCAAAAGCTGAATACTGTACCAGAGGGAAGTCATGGACATGTTTAATCAGCTAGCATAAACATCGCCTGGGAATGCTGCAGATAATCTCTGTTGCAAAAAAAACACAACCCCAAACAAATTTCTGGAACAAAGAATTGACTCTAGGAGGGAGGACAATAGAATCTGAACACTGCTTTGTGTTTTAACATAGCAAAATCAGTACTATGACAGCTTTTTGCCAAATGAGACCCGTTACATACTTGTACTGTTCCATTAGCTGCACTGCCTGATGGTCCTGGGGGTGCCGCCTCATATGGCATTTCAAGCTATTCATATTTGTGGTGGCGAAGTCACAGACTCGACACCTGAAGAGACAACAAGAAGTGAACTAATCTGACAATTAACTGCTAACACTGTTCTGAAAATATGAGAGAGCAAAGGTACCTAGAAAGACTACAGTTCAGGGCTAACAGGATTTATAGGAGTCCAAGTGATGATGTTGACTTGCAATTGTTGGGCAGTGAGAACCTTTTGCAGCCCCAAAAAGCCTCCACCTTCAGCAGGAATCACTGGGCACATGGACTGTGTGCCTTCCTGACATCTATCTCGTGCACCCCTCCCACTGTGGGCAAGCACCACCAAGTGCAAGGGGGATGAGGATGCAGTGACTGGATGTAGGCCTGATCCAAGTTGCTGGGCTGTGTTTAGCAAAGGCACGTTGTGACTGTGAGAGCTGCAGGGGGAACGGTGTATTTAGACATGAGTCTTGCTCCTCAAGATCATGTGTTCTACTTAATGCAACAGCAATGTTTCTCATGCCATTTTAAAAGCCAAACTATCTATTTAGTAGCAAAATGTCTAAGTTTCAGAGCATTACAGCTGAAATAGAAACCAGTGACAAGACCAACATGTTTAGGTTGAAGTGCCCTCAGACAAGTGTGCCACATCATGCTGTCCAAATTATGCTGAGGATTTTTTCCCTACTTCTGTCACAGTATCTTTGTATAAAAACAATACATAAACCAGTCTGAATCTCAATTTAGATCCATGGATTTAGATCTCAAAGTATTACACAAATTCTATGCTATTCATAAATACCAATATAGTCCCACACAACCTTCCTGTATGGACCATATTTAAACAGAAACCATCCAGCTCAGCTAAAACTCTTATGTATTTGTTAAACTTGTTTGCTTTTTTTGAAATGGTAAAACATCCAATATATATCTGGCCCATAGTGTGAAACAGTTTGAGACTGCAGGATACTTAGCCTGAAAACACTCACTTTATTTTTGAAACGATTTAATTGTGCAGTATTAAAATCCAGAAGGTATCAAAATCTACAAAAACAGATAATTTGAGGCTGTAGAGCTTAATTTCCAGCAATTTTTGTCCAACAAATAATAAAATATGTTTACAGCTCTAAAAATGGCAGCAATAGAGTGGTTTGCTATTTGATACTTTGGAGGGCTTGAGGAATACATGTTTCAGAAGGAGAAATACCATAAATATTGGATCATTATATGGGTTTTAGGCTGTTGCTTGAATATCCTGCCAGTTTTTCAGATCTGTCAAAGGGTATATGAAAAAAATAGCAAGAAAAGCAAGCCACATCAGTAGGTTTATATTTAGTATGCAGCAGTCTGTATCACCAATGGAAAATTTCCAAGGGTTCCTAAATCAGGCCGACTAACACCAATTTCAAAACAACCACGTACAAGACACTCTACAGTATCTGCTGTTCCAACCTCACTAAGTAATAAATAATGGCAATAGGGAAGATTCCGAGGAGAAAAACAATCTATTTGTATTCCACATTTGCTCTCTGAGCAAACATCTTGCAAATTTTTGCTGGTGTTCTGGGATATCATTATAATGCACATATCAAAATACAACATGTCTTCTGCGTTTGTTTATTCAAAAGAGAAAGTCACAGTGTTGAGTTTCCAGAATTTGTATCAAAAAGATAGAAGTGTATCAGCTCAAAACGTTTAAGTCAGATCTATTTTCTAGCCACTAGAGAGGGACAAAGATCCACGCTGAGCACAGACTGAATTTGCAGGAATTTATGAAGCAACCAATAGAAAAATGCAGGATTTAGTTTTTTGCTGGGAACCTGAGCTAAGAGTATTATACATCATTTTAGATATTCAAGTTTCTACATAAATCCATATGATACCTTTGTAGAAAATTTATAAAATCTGATCCTAAGTGAGCGTGTTAGTATTGTTTGAAACCTGTAAAAAAGATGAGGAGACTGGTGACAAAGGGCAGAATTTGGCCACATTCTGTAGTAGCCAGTGTTAAAGCAGCAATATGACAATGAAGAACATTTTGCAATAAAGCAAATCCAAAATGAACTTAAGCATGCAAGCATTTTGAGAAATATATTATTACTGTTGGCCAAAGTCCAATATTACAATGTAATTATTTCCCTTTCCACATGTGAATACTTCAAACTGAAAACAAGCAATAGACTGCTATAGCAAAAGGTGCATTCTGGGAAAATTAGCAAATCTTAATTACATAGTTTGAGTGAACCAGCAAGTGTGGCTCCTTCGAATCTGCAGTTAAATTATGTAATTGCACTTCTTTAGCAGTATCTTCAAAATTGCATGAGCAATTCAGTAACCTTGTCAGAGGGAAGCCAGGCATATGGCATTAGCTGGGAATAATTGAGACACTTACCTGTATGGCTTATCAGAGTTATGAATTCGCCTGTGATTTCGTACACCAACGTAGGTTGTGCTTGTGTAGTCACATACATCACATCTGTACAGTTTCTGAACTGAAGACTTATTTCCTATAGGAAACAAAATCCATTATTTTAGAGAGTTGCATCCAGCACTGTAAGGAGTTCTCAAATGATAATTTCCTCATAACTGAATTATGAAACGTGAATTAACATTTTAAAGTAATACTTTTGAATATCTATGAATATTTGATACTTCTAAAGTATTAAACAGGCAATGGACATAGAGGTAATAAAGGTATGGTTTATTTTACCATGCTGTTCTGCATTAGCCCTACCATTTACTGGAATTATTAAAATTTTAGGAAAGGCATTCTTTCTATGTGGACACTTCCCGTCTTCCTGCAGTTGGGTAAAATCCTGTGTTACAGCAAAAGGTGATGAAATGTGGGAACTGCTGAGCTCAGCAGCTTCACTGCTTTGCAGAATGCATCAAAACAAGGGAAAAGATGGGCATTGAGAAAGGACGAGTTTCAAACTGGCAAACACAGGAAACCAAAGTAAAAGGCCTCTAAAAGCCTCTAAATCCTCTTTATCATCTACATACGCTCACACTTTCCAAAGGATATGAGATGATAAAAATATAGATACCAACCAGATGTCTTAATAAATAATTTGAAACTTCTCCAAATTACTAAAAAGCAATTGTAACAAAATAATTTTTTTCTCTCCAGAATGAAAAAGACTTGAAAAATTAATAGTTGCAGAGACAAAGGCTAGAGTCCTTTAATGCAGGAAAATGTGTGCCCCCAAGTGCACAGTTGGAATATTTTTGAGATGTAACTGTGTATAGCCTTAAACCGCCCTGTTCCTGCTCCCTCACTGAATAAGGGAACTGGTCTGGGTTAAGGTATTAACATTAGGGAAGAGGGATGGTATTTTTCACGTAGGTTTTTTCCCATTCCAGCCCATCACGCTGCACTTTTCATTATCAAAAACAACAACTAAGAATCTTCATGGTAAAACTCTTTTAAGGAGACATTTTCTTCTTCCCACAGGTAGGCACTGAATTATGACAAAAAAGTTTCAGAAATATTGTTCTGAGGGACATAGTCACACAGCTAAGAGAAGGAGAAGGGAAAAATTACCACTAATTAAACCTGCACTCCAAAATTCAGCATTTTCGGTTCAAGATGCAAAGTAATTAGGTTGGGTTATTAGAGGGGTATTGTGAAGAATATATAGTATATCATATAAAGTAAAACAGTAATGTGAATACAGTTTGAAATAAAATATGAATAACTTGAATAACAGAAAATATATTTCCTATTTTTCACTTGAAAACATGACACAGTGCTCACTATTCTAGCATTCTTATAAGAAATAATATGGAAATAATATGTAACAGGCACTGTCTGCAAGTCAACCTGAAGGCAAAATATATCGGAATTTTTCCTACAATGTGCTCATATAGTAAAATTTATTAGTTTTGGTTATCAAAACAATCTTAATTATGTGCTTGGAGTCTTTGGAACTTGTATTTCTACAGTTATTCTTTTATGAAAGCACATTTGTTTAGAAGATCCCAAATGAATCCAGGACACTCACTGGGCTGCAGATCCACAGAAGAGCAGGGGCTGTGTGAAGCTATTGCATGCTCTTCTTAAATGGGTTTTCCTTCTTAAATTCTGCAGTTTTAGAATAAACTGCTTCCAAATGTATTTTCTGCTATGAATTTGGTATTTTATTGGGCAGGCAGATTAAAACAAACAGTGTCTAATGAGATTTTTAAAGCATTATGCAAACATATTAGCTACTATGTGGCTCACACCCAGTAGCACACACTTAGGAACAATTATTTATACCAATCACTACTTTATTCCTTCAACAAAATGCACATAAATTACAATACATCAAATAATCTCTTGCAGTTACAAAATAGCAGTCATGTCCCTCATCTCCTCCACTGGGTTATTTCTTGTGGGTTTGGGGCCTTTTTTGCTTTCTGGGTAGAGAGTATCAGGTCTCTTAAAAGTGAACATGGAAATGACAGATCTTTGTTGTAGCAGCAGTAACAGGTGCTCCTGTAATGCTGCTTATTACCCTATTCCTTCATTATTAGACATTTACAATCTGATCATACCCAGTGTCATAATGCTCCCTTTTAATTTATTGTACAACCATGATGAATAAAGAGACTTTTAGGACTAACTATTTCATAAACAAGAAATGAAACTGTTCCAGCTCAGGCATCTTTCACATAAACAGATGCTATGCCATAAACTTCTTTGTTTTGTGTCGCTTTATAGGGATGACATCTGTTTGACAAGAGATTGCTGTATTGCAGTGGTGTTGCAATTTGATTATAAATTGGTTCTGAAATAATTTAAGCATTCCACAGTATGAGTTAATAAAAGTTTAAAAGGAGAACTGTTTTCATTCAAGCCACATTACTAAATTTCATTTAGGGTAAAAACAATCAATTAAAGTGCATGGTTGTAACACTTGTATAAGACAATAATGAGCAAAAAAATATTTTTAAAAAATCTCCAAAGTAATTACATTAAAAGCAGGCAGATTTCTTGATCAGGGACTCATCTTTCATGAAAGTTAAGTTATAAGATCAGGATATAAACTGTAAAACAAACTCATTAAAACATACTAATTTCAAAAACAGATAGTCCTCTTGATTTTCACTCACTTAACAGGACTTCAGCTCAAACGGTACAGTATTTCCCAAAATCTGACATGTTTCAGGCATTACAAGATAGATATTCCTGTATCATATCTTTAAGAATGTTGGCTTATCGCAAAAAGAACATTGTCAGAAGTAATAGTCCAAGCTGTAACCAGCTAAACTAACAATCTTTTATTTCCTATCACTTCCATGAAAACATTTATGCTATTGCTTCTGATGAGAAAACCCCAGTACTTAATGGAAAGTGTTCCCACTGTCAGCAGACCCTCCCTAACCACTTTCCTGTCTTCCCCTGACTTCAGATGGCTCTCTCAGGCTTGGGTATACTGAGCACTAAGGATCAATTTCCTGAATTTAAATGCCTTCTGCATTGATGAGAGCAAAAAGGAGCTGGGGAGGGTCATTCTACCTGAGGCTGATAAGGTTTAAGTTTCTAACTTGTATACTGAAAGCCAGAAAAGGAACGTGAGCTAAGAGAACAGAAAGCAAAAGTTAGGGAACTCATTCTATTTCAACATGGACCATGTTGCTTTGGAAAATCATGGCTGGTTCAAGCCATCTGCCCTGGCTCATGCTGGTTAGTACCTTTTCCTACGAGGAGTTGCCTCAGTGTCAGTAACTTTTGCACTCACTGTAGAGGAGAAAGTAGAACCCAGAAATTTCTATGGCAACCTAAGGACTATTACAGTGCACATTCTGCTGCCTAAACAAATGAGAGAGCACAGTTAGGACAGAAAAGGGCTATGTGCACAGAATGGAAATACTTAGCTCACAGTTGTTCAGAGACTATATAATTACTAGTATTTTTCCACAGTGCTCTAAAATTTCCAAGTATTAATAATTACAGCGTTGCCGTCAAAATAAAAATGCTGTTAGTGTTTTCAGTAAGTGTAACTCACCAGAGAAGAAGATGCATTCACATTGCAATGATAAATACTGGGTCACCACGATACTTGAGGGATTTTAAGACCACATTTTGTCCTAAACTTTAGAATTTTGTTATTTTTTCCCCTATCTGATTACCTTAACACATCAAAGGTTTGGGGGTTTTGTTTGTTTGTTTTTGTTGGGTTTTTGTTGTTGTTGCTGGTGCTGTTGTTTTTAAAACAAACACTATTAAGTTACAAGCAGATACACAGTTAAACAAACATGGGGCTCTGAGCAACCTGGTCTAGTGAAGGTGTCCCTGCCCGTGGCAGGGGCTGGAATAAGATGCGCTTTAAAGTTCCTTCCAACCATTAACATTCTGTGATTCTATGAAAATCCATACCTACTGTTACCCTGGAAACTATTAGAGACACAGGTTGCATATTTAGACTGCCTTACATTTGCCTCTCTAGGGCTAAAATAAATGACTCATTTTGGACATTACCATAATGAAACAGAAATTTCTAAACACAGAAGGGATGAAATTGTATATATATGCTAACAGCAAACTACATTACCATGGTGACTTTAAAAAAAAAGGCTTTCTTTTGTTTACTGTAGGTGATTTGGAAAATACTGTAGCTGCTGAAGGAAGAAAGAAAAGAATTTTTTCATAAAAATTCAGAGTAATACTCCCTATCAGTTGTTTTTCACAAGAAATACAAGGCTTGATTACTGGGGGTAAAAGCATCTTACCTAACAAAAATGCCACCTCAAGACTGACTATGGTAAATTTTTCACACTGAAAAGAACACACGTTTAAGGTTATGAACACAACATAAAGTTATGAACAGGCATGAAAACATTTCAGGAGCAGGAGACCTTAAAGCCAGTTATACAAATACGGCAGACAGAAGTAATGTTATGGGTGACTTTTTGTAATTTCAGGTGTAAATATACACAGTACCTTCTCTGTCATCTACTTCATTGGAAACTATGAGCTTATTAGATGTAGCTGTTGAAAAGATTTCTGGAAGACTGTGTTGTTCTCGTTCGTGATTCCGCAGTTGGCTCTGGAAATACAATTTCTCATGTTTAAATATACACTACAAACATTCAGTGATCCCTTGAAACACTGCAATCCTCCGTGACATTGTTACTCAAGTTTAGTGATAATTGTTATAAAATGTACTTTAACACGTATACAGATTATCCCTTAGGTAGTTTTACTAGAAATAAAACTAAGTATCGTGAATTAGTAGCATAAAGTATTGATGACAGTGACTGAGAGAATTCTATGATTTGTGTTTATTTAGAAAATAAATTTCCTTCTTTCCTGAATCCCACAGGCAACTGGCCACTGTTCTTCCTCCAAAATCATTATACTCCCAAAGCAGTATTATATTAGAAGTTAGAGGCTTGTGTGAAAATTAATTCAATTTTTGTATTGCCTTGTGACTTAAAAACACATTAGTCCTGTTTCTATTTGCTTGGGGAGGGCAGGAAAGAGAGAGACTTTTGCTACCCTACCTATACACTTTTTCAAACTAGGAGTAAATGACAGTAAATATCGGATAGGATTGCCTATGGGAGTTACAGCTGCAGAGCTTGATACTGATGCAATCTAATCCATATTCTTGAGTACTGAACTGAGTACCCAGGAACACACCAGCACCAACACTTAAAACTGCAATTAGGAAAATGGCATGTAATCTTTCAAATCTAAGTCCTACAGAACATCCAGATCAACACAACACAGGAAAAAAGAAAAATTATTTCTGCTTCAACGTGTCTGATGTTACTCCCAAATGCCATGATTACATTTGCACACTCACAACTGGCAGCCATGTTTGAGCATTCTTTTAAAGTTTCAGCTATAAAGCTGTCCGATACTTCCATATCTTCCCGTAGCTGCTACATGCGGGCAGAGAAACAGCATGTCCGTAAGATGATTCTCAGGAAAATCACTTATGTGAAGAAGCAAGTTTATTTCAGTGGGCAACCCAGAATAATTACAGCTAAGTTGTATATTCAGCAAGCACTGCTGGCAGTAATCCCTAATTGTAATTACACTGAAGCCAGGATGTCAGACTGAATTAAGTTAGAGACAGGGATCACCAGTTATTAAAAAAGTAGCAAATTAGGTTATTTAGCCATTACAGACAGGCACAGGAAAGAACTTTACCTTGTAATGGAAGGACTCTTCGCACTGCTTGCACTGGTACATCCTGGTTTTGCAGTGGTTGATCATGTGGCTCTCCAGGTCCTTGCTGTTGTCTGCGATGTGCTCGCAGATGGGGCACTGGTACGGCTGCCGCTGGCGATGCACCCGCAGGTGCTGTTTGATGTAGCCCTTGTTGCCGCTGCTGTAGTGGCACAGGCGGCAGCGGTAGGGCCGGTCCACGTTGGGGATGTATTCTACCAGGTTACTTCCAGGGATGTTTGCATCATTAGCATTTTGGCATTGTGCATTGTCTTGTAATTCTTTCAAAATGTCATCATCAGAAGCATTCTGGTCAGTCCTCTCCTTCAGTTTTTCAATGACAGTGAGCAGTGACATACTGATGCCCATTTTAATTGGTGCTTCTGATAACTCTGGCCTGTCTTTCTTTATCTCAACTATTGCACATTCACTTTGGTTTAAGCCACTAAACTCCTCTGAAGGATCCTTAAGTGAGGATACCACTTTAGAATGCGCCAAGGATGGGCCATCATCTCTGCCCTGTCCTGCACCTGCATCCATGGCTTCTTCACCAGTCAGAGCCCTGAAGCTGGACCGTGTCAGTTCTGCAGCCCTGATAGGCATTGTAACAAGAGCTTCTGCTGCTAAGGAGTGCAGCCGTAAAGACTCTGAGTTTGTCCTCCTTCGTGCAGGAGGCACATTTTCATCAGCTGCTACATTTTGATTAGCGCTTAATTCATTCTCTTTCTTCTCGGTGTTATTCCATTCTATTATTACTTCTTGAATTTCATCCGAACGATAAACTTCACCAGGTTGTTCACAGGTAACATGGGACTCCTCAGAGATTAATTTTTTTTCTGTTTCAATGTCAGTGTTCATCAAGAATGGCTTTTGTAAGACACTTTCTTCAGCACCTGGCAAACGCTCTACTATTACATTAACGTGACCCTTTTTGTTTGGACTACAACTGATGATTTTCTGTGCTGATGACAGCAGGCTGTCAGTTACCATATTGTCTGGTTCTGCATCTGATACAGTCTCCTCTACAACCTCTGTAGTAGGAGAATGCACCACAGACTCAGTTAATATCGCTTCCTCTTTTACATTTGTTCCAATGGGCGACTTACATGACAGTTGCTCAGAATTGCAAATCTGAAGTTGAAGAGAAGGTTCACTATGGATATCAAGTTCATTGCTTTCCAAAGAAAGAACAACTGTATCCACACGGCGAGGTGTGTGAGTTACAACTGCCTCTGATAAGCCGGTAGTTTCATTTTCTTCCTCAAAGATGGGGTAGGAGCAATCAACCTCCCCTGCGTGTTTCCAAGCATGTGTTTTCAGCATCCGTTGCTGGCCACACGTGTAGCGGCAGATGAGACACCGGTACATGCCATACTGCTCATACGTGTACCACTTCCTCCTGCCCACCTCAGCCACAGGGGCAGGCTGAGTTACATCCTTACATTCCAGATTTCCTGTCTGATCAGTCCCTGATTTGACACTTCCTTCCACTGGCCCTTGCAGGAATGAGCTTGTGACATTTACACACTGCTGTGCTTTTGTCTGGATGCTATTTTTGCCACCATTCTCATGGTAATTTTGGAAGTGGGATTCAAGCTCTTCTTGGCTTTTGGAAGCAAAATGACATTCTGAGCACATTAATATCACTTCATTTTTCTGCCCATGTTGTTTTATATGTTCTTGTAGTGTTAAGAGCGAAGGCGATAGAAACTTACAGAGACTACATTGGTAGCATGTTGCCTTTTTTTTGCTTTGTGGAAGACATTCAGTCACAAAATAATCTGCCTGTAACTCTTCAGTCTTTTTAGTAGCAATCACTGACAGCTCAATTGCTTTAGCTGGGATTTCACAAAGATCGTCTGTGTCCAAGGACTGTGCAGAAGCATCAGGATGGGAACGCTTCTTCCCTATTAAAAGGCATCTTTGTGACTTCTCACTTTCAACTATTTTGCTTAGTTTCTGGATAACATGGATCAGTGGATCAGTTTTGCATTTTCTCTGCTCTTCACTCTTCTGCAGTGTTGGGCCAATGACTGTCTCTGAAATCAGCACAGCTTCCTGCTCCCCAATATTTGGCACCAATACTGCAACGCTGCTTCCTTCTTCCATACTACCTGGGAGAAAGGATTTATACAATAAATAATAAAAATACAACCTCATACTGTTTATATTTCTGTCTCTACTAAATATGGAAGCCTAATGCCACTGACTTCATGAAAACTTTCAGGATGGCTACAGAAACAGCCAAAGGTGCTGAGGACACTTCATGGATACCACTGATGCTATTCATAACAGCTGGACAGAATCATTCCAGGGGAGCCTCTAACAGCCTGCCTCCAACTTGTACAAGGGCAAGAGAACTATTTTCAAGTATAAGCTGATAAACACTATTACAGCTATTCTGCTAGTCTCTTTTTCTTTACAAGGTTTACACTCTTCAATGTTAAATACCAATCATATTTATGTTTAAAAACCATGGTATGATATAAAGATGTATTCCTAACATAGTTACTCTGATACTCTGATGTCTCCTAAAGCAAATGACAATTTGCAACAATATAATTTACAAAAATAAGCCAATTTTTGCCTTCAAATGTTAGGAGAAGAAAGCAATTCTGGCATTTACTTGTATTAGTCATTTAACTATGACTATTTTAAAGCCTGTTCAAATGTCAAATAATACTTCTCATTATAAATGTCATTTTCTAGAAAACCTACTAATTATAGCTTTTTCTATAATTCCTTAATTGTAGGGAAAATAAATTGGTACTGAAGCTGAAAAGAGCAATTCTTTTCTGTTTTGTGGGAAAGCTATCAGCAGCAACTATTTCCACTTACACTTCCTTTAAACATATCAAACCATAAACCACAGGCAATAATGTGGTACTGTTGGAGGTTAAATTAGAAGCCAATATATATAAATTTACATGAAAACGTACCTTGTGATGTGGGCAGAGCTGTGGGTTTGGGGGTGAAGGAGCTGGACAAAAAGCCTTACAGTGAAATATACTTCTGAAAAAATGTCTACAAATGACCTATTCAAGTGCCACTACAAACACACACACACACATTTCAGACAAAGTTTTTATATGTTATGTATAAAATTTAGCACGTAAAGATTACGGATATTTTTCAGTCATCCTTGAAAATTTATGCCAAGTTCTTTCATGTGGATTGTTTTTTGTTTTTTGCAAGAACGATAGAGGTCAAACCAGAACTTCCAGAACTGGTTCTAAAGACCCACAAAATCCATTCTTTTCTACTTATGGATTTGGGATACAGCAATATAATGCACAGACACATGACAGAGGGTATGTTGTATATTTTCCACTACAGAAAAATTGTAGGCAGAGCTACTCAAGTTACCTTTATTTGCCGTTCAACTTATAACTCAGGTTATCATCAGAACTATGAATACAAGCAGTGTTAGTTTTTTTTAGTATTATTTTGATCACCTCATGTTATACAGAAACACTTTGCTGTGTGTTTCATACTGGCTGTAACATGTTAAGAAACCATTGTGAAAAGTAACCAAGTGCACTTTTTCCCCTGAAAGCAGATTTAATGAAGTGCTCAAAGGAATAAGGTCTACTTGAAATATTTTCAATTTGAGAATGAGTTAAGGACAATTATAAGGACTTGAAATTACACCTGGTTCTTTTAAAACTTTGTAACTGATGCTAAATACGCAAAGATTTCCCCAACCTTTTTAATTTGAAAGCAGCATAAAAACTAAGAGGAAAACCACTAAAATCGTAAAAGGAATAGGCTGCCATATGCTGTTGCTGTGTCAAAAATGCCAACAGAGAGAGCACCCTCAGGGGTATTGATTTGGGACGCCCCGAGCTGATGGAAGTCCTCAGACACATCACTGTGGTAATACATGTGTTATGTTTGTTTGGAGCGGCTTTAATGCTCACTGCTGCCGACTTGGCTTTTTGGAGGGATGAGAAGAACTGTACTCAAATGGCCTGGACTTTAGTGCTTTCACTGAATATGATTCAGTTCCTGAGTCTGCGAGTGCCTGTGGCAGCCCGTGCCCTCGGTAATTAAAGCATGGTAATTAAAGCGCGGGGACAGGGGCTGCCCCGCCCGACCCTCGCGTGTCCAACACCCACGGGCAGCAGGACCGCCCGCCCGCGGGGCTGGAGGAGCCAAAGCACGCCGGGTGGGCACAACCCTCTGCCCGCAGAGGCCGCTCCGACCGCCCCGCGGCTCCGGGGGCTGGGACAGCCCGGCCCGACCCGCCGGGACACGGCGGGGACTGGCCCGAGGGGAGGCGAGGCGCGGTGATAAGGACGGGACGAGAGGGGAGGGAAGGGAGGGAAAGGAAGCGGCCCCGGCCCGGGGAGGCTCCGCCGGGAGCCGCTGCCGCTCGCGGCTCCGCACATGGGCAGCATCGCGCCGCCCCGGGGCAGGCAGGCCNCCGGCCCGGCCCGGCCCGGCCCGGCCCGGCCCAGCCCAGCCCCGGCCCGTCCGCGCCGGTGCGGGCACAGCGGAACGGACCGCACCGCTCCTCACCTCCGCACACCGCGCCAAGATGGCGGCCATGGACACCCTGTCACGTGACCCGCGGAGCGCGTCAGGTGACCGCCGGGGGCGCGCGGGCACCGCGTCAGCACCGCCTCCCGTTGCCGTGGAGACGGGGATGTCACAGCGCCGGGGAGGGTGACACGGTGTGACACTGTGTGACACTGTGTGTGCCACTGCGTGTGTGACACAGTGTGTGACACTGCGTGTGAGTGTCACTGTGTGTGTGACTGTGTGTGACACTGCGTGTGTGACACTGTGTTTAGGTGACACTGTGTGTATGTGACGCAGTGCGACACTGTGTGACACGGTGTGTCACATGGTGTGTGTGCCACTCTGTGTCTGTGATACTGTGTGTGTGCGATACTGTGTGTGTGCGACAGTGTGTGTGACTGTGTGTGACACGGCGTGTGTGACACAGTGTGACACTGCGTGTGTGGCACTGTGTGTATGTGACACTGTGTTTATGTGACACTGTGTGTATGTGACGCAGTGCGACACTGTGTGACACGGTGTGTCACATGGTGTGTGTGCCACTCTGTGTCTGTGATACTGTGTGTGTGCGATACTGTGTGTGTGCGACAGTGTGTGTGACTGTGTGTGACACGGCGTTTGACACTGCCCATGGGTGCGACTGTGTGTGCGACTGTGTGTGACAGTGTGTGTGACACTGCCCATGGGTGTGTGACACTGTGTGTGACAGTATGACATGGTGTGTGACACTGTGTGTGTGTGACACTGTGTGACAATATGACATGGTGTGTGACACTGTGTGTGTGTGACACAGTGTGACACAACGTGTGTGTGTGTGAGACTGTGTGTGTGTGTGACACTGTGTGACACTGTGTGTGCCACTGCGTGTGTGACACAGTGTGTCACAACGTGTGTGTGTGTGATACTGTGTGTGTGTGACATGGCGTGTGTATGTGACATTGAGTGTGTGACACTGTGTGACACTCTGTGTGTGACAGTGTGACACGGTGTGTGACACTGCCTGTGTGTGCAACTGTATGTGTGACACTGTGTGTGCATGTGGCTCTGTGTGTGTGGCTCTGTGTGTGCGTGTGACATGGTGTGTGTGACACTGCCCGTGTGTGTGACACTGTGTGTGTGCCACAGAGTGCCCATGCGTGTGACACTGTGTGACACTGTGTGACATGGTGGCAGTGTATGTGAGATTGTATGACATGGTGCCAGTGTGTGTCACACCGTGTGACATGGTGCCCGTGTCGGTGACACCGTGTGACGTGGTGCCCGTGTGTGTCCCACATTTTGGATCTAAAATGGCAAATCAACACACGTATTTCAAGTGCAGGCTGCAGGAAACTGTCCAGAAGGGTCAGGATGGATAAGTGGGCAGGAATACGGCGTTCTAAGCACGCTCTGCGTGTCAGGGGCAACCTCGGAAGGTGCTGGGGATATCTGAGATGTGTCATATTAACCAAAAATTCAGGGAAATAATGAGCTTAAAAAGTGAATCATGGCTGGCTGATAGCGAGTAAAATCGAATATTCGTTTCCAGGAAGGGGCTCGAAGTGTATTGATGTGGATGGGTCTGCACTTGGATTTGGAGAGATCTGGCAAAATTGTAGAAACTTTTTGCAAGTTCACTTCGTCTCACATCTGGGAGTCTGGTTAATGGTTTCATATTGTTTCATAAAGATATGATCTTTTTGAAATATTGACAAATCAGGTATTATTGAAGAGATGGGTTTGGCCATCCTTTCCGTAGGTATCTCTAATTTTTCTTTGTTTATTTAACTCCTTGACTTATGAAGCTCTCTTTAATTATGTGAAGTTTGAAGACATTTCAAACATTATCCTACAGTCTCTGACTTGGTAAGATAACTTTGGAAAGATTTTGATGAGACTTTTTTTAAAAATCAATTGCTGTGGGGAAAATGCAAGGATACAACCTATCTTCTTAACACCTATTAAATGCATTTAATTAAAGGGGAAAAATAAAAATTGAAGCTGTACAGTATTCACAATGTCAAAGGCAGTAGTAATAATATTGGCAGCTTGTTTCAGCTTTTTCTGCCATAGTAAGTAGAGCCTTTTCATGGAGAAGTGATTGTTTTCTGTGAACATTGTTCCTCTAAAAACTGTGTTTCCACTTCTGTATTTGTCATAGTTTAATTAAACAGTTAGCTGAATTGAATCACTCTTGTAGATACAGAACTCTCACCCTCCTTTTTTCCAGTCAGAATATCCTGGGATCTGATATATCTGGGCTAAGAATACTGGGTTGGTAATGAGTAATTATCTCCATACACTCTGTTATTCTTCTGTGTTGTAATTAAACCTGGACAAAGTTAAAGATTTCATTCTCTGTGTAGGTACAATTCTACAAAAAGACGTATTTAGCTTTTACACTTTTACATTAAGTGGAAAGGCTTCTTTATTCACGAAGTTATTTTTCTATTTTTCATTTTCATTGCGTTCAAGCTGAAGGATACCTGAAACCAAATGAAACTTGGGTAAGGCAACTCTCCCTGAGCAATGGAGATGAAACTCTTGTATTGAGTATAAATATGTTCAGAGTGTTGATGTTTTTTGTAAAAGTTTATACAAAATTGCTTCCTAAGTACTGTAAATATGTACAGAATGTCAGTGGCATGAATTTTATGGTAAGCATTATAAGCTTAATTTACACATAGTCTGGAAACACCAAGTGGATTTCAAGCTACATCAGCAAAGATACAATCTTGAAGTAAATCCATGCAAAGTCTACACAGGTTTTTGTGTGCATTTTTAAAATAAGAGAAAGCTACGTATAGTAACTTGCCTGTTTGGTGCTCATTTATTCTTTGTTGCCTCAAACTCTTTTCCAGTCATCAAGATTAACAATTAGACTTATTTTCATTAATGACTTTTACCAGCAATGAGTTACATAGCTGTCAATGAAAAATTCAATTTAGCCCATGAGTTTTCTACAATTTCATGCCTGGCTGTTCTAAAGCCATCCCAAAAGCTTTATAATTTCCACGTTATTACAATGTATTATATAAACAAGGTCCCTGAATTTACTGAGTGGACATTAAATAAACTGAAGTGAATCTTGAATGGATCACTGGAATGGAGGCTCTGGCTGTTGCATCCCCTCCTGGGTGAGCAGCGACCATGAGTATTGTGAGTGCCCCTTGGAGTGGCACTTGGAGAAGTAGGTTTTTAATTTGATATCTCCCTTAAGTTTCAGACAGACTGGGGGTGACCTTTATCTACCAGGAGGTAGATCCACCATAAAAAGATGAAATTTACAGTAGCATTGCAAAACTGTTGGATTTTTTCTACTTTCCTTGTAGACTAATTGCAACACATAAGCCTGCACTTGTTTTTCTCTCTTCTTTTTGGATGACAGAACGTGTTTTCTATTGTCTTTATCTGCATTCTAGGTTTATCTGTTCATAGCTGTCCTGTTTCTGGAAAAAAACCCCAACATATAAAGTGCATAAAATGAAGTTCATTATCACATGAAAAAGGAAATGTTGGGCTTCTCAGAAAATGGTGGAAGAATTTGTGCATATTTACAAATGTGTACATGTATTGGCTACTTTGATTTATCACACTGGCATCGTGGGAGCCCTTACTGTGAGATGGAGCCTTACACGGGGCATTTTGACCCTCTAAATACAGACGTTTGCAAACGTGATGTATAATCAAGGAAAATGCACAGAGAGAGAAAAGAGTGGGAAGAACACTGAATAGGAAAAATGATACTGTGTTATTTGTTTATGAAATAAGACTACATGGTATTCTGAGAGAAAATATTGCAGGTGGATTGAGAATTATTAGAAGTACTGAGAAGTTATGCAGGGAAGAATGAACATTGCATTGCTTTGTTTAGAGAGACAATACAATAGAGCATGATACGTATGCAAGGATAATAAATAGTGTAGAGAAAATAAATTACACTTTAAATAAGCTTTTCCTACTATTAGACTGATTAGTTATTCAGTAAGGTTGAATGGTTGCACTTTCAAAACAAGTATGGGACCTTTTAGATATTTTTCCCCTCGTATATGTGTAATTAACCTCTGGAACACGTTGCTATAAGATATTGTAGAAAACAAAACTTTGCAAGATTTAAAACCCAGTATTTTTAGAAACCAAGTTTTTGTATATAGATAGAACATGTACAGCTCTTCCAGACAGAGTCAGAGACATGTTAACTATATGAAATGTCTATGTTTTTAGTATTGAGACAAGAATTGTTTGGAGTTAAAAAGACTCTTCCCTCATGGAAGGGGTATGTGTTGTTTTAGTCTGAGCTTTAGACAGCAATATCCTTTGAGGTGATTGTGCTCACCTGCTGCCACAACCCAAATCTGCTATACAACCATTTTGTGAAGTTAAAGTTAGTTGATTTTTTGGTATAGCCTCAGAGCTCTTTGAGCTTTGGCAGTGAGGCATTAAAACCAAACAGAATTTATATTACTAGATGGTTTATTTTGCTTTAAACAGCCTTTTCGGCTAGAGAATTAGGAAAGTTCTGTATTAAGTGATATTTCAGCTGCAACAATGACATCTAGGGGCTGATTTATATTAATTTAATTTAGATATGTATCTCCTATTTTTGAGAAGATGGTTACTAATATGCTTACTAAATCCAAGTTATTAGTATTTGCTAAAAAGCTGTAAATCTATGTCATATATCCAGAGAACAGCTACGACATTTTTAACTTTTTCCCCCCCTCTTTTGTTTGCCCTTGATCTGTTTTTTAGTTATTTTAGTACTGCTAATGCTGCAAACCAGTGAATCTTTCATTCCTTTGGACCTTGTATTTTTTCATGACGTTATCCAACAATGAGAATTTTTTCACTTGGTACCTTAGTATACTTTTCTGTGATTAAAGGGAAATCTCATTGCCTCTGCTTTCTTACATGGCATATTCTGTCTCCTAGAATCACAGCTACTTAATTTTGGACAAGAAATGAGACCTAAAATCCCTATATTCAGTCCCCTGCTTCTCCCAGCTTTATGGGAGTGGAGGCGTAGGCTTGACTCCAGATTTAAACCCTGTGATTCAGGGCCACCTCCAAGCTCTACGTAAATCTAATTTTATGTGTGCAAGTAAGTGTATACGTAAAATACGTAATTGCAATTTAGAGATGATTTAACAGCATCTGTCCTATTATTTGCAAACTTACTTTCATTCTCTTGAATCTTAGTTATTTGACCATAATTCACTTATTTGGAATTGCTTTTTACAGAAAAAAAATTCTATATTTCTTTCTCATGGGCTTCTTCACTTATATTTACAACTTTTTCTCAGGAATAAGAGAATATAATTTTTTTGCAAAATGCTCCTCATGCCGTTCTGTGGAATATATTGTACTGTCTTCAACATACTGACTTTCTTGGTATTGAGAAGGAGAGACAACCAGACGACCTGAAAATAGGGAGACTTCATGGAAAGCTTCACGTTGGCTCAAATCAAGGTGCTGAAATGTTCTCTACAATAAATAAAGGTATTTTTCTGATACAGCTATGCCAACAGCAACTTACATGACTTAAAATTTATTTAGAAGTTATATTGACACAGCCATGCTTTTCACAACTGCTGTTATCTGCTGGTTTCAGCTGTAAGTGAAAGCTTATTTCTGTCAGTGATATTGGCAAAACACAATTAAAAGCACATTCTATATTAAATCTTACATAAAAATGTCACCCAAAATCACATCCCTAACTACTATCAGTATGTAAGTAGATGATTTTTATGAACTCAGCCAAAGTACCACAATGGGCATATTTGTCTCTCCTTGGAAGGTCTGCAGTGAGTGTAAAGCAGAAGAGGATAAACCTGGGCGGTAGTTGAGTGTGAACAAGGAAGGATTGTTTCCATTGTTTCCTTTTTTTGTGGGAAATGGTAAATTTGCAGGTGTGATTCTTTAGAGGTGTTTCTCCATAGCCCTCAGAATATGCAGTTTTCTCACATTTATTAATATAAAGACAGTGTGGTCTGTGTACATGTACTGAGGACAGATCTGTTTTAAATTAGTGAAAATCGTAAGGAAAATTTGGGTTGAAGTTTGCTGCTGAATTGGCCATGGAACTCTGCTTAGAACAGGGACAAAAATTACTTAGCTATACAGAAAATATCAATGCAATTCACAGAGGCTTGCCACATGATGTACTATATTGTAATGACCATTATTATTTTCTCTTTTAATGGCTTTGCATTAATACTTATATATTTTGCCAGCTCTTACTCCAAACAAGGCTTTCTTGGGTATGTAATCCAACTAAGGTTGTGCAGAATGTGATTTATTACTGGCAGTTGTAGCAAGGGGAGTCACCTGCACAAAAGACTCCAACAACAACAGCAAACCACCACTCTTTTTTTCTTCTTACAGTTGGTGAAAATACAGAAGTGTCCTTTTCATTCTTGAGAGAAATTATTATATGTGAAGCATGGCATGATAGCAGGTCCACACTGATGCCACTTGCTATGTTTGCCATTCTTATGTGCCCCAGTGACTGTCCTCAGTGTGTATTTTATTTACACATTCAAGAGAATTCATTTGTCAATGATAAGCTGCAGTAAGCCTGGAATCAGATCATACATTACATAAATTAATATTTCACGTGTCAAAGGAGATCCACTAAAAAGAATTGGACTCCCTGGAATTCTACTATAGCTCATATTCCTGTAACTGTTTTAATTGCTAAATTTGTTTTACAGTTTTAGTTAAAAGGCACTACTTTTTCCTCCTTGTTAAGTCAGGCAGCATAGACTAAAATACACTAATTTCTGGGGCGAGAAAGAACTTCTAGAGTTGAACTACATTCTAGCTCCCAAAGGATGAAATACCTCCCCAAACTTGTAAATCCAGTCAGGTGTGAAACTCTGGTATATCCAATACTTAATTTCAGTATCAATTACCAGTGTAGGCCAGAATAAGGGTATTAAGACTTCCTGCTCAGCATGGCAACTGGATAACTTAAATCAAAAAATAAGAAGTGCCTTTGGGTACTTTTCGTATCATTAAAGGGGGTTGTGGGCCTGTCCTTCAGTCGATGGTTTTGGCTAATCCTGGCAACTTTACTTAAATTCCATAGACTGATCTCCTGCAGACTTTTTCACTTGAATTGCAATCTGGTTTTTGCCAGATGGGATTAGACAGGGTTTTTTGATCAAGCACAGAGGTGGTTGAGATGGGTGTTAAACAGTAGATTATATTTTCACTGTGACATTTTTCAGTGTAGCCGTCATGTTAACCTATCTTGGTTAATTTTGCAAAATTTATATAACTGATCACATAGTTGTCGTGTATGACGGTGTGAGGCTTTTGTTATGTTCCTGTAGAAATTTTAGAATTACAAACTTCTGTAATTTCTAAGCATCCACACAAACACACAACACTGCAGGTATTTCATACAAAATGCATGGCTCCAATTTTTTCATTAGAATATTTATATGCCCTGCAGAATCTTAAATAAGAAAATTCACACAACTTTCCTATCTGTACTACAGAACTTACTGTGTGCTGGTCCCCTCAAAATCTATGTTAAATACTAACATAAATGTGACTGACTGGAGTTATCCATCCTCTTATGATTTTCATCTGAAAGCTTAAAAAAGCAACAAACAAACAACCAAAAACCCTGCAAAAGTAATGGATTGCATTTTAAATTCCCTTTTCAAAGCCAACTTCTTGTTGGGGAGTTTGTGTAAAATTAGGACTGTGTGGGTTGGCTCCCTTTATGAACATTCCTTCCCATCCAAAGATTTTTTTCTCTATCCATCAGTGCTGAGTGTGCCCAGAGGTGTGTGTGTGTGCACTTCCATGTACATAGACAGAAGGGTAGTTTTTTTATTGCAAATATGTGTGTGCAACCTGAACATGGTGAGCATCAAACAACTTTATGAAAACAGAGGAATCTCTTCATTCTTAGTTATTAAATCTTGCTACTCTTTATTAGATAGGAGTAGACTGAAAAAAACCATCACCATTTTCTGTTGTGACCTTGAGGTGGCAGCAGCATTACATTCAATTCTGCCATACACCAAGTCCATTAAAGGTGAAAGTAAAATTTGCAATAAATCAAAATAATACTGATTGTTATAATTTTATTACCAGAGCATTAAGTCAATAAAACTTATCTGAAATGTCATTTGCATTGTATACAATTTTTACTAGTTATCAAGTATGTTTTAAAAGCATGTTTAAAGCAACAAAATGAAGAAATTGGTGATAAATTGTTGAAAATCTGGGACCTGTCTAATGGTGTAGTAAAACTAAAGTCTGTTTTGATCCCTTGTATTGTAAAAGAGTGTTTCTAAAAGCATTTGTTAGTACAATAATGTCTTGTGTTTTGACTAACTATATTTAATGTCCTAATGTCTGATTAAATATTTTCATGCAAGTTGTCAGGTCCTTTTCATTTATGATTTTATGTAGGAAGGTCATCTAATTATATGACACCCTTTCAGTGAAGGAGAATGTGTTTGTTTCTTTTAATAATGAGGAATAATGAAACTTATTTATGTTGGAAGTCAGAGAAATTTATTGGAGTATTGCAACATGAGAAACATGAAAATTAAAAAACCCTTTTAATAGCATATTCATTACCGAGAAGCTTCCAGGTAATGAAATAGTTGTATGAAAGCCAGTGTGCTGGGTGATGTAGTGCAGCTTACGTCAGTTTTCAGGACATGGTTATTATGCTTTTCTATGTTGTCAATTACTATTAGGTTACTAAATTATTATTAGCTAATTTGTAAAAATGGGAGGCAGTAGAAGAAAAGGTTTTTGCAAACTTCTCAAGCAACTTCTGCTTTGGAAGTCAGTTTATGTTGGAATACTCCACAATGATCTTGTATTGCTGCTCAGGAGTTGCTGTTCTGCAAGACTAACCTGAGTCTGGGCTGGAAGTCCAAAGAGGTGTCTGTTATCCAGTGTAACGATGGTGAAGCACCAACATTCAAACACAGTTTCTCTAAAAAATGCAGAAAAATAATGTTGTGTTTATACATCAGTTAAAAGCTGGTTTGAAGGGATGCCTTTATGTGACTGATGCTAAAGGAGTCACAATAACTCTTTAAAGATTGCTTACATGATAGTTAAAATAAATCAGTGTAATTCAATGAAAAATAAGATTATTTTGATTATTTAAGTTTTGGGTTTATTCAGTCTTTAGTGTTTTGCATTTATACTAAGATATGACATTTAGACCTGTTTAACCTTATATTATTTACCCAATGTTTCTCTTGTTTGTTGACTTCTCCAACTCATTAAATAGAAATATTAAATATAAACAAGTATAGCAGTATATAACCAAAAATATAACTTTAATTATAGCTCCAGAATGACATGTTATTAGGTTTAAAAAATAGATAGAGAATCACAAACCACAAGCCAACTGAGATTACAAGACACAAATGCTGTTTGGGCTGTGCCAGTGGTTACTGAAGCCAATACAAATACTATTACTTCACTGAGACACAGATCTGGTCGTTTACTGCTCGTGATCTGTACTCTTGTTCTCTCTTTGTCACACTTCACTGCTTCTTGAACTAATTTCTATGATTCCAGTACCTGAAGAAAGACAGAGAGAGACTTTTTCCTATGGCATGAAGTGACAGGACAAGGGCGGGGGGTGGTTTTAAACTGACAGAGAGTAGGTTTTCATTATTTATTGGGAAGAAATCCTTCCCTGGGAGGGTGGGCAGGCCCTGGCACAGGGTGCCCAGAGCAGCTGTGGCTGCCCCATCCCTGGAAGTGTCCAAGGCCAGGTTGGACGGGGCTTGGAGCAACCTGGGCTGGTGGAAGGTGTCCCTGCCCGTGGAACAATATAACCTGAACATAGTTAACATGGAAACTAAAGGAATAATTTCTTGGAACCGAATAGAAATTTGGTTCTCATCTCTGTAGCTCAGGGACCTTGACTATTAATATCCCAAAAGGGAGATGTGGTTTTTGTCTTTAGAGGACCATAAATACACTTTTTTTTTGCAGAAATTAAAATATCATATTTGTCACAGTGGAGGCATACAAAATCCAAATAAACAAGTTGTCCTTAAATTCAGTGGGTGGACAATCTACTATAGATGTTGCAGGATTTTGACTTGGAGCCTGTATTTTAGGATTTATTCAAGTGTTAGTATAACATTTGCCCAATGTTATGCACTAATATTAAGCAAGACCTTGTCATCCTGAAATCAGAACACCATTGTCTTAAAACTACTGTTGTTAAATAGAAATGGAAGGTACCTGGTGTGATCCATCTCTTTTGGCTAAGCTGTGTAGTATCTGATAAAAGGTATTTTATTATTTGTAAAGCAAATAACATATTTCAAACAGTTCAGCTAGCAATACTGCTGTTTGGCAAAATCACATTACCTAGAACATTAAAACAATAATTCCAAAACATGATTTATAATGATTTCAACATGCTTGTAAAAAATAGATGACCACTGTACACTTACAGTTGACACAGAGGTCCCTAATGTCAAGAAAGCACTCTTGACCTTGATGGGTAGTTGCAATTCCATTTAAATCAATTGCCAATACAAGTCAAATGAAGTTCTTATGGCTGTCTGGTGTGCACTTCGCTGTTCTTCTGACATTATTGTTCTACTCCAAGTCATTCTTCAATCTTTTAACAGCTGAAAGGGACCTGCATTCTGCAGCTTTATGGGCAAAGAGCACTAAGTTGTACTTCTCTGTGTTTTGAAAGCTCCCACTCCTGTTCACTGACTCTGTGATGCAAACCGCATCGTGTTCTACATAAAATAAAGTACTTGGGCTGTTGCTGGCAAAGCCAAATATTTCAGTATTACAGTGAATGCATTTTCAGTGCCTCACATCTTACTGGACATTCATTTAATTTGATAGAAGAGATCTTTAACCCACAAAACTGGAGATCATTGTTAGTTTAACTTTATTAGGAGGATTCCGTGTATCAAACGTGGTATGTTCTAAACATTTGCGTTAAAAGTGATGGTGAATACAGTTTTTGGGGTGTTTTGTGGGGTGGAAGAGAATAACACAGAGCAATAACACAGTAACTCAGAACAGTAGCTTGAAAATCTGTCCTGAGTTTGTGCATGTCCGGGTACTTGTTTCTTCAAAGGACTTTGCTGAAATTGGAGATGAGTATATATGGACAGTGCTATGAACTTGTTAAACATTTTGCTCAAAAAAGAAAATCTTTGGCTATACAGAACTTTGTAAAAATATCTCATTTTGTGTTATTAACTCACCTGTAATGTTTTCATTATTCTAAATGAATTTAAGTGTCTACCTCTTGATAAGAAGGAACATTAGTGGGTGACATGAGGGCACAGAGCATACAAGACTGAAAAAAACCAAGTACAGATACTGTCTCTATGACCGATAGTATGAACTATGGCTAATCCTCTCCAGCTTCTTCCCACCCCCAACTTCTTTCATAAGTAGTCCAAGCTTTCAAAAGATGCTATATTAATTAGAAAAATTGGAAAAAACTCAATTGGACTCACGTGTTAGCATTATATACATACAACAAATAATAAGAATTGATACTGAAAGAAGTGATTCTGGTTGCCAGCAAAATCTGGCTGGGATAGTATTAACAGGTTGTTGCAATTAATGCAAAATTAATCACCAGTTTTCCTTGGAGAAATGCAAATTGCAAGTTGTTAGAAAGCCTGTTTTCTTCAATTGGATTTGTATTGCAGCTAATCCACTTAGCAGTATGTTTCTCTGTTGAGGTGGGTTTTAAGGAAGTTTTGAAGTATTTTTTTTTTCCCTAGAGATTCTAGAGATTTATTTAAAATGCTGTATTTTGACTCTTCTGTTTTCACTCAGTATGTAAGTATGGTTGCCTGCTCTTTTTTGCCAGTCCTCTGGTCTGAGGTCAAAGTGGCTCTATTTTGTTCATTTTCCTAAGCTCCTGGACACTGTGCTGTAAGAAGCTAAGAATTAAGCACTTGACATACTGTAAATGTGTTACATATTCTGTCCTTGCCTGTGCAGTTGAAATTCCAGGTCTCTGCTGTGTCTGGTGTTCTGTCCATCTGCTGGTGGGCAGGAATAGCTGCACAAACCCTGCCTTTAGTTACCTGTCTTTTCAGTGTTAAACACAACATGAAAGAAACTTCTGTGCTCTGTGTATTGTTTAATTCATTCATGTAAAAGCAGCCATAGGCAATTACTCCTTCTTGCAGTACATGTGCTTAGTACAGTCAGAGGGGGGAAACGCATCAGCCATGGGCTGGTCTGTCCCTCATCAAAGGAACTTGTTCCTCAGCCTGCGTCTTCAAATACTGTGTCTTAAGCTCTGAAGAGAGAGGTAGCACTTGTCTGTGTGACATTGGTAGTGCCATGTTTGAGGGAAGACCCTGAATCACATTTATGCCCTTGAAACAAAGGGAAAATCATAAGATTTATCTTTAATTCACTGGAGAAGCAAGCTCATGTTTAGTGTAGAAATGAGGAACATTGGAACAGTAATGGTTGCACTTGCAAGTCCAGTTTTGATGGTAGTGTAAATATAATTGCTTTCAATTAATTATGAATAATTTCTTTCAGAAGAAGTGTGGCATGTGCTGTAAGTACATTTTGTGTATAAAAAGACAATGTTATTGAAATCGAATGTTTGGCAAATATTTCGTCCAAAAGTAAACACAAGTTGTTCCGTGTTTGTTTCTTTTCACCAAGTGTAGTGATTTGTTGCCACTTTGAAGCTAAAGACCGGAAACATAGAAGGTTGTGACATCTCTTATCTTCTATATACCATTGAATGTTTGACCTTTTATCATATAATGTAGCCTTTTCATATTGAAGGTTTTGATCCAGGTATGCAACCAAACCAAGGATAACTTCCAGAAAAAAATCATTTCGGTTTGTGCAGCCTTTTAGTCTGACATGAAAGGCATTTCTGGAAAAAAAAGCCATCTGCTACTTTATTGTTTGATATCAGCAGCGGAATAATGTCCGATTTTAATATCATACTGTTGGCTATGTACTGCGCTAATTTGTTCTGTGACATCAATGAATCAAAGTAGAGTTCCTGATAGAAGAACATCAAAAGGAAATTAATCTCCCTGTGATAGTATTAATAATTTCAGAATGGCCATGTTTTGCTCAATTATGTTAACCAGTGCGAGCTGTGTTTTTGGGGATTGTTAGATCAATATCACAAGTGCTACACAAACTGAGCATGTAGGAATGAGACTGGAGGAGCCAGGAGAGTCATTGCAAGACAAGAATTTTCCTGAACATTCTTGGTGGAATTTTATGGTTTCTTAAGGAAAAAGGAGACATGGAAGTGTGACATTGGTGGGGGAAGGAGAAAACTGGGATAAAAACCCCAAGCCCACTCGACTTTTCAATATGTGAGGGAAGATGGTGGGTCTGGCAGTAAAGGCAGCAGTGGCAGAATTTGTAACCAGGAATAACTTTGTGTGATACTGAAAGAAAGGTAGTGGGAGTGGAGGTTAATTGATAATAGATTTCAAGAATACTCAGTGCATTGCAGGTAAAAATATATGTAAAAGTGTAGCATGCTGGAGGTGTCATAATGTGTATTCAGCATGTATCTCCTGAAAATATGTTTTAAAAAGTCTTTTGTTTCTTTTTTCATTCCTTTTATGTATGATCCTTGTCAGATTAATTCAATGGTTATTAGAAACCTTATTTCTTTATGTATATCCATATGGTTTCATTCACATCTTTCCCTACAAAAAGATATATACAGGATTTGACACAATAAAAGAAATTGAGCATTTTTAGATAGAGATCCTTCCAAGTGCTTACACAGTTCAAGGGTAGAAGAAAGGGTTACTACAGTAAAGTGTGCTTGTTGTCAGTGCACAGCATGATACCCACAGACAGACTAGGACTATATTTAGGGTTCTGGTTGTGTGCTGAGAATAGAACTAAATGAGTACAGAGGCCCAAATGTGTCACTGAAATAAATATTGGCAGTATAGACGTGTGATCAAAATATCCAAATATATCAGAGACCGACTGCAGAACCTTCAGTCAGTAATAACGCAGGTAGGGATAAGAGTTCAAATAAATCCAGTATTCCCTTTTTTCTTTATGTTTACCACCTTTAGCTTTCCCTGTTTTTGTCATGTTCCCTCCTCAGCTGGCAGTCGCTGTTGTTGTTCATCAACTTGGGCATGTCCTGCAGCCAGTGGGGCACACCCAGCTGTCCTCTCTCCTCCACGGGATGGGAGAAAATGAGGTGGGTCAAGGTAGGGACTGGGAGATCTCTTACCAGTTACTGGCACGGGCAAATCAGATGTGCCTTGGGGAAAATTAATTTAGTTTATCACCTTTATCACACCTTCCCATCACAGCCGGGCAGTTTTTCCCTCTCTCAGACGTGTTCTCGCAGAGGTGCCACCAGTGTCCCCAAGGGCTCAGCCATGCCCTGTGCTGGGGTGGCTGCAGAACCCTCTGGAACTGCCTGGAACTGTCCCTGTCCCGCGTGGGGCAGCCCCGTCCTCTCCTCACAGAGCCCCCTGGGCACAGACACCCAACGCGATGCCCTGATTAGCTTTACACTGATCATCTTATAATTTATTTATTCGTGTAACACTGCTGCTGATGTTAATGAGCCTGGGCTTTGGCTGTGAGGACGCAGTGACTTCTCTTAATATTCTGTACGATTCTTAATGAGACTGACATACTTCCAGATCAGAACAGTGAGAGTGAGGGCTTTCTTCTGCACTGACTGGGATAACAGCAGATGCTTTCATAAGCTCTTTCCATCCGAAACACTGCAGAAATATCTTGTATTAAGGACAGCAGGTGAGTAAGTGAACAGGAGGGTGGAAAGGCTTCCAGTGAGTAGAAACCTTGGGAGGACCCATACAAATCCAGCCCACCAGCACCTCTGCTCTGGTTTCTTCTTCCCCACCTCCTTTGCTTGCCCTTCTGCCCAAGCTGGGATGTTCAAAGAGAGACCAACTGAAATGGTATTTAATGTGATAATGTTTGAAGGAGCCATTCACAGCAGTCCCAGATTCGCAGCACACCATTTTTACCACTGCAGATGTGCTGTTTGGATTGTCCCCACCTGTTTCAAGTAACGAAGAAAGTTATGACAGGAAAACTGGGAGGTAATCTTCCTGTACCACTGAACAAGAGCCAGTTCCCAAGTGCTGTCATGGAAATGAAAGGAAAATGTCATAGTTTTTCTGGTAGATAGTACAGGATAGAAAAATTTGTCTCTCTGAAGACAATTCTGCAGAAGTCAGATTTTTTTTCTCTTTCTACACATACATGTTCTGAAGAGCACAGACCTAAACAGGAAATCATCAGGATGAGAGCTGCTGTCCCCACAGCAGCCTTGGGAAGCCGTTCCCTGAGACACCCTCACATTCCATGTTCTTTTGTTCCTCTCCTGCGGGAAGCACACTGATAATGTGCCTTTGGAGGACAAACTCCCCCACTTCCCCTGAAAGTCTCATTCAGAAAACCTCACTCTTCTCCAACTTTTATATAAATTTGAATCTGGAAAGCAATGAACTCTAAATATATCTTTAAGTGAAGAAATATTTAGACAGTATTTGTGAGCAGGGAAACAGTATGTGCCATTTGGGCTAACAGCTTATCTTTATAAGAGCTGGTAAAGATAGCACTACAAATAAGCCTGTGGAGTTACTGTCCATTCAGGTTGGCTGAAAATCTGCACTGTCAACTGAAAAATTTAGGTTATTAAATACATAATGCATTGTAACTTTATGTGCAATGGCTATCTGTTTACTAGCTCTCTGCTTTTCCAAATTCCTTCTACAAAATATTTTTTATGAAGACACAACATGCCGTGTTTCGATGGAGTCCTGCGGGGAGAGATGCAATTAAGTATGTTATGCAATAATACATTGTTTTTCTTACACATAATGTATTTGTGAGCATGCAGGCAAAAGTGCTGAGCTCAGTATTTCAAGTCTTTACATCTCTGTACCACATTGGCTGGTTCTGCAGTTTTAGCACAAAAGTAGTAGTTTCAAAACCAGTATTAATGATAAGAAGTGGAAAATACTTCATTAATTCTTTTGGTACAACAATAGCAAGCATGTTACTACCTAAAAGTTTGCAGATATTAGTTACGTTTTTCTATTTTAATAGATATGGTTTATGTCTGAAAAAATGTCTAAAAGAGTAGTGATGATGCAGAAATAAGCTTGATTTTTGACACTCAAATCCAATGTCATTGTTAGTTAATACTTTTTCATAAATTATAAAAAATAACAATGAGAAAAACCTATCTGGTTATCAGTTGCTTTCCTTTTGTTAAAGCTGGACTTCATGATTTTTGTTATTTGTCCAGGGTTTTTTGAATTTCCCTGATGCTGGCCTTCCTGAACAATTTTTTTTTCTGTATGCATTTTCTGCAGTTGCATAAATTTAAGATGAAGAATATATTTTTAACATATTTACCCATGATTTTTGTTTTTCTAATGATAACATAACTTCTACTCTCTTCTCACTTACAGTCACAGGAATTCCATTTAAGTTCCTCCAAAACTGGATCACTTAATTAAGATAAAAAGGTAAAATCCTTGCTTTATAATGTTGAATTCAGTAGTTCAGATGGAAAAAAAAACAGTGGAAGAGTTTTTAATACTCTGATAAATCATAGCAATGCCTTTTATGGCCCAATTAATTTGCTACCAGGTACTGTAAGTAATAATTAATAACAGTGCAGTTTTCCTAACTTGTCTGGAGTTACAACCACATCACAACCCCTGGTAATGCTGCAATAACAGGTTAAACCTTTTGAACTGTAACTGTGGGTGAATGTCTTTTATGGGAAGTAACACAAAGTTTTAGAAGGTAAATTATTAATGTTTTGTGAATGAAACTTGTACCTTCTCAGGTAACTGTGAAAACTTTATAAACAGGTATCTGATAACTGAGAAAATATATTTTTTATGTACGTAAGAGGTTAGTGTATTGTATTTTTAAGAAAAAACGAGAGCAGAATGTAATCAGTTATAGAAATTCATGTCTTATTTTGTGATGTTCTAATTTCAATTCAGTATCTTGGCTGGAAATGCTTATTTCACCATGTGGAGGCACAAGATAAAATAGAGAGCTTTCTCCTCTGGAGTTATACTCAAGTAAATCTTAAGGAGGCACCTCTTGCAAGCTGTACTTGCCCTCCAAGTTCTTGATAATATCAACATTGATGGTCTCAAAATCACATAAGATTTGAAAAAAATTATGAGATAACTAAATGATCAAAGAAAGTTCCCATTTAGACCTTCTTTTATAGATATGATTGCGTAAAATTTTTTTTAATTTTAATTCACATCAGTTTTTAAGGGAATTGGGATATCTGCAGCAAAGTAAACCCACCAAATTATATTGTAGCAGTAGACCAATTTCAATGGATCTAGAATGTGACAGTAAAAATTATTTGTATGCATTGAGCTTTATGTACATGTCTAAACAACAATGCTAGTTATGATATCTTGTAACCTATGTGTTCAGCTGGATAAACACTTAAAGCATTCATGAGCATTATTTTTGTATGATGGAGTGCAGCACAGTAAGTACACCCCAAAGGATAATACTGCTCCCTCCTCTTGTGCTGGGAGACCAGCAGGGCCTGGCCATTGAGGGCTATCAGTAAACCAATACTGTGCTAGGGTGAAAGGAAGCATATGAATCATAAATGTAGCATGCTTCACCTGTTTTGTTGCTAGCTTTATGATTTCATGCTGCTTAAGCATTATGATTTTGTGATTGAACTGTCTGTTTTCCTCCCTTGCAGTGTAATAAGATGACATTGAAGAAAACCCTCCTATTTGGGTTATAGCATGTTTAAATATGTCAGCATTGGATCCGAATCCTTGAATTAGCCCTGATTTGCCCTCTGTTCTTTTCAGTCTGTGAGTTTGCACTGCCTTCTAAATTACTGGATGGATACTTCAAAGAGAAGAGTAACAAGAGTCAAGAAGTTTTTCTGCATGTTGAGAGTGTTTGATTCCCATTTTATTGTTTGCTTTTTCTTCCATGTCATCTTCTGTATATATTTCATGCTTGTCATACAGTTAATAGGAAACAAAAAAAAAAGGATAAAATGGCTGTAACATCTTTCCTGCCAGTTTAAGTCCAGATGTCAGAATAAGATTTTATATTAAATATCCATATTTAGGAATACTTCCTTTAAAAAGAATGTCCACATTTCCAACGAAGAGCTTTGTGCTAGAAGGCCCATTAGAAATTATAATGGTTAGCTGAGCTCTTTCTTATGAGCTCTTCTTAGTGACATGTTCAGGATTGTCTAAGAAGTTTGTAGCAGAGTTAGGAATAAACTCCAGAGCTCCTGAACTCTGTTATTTAATGAAGACTGTTTTCTAGTGTTTTCTCTTTGGCAAAGCCCCCTCTTGGTTCTGCTCATACTTCACTTCATCCATCTGGACATGTTAGTGTTTTCTGTAACACAGTTAAGTTTTTGAAAACAGAAGTAGTTTAGGAAAAAATAACTTGCACAGTGAGATCTCCTGTGCAAAATACATTCCAAAGTAGACTTTTAACTCAAGTGAACACCTTGAAATCTTGAATTAAGGTAGGACTACATATAACAGTTTACATGCTGTAATAATTGGAAAGTAAGGACTAGAAAATTAAAAGGTATTATAAAACCAGCCATTTCAAGTTGAACTACAAGACTTGCAGGTGAAATTATCATAATCTTGATTCTTTTTTCTAATGGTAAAACATAGAAATGTCTTTATTCTCTTTATATGTGAGCTGCTGATCCATATGCCAATACCTGCCTGTATTAGAAAGGGGATCTGAGTGCCTGACCATTGCAATAGCTCTAGTTGTTGAAAGGTTCCACTCACAAAGAAGCTGTGTATGTTAAAAAAACCAAAAAAGTGAAAGAGAAAACCCCACACACAATTTGTTCAGGTACAGAGGAATTCAGTTCTATAGTCTTGAGACCTTCATGAACAGAATGTCATTTGGTAGATATGCTATTAGATATTTTCAAGCGATCTTTTAATGCTTCAGTTGCTACTAAAATCAGTTTATAAAGTGATGAGACTCAAATGATGCCTCCTGTATATAGTGTGCTTTCTTTAGATAAAAATAATGATTTGTTAATTATATATTTCAATAAAAGTAACTGTGTCTGTGTAAGTACTGCATAGGGGCATGATTGAAATAGAAATGGCAGGGGAAAAAAGCAAAGCAGCTGCTTACAACTACCTGAAAGAAAGATTATCTCTTATCCTAGTCTCCTCTTGCTGCGGGAAATGTGATGTGATCAGGTCACTGCATGTAAAATGCTGTAAGAATGTGATCTGCACTTCATCATTATAAAATTCAAACATTCTTGAACCTTTTATTCCACCCTGTTCATATTTATCTTTTTGGTCCTGCCTTCATCGGGTACCGCATTTGTATTGATAAATTGTAGGTACTTGGAGATGTATTGATGGGCTGAAGACAGTTCAAAATGTAGAGAGCTGTGGCTTTGCATATCATTACACCTTCCTCGGTCTTTGCCTCTTGAAAGCTGTCGATTTGTGCATTATTGCTATTCAGGCTGATAAATGACAGTAATTGTTCTTAAGTTGAAGAGCTGGCTTAATGTGCTGACTTGCTTGGGAATTCTGAGCACCAGGGTTAAACTAGTGCTCCACTGGTTCTAACAAAATGGTCTTTTCCAGCTCAGAATAGATACTTAATTGAATTACTTTAGCTTTCATGCATTTTGCAGCTTTGCATTTGAAGAAAAAATATTCATAACAAGATGAGGGAATTCAGAGCTGTTCCTAGGGAGGTCAGGCTTGGTATGTGCCCCCACTTCAAGGCACCTGCTCGCAGTGGTGCTACCACAATTAAAGAAAAAAAAAAGTTGAGGGGGAGAATATGTTAGTGCTATAATGGCACTGAGGAAGCCATCAAAAATTAGATGGAGATGTATCACTATTATATCTACTGTCCCAGTTGTGGAACTTAGTACGACACACTTATAAAGAAGAAATACAGCTCATTTTCTGGGATTTTTAAAACAGTATTTTTCTGTTTGAAGTGGCACTGATTTTTCAGGATATTTACTCTAGGAGAAATGTCTTAGAGCCTCTGTCAATTAAAAAAGAAAAAAGACAGATTTTTTTATTTTCAGGGATAACTCAAGGAGAATTTCTCATGAAATACAGATATTTTTCCTTGAATAATGCCCTTAGAATTCAAACCAGAATTCAAAATTTTCAGAAGTTGAGTGTAACTGGTATGACTTTTTCACATTTGGCACTGATTATGTGTGCTGCAGTAAAAATTAAGATTCACAATCAAAACGATTCAGTGCCTCAGGTTTCTTTACTTTAGCCAATTGTCTGTGTTTTAAACAGTTTCTATATAGTTCTTCTGGGTGAAAGCTCTGCATTTCCACTTTACACATTGATACAACAAATTTCAAATCAGATTGAAAAAAAAAATCGAGCTGTTGAGAATAACAGGATTCAGAGTAAAATCTGTTTACTTCATTGTGATTCTCTATGATGACTCATTTGTCTCACATTTAAATATTGAGTGGGATCAATCCCTTTCACATGAGGTACAGAAAGTGTTTCCTTCAACCTACAAAGATATTATATTTATCAATGGTTTTCTATAGTTCCAAGTGTGGCATTTGGGATTTCCTAGAGAAGCGTCATATAGATATTGATTGTTCATTCAGGGAGAATTTTAGTCACAGTAATTGCAAGATTCTTGTTTTCTCCTTTATAACTGCTGTAGCTTCGGTGTGTGATGTATATTTTCAAACAAAAGTTATGATAACATTTCATCATTATTTGTTCAGTCATCTTGGCAAACAGGAATCCTTTTCCATAGTCTTGAAAAGGAAGATTACATTCTGACATCATTTTTTACAAAGACTTGGATGTTACCTGATGGTCTCCTCGGAGCTGGGTTTTTAAATCAGTCACAACATCTACCAAGTAACCACCTACCAACTTTTCTGAATCCAAGGGTAGATTTGATGCTTGGGACCACTGGACACTTTCCATGGGGCTGCAGATGCACTCAGAAAATATCTTTAGTATTCCTGAAGGTGACAATTGAGCAGGGAGGCAGAGGGGGTTTTACTGCTCACTTACTGCTTACTGTTTTGGATTGCCAGCTCTTTGTGGAACATTTATGCTGTTTACACTCATTAGATGTTGAGGCTCATCTATTGAATGTGGAAGAAATATTGGTTATATAGGCTGTAAAAAATTACAGCTTTGTCCCTTCATATTCATTTGTTGCAATACAAATTTCTTAACTCTACAGATATTTGTGGATTTACTGAGCTAGAATTCATTGAAGATACTAGTTAATTCCTATTTCCTCCATTCCATGCCTGATATACATTGCCCAATAAGAAAAGGCTTGTTACCTATTACAATCTGAAAATGTAGATTTCCCTCACTTATCTGCTTTAAAATTAAACAAATACTAATTTCTTACTTATGTAATAGGAAAATGGCATTAACTGAATTCATAGGAAGGTGGACTTCTCAGGCCTTGTGTAGATGCTGCCTTTCTTCTCAGTTTTATTCAACCACTTTTCTTCACTGAGCTCATTTTTTGTTATTCATGAACCCTGAAGCCATTGCAGCATAAACCTTAATGGGTACTATCTTTCATATGCTGATCTTCACATGCCCAGTTTTCTTGCGGGGTCTCTGATCGAAGGTTAAAGAATACTGTGACTCAAGCATGTATTTTATTTTTCTTAATCTACTCTTCTCCAATTCTTTAAATCTTTGCTATTCAAGTCAGAATAAAGAAGATAATAGGAAAGTTTGGTTCATAGAAGAACTTTGGAAATATGTAATTCAGAATTTTTATGCTATTGAGCACATCTACTATCTGTCCACTAGTTTTATATAACTGCTAATACTTTTTACCCCCAGAAATTATTTTAAAGAAAAATGTTCTTTTTAGTTCCAAGGGAACTTTGAAAACATAGACCTGTTGTTACAGATTTGTTTCTGGCAGTGTCAATAATATGCTGTATGTATTGTCCTTTTAAAGTACAGAATGTCTCTCTGCTGAAAACCAACGTGTCATCTTTCTGAACCTATGGACTGAAGTAACATTTGTGAACTGTTTTATTCAGCCAGCTGGGATCATGACTATTCTAAATTTAGTAATCTGTGAGTGATAACTTTAAAGGTTTCTCAATTTAGAGGCAAAGTTAGGCACCAAACTACACTTCTAATTCCAATGTGACATGGAGAAAAGAGCTTGTTTGTTTTAGGGCTCTGAGCATCTGCAGGTCCCACTGAAGTGCCTCGAAATCCTTGAGAGATGGGCAGTTATGAACACTGAAACTTTAGGTATTCTGGGCAGTTCACTGATTCCTTTGTTGATGTCAATTCCTTACAGTTTTGTTTGGAATGAAATTTAACTTCTCTCCATTGAAGTGTCAGGATGCTGTTCTAGGGGAAAGATATTTCATTCTTTTAAAAGAATCATTAAAAGAGTTGCAAGAATGTGATCTCTCATCATGGTGAATCTGTAATTATCATTTCCAACTGGCTGACTGTCAGCTGACCTGATGGACATTCCCTGTAGTGACTGATGTTACTTTCTACCCTCAGTCTGACTTCCTGCAGCTCTTCAGGTGGTTGGGCTCTAAGTCTGGAGCAGTCCTGGCTGGGTCTGTGTTTGTCCTCAGGGGTGCTCTTGGTTCATTTATCCTTCTGGGCAGAACTTTTCCTTGCACATTGCATGCACTGTTAATGTGACCCAGCAGGAGGTAACTAAAGCAGATATTTCATGGTTGAAAAGGAGCGTGGGGAAGGTTTTGCTGCCTGCTTTTTTACTGTCCTATGGTAATCTGTGTGCTGTATATAGATGTGCCAGGATTCATTTCTGTTGTGTATTCAGCGCCCTTTCCAAATCAGAGCTCTGCAACTTTAATTGGCAATGCAAAGCCATTTCATGTGAGGGTGCCTACACTGGGAATCTTATCAAAATTGACCTACTCCTTCCTCCAGGAAGGAAAAGGAAGACAAATTAATTGTTGCACAGAATTAAAAAAAAATATTTTTCAGAAAAGCATCTACCAGAGGCTGGAGTGGAATGGATCTTGAGGCAAAATTCCTATTTAAAGCTTATTTAATTTTTTTGCCCTATGTGATGTACTCTGTAGAAAAATGTTTTCTTCTGAAAGGATGAACTCTTCTGCTGTGGGCATGCAAATATTGTTATAGCAACCTATTCATCACCCTTAATTTAAGTTTGCCAGCCTTTCCAATTAAGCAAAATGGTTTTCAGTGTCTTGAAACTGTTAAATGTCACCTATATTTATGGGCTAAAAATAGTGTTTATTTGAAATAGTGAAATTTGTGTGTTTCGTTTCTAATGTTTCAGTTTTCAACAAAAGCGTGTTTGAGAACCAGGTTATGGGAAATGTGCGATTGGCTAACGTTCAAATATCTTGCACCTGTTTTTAGGAAGTTTTAACATTCACTTTCTTTGCAATAGTTCTATAGCAGACGAGATGTTTGTTTTGCATTTTGGTGCCAGATCAGAAAGAACAGTCATGACCTGGTCGTGTTTACAGGTGTTCATTAGAAAGTTTTATCTCTGCAGATATGAGTGTCAGGGGCAAGATTTCTGCTTTGGAAAATGCTACATTGGAATGTAATTACACATTAAAAGTGCTGCCCTGCAAGTTTAGTATTGGTTCATGAAGCATCATGGTTGATCCAGTGGCAGGAATAATTCCAGGACTGTGAAAGCATTAAGGATTGATGAGTTATTTGGAAGTCGTCCCAGCATCTGTGCATTATTCTGGTTCCAGGTTCCTTAAGGGCTCTGTGATTGCAGGAGCTGTGGCAGGGTGTGTGAGGCCCTGCTGAAAGGTCCCAGGTGAAGGAACAGTAACCCAGGTCCAAGCCACACTCACAGGGTCTTTTTGACTTTGAACAGTGCACCAACTCTGTGATGGCTTTGTTTTGTTTTGTTAGTTTTTTTGTTTGATGTTTGTTTTTGATACTAAGCCAAAGGGCTGAACCTTCATTTCCATCAACTCCGCCTTCCCCAACCTTTCTTGGCCCTTCCCCGGCGGGCGCAGCACCTGCCGGGGACCCTCAGCAGGCTGCGGTGCCACCACCTGGGGCTGCGGTGCCACCACCCGGGGCTGCGGTGCCACCACCCGGGGCTGCGGTCCCACCACCTGGGGCTGCGGAGTCCCCAAAGGGGCGCTGCCCGTGGGGCCGTGCTGGGCGCCCCTCTGCGCTCCCCCTTCTCTCCCCGCGCCTGGGCAGTGTCCGCTCCTTCCAGGCACAAGAGGTATGGGCGTGGAATTTGTGAGAATGCATAGTGGGTGTAAAAGGCATGTGTTTTGCATGAGAGGTTTAGAAAGGATTGCTCGCTACAAGAATGGGTATTCGGTGAGGAGTTGGACTTGCGCTTATCTTTGGGAGTTCCCGTGAAAGCCGTGGCAGAGGGATCTGTGGCACTCAGAATGTGCGTGTTTGTACAAAATGAGCTGGTAAGAATGTCAAATCTTTAGCTGGTAATGCCTGGTTAAAACGTGTTACATATCCCCATAAAGCAACCAAAAAAAAGTGAGGAATTTGCAGCACTGTGTGTTCATGCAGTAGAATTTGGGTAAATGTAAGAGTGTGCACATACTTCCCTCCTTGGTTACTGCTTTTGAGAAGTATTGCATGTTGTATGTCACAAAGGGATGACTGGAACACTTTTCCTGTTCCATCCTTAGTCTCTAAGGTGAAATTAGTTAATTAGCGTTGGTGAAATTAGTTAACAACTTAAAATGTTATATAGCCCTTGTAGCTTCCCCCACTATCTCTTTAGAAATGTAGAAAGCAGGAAAACTTTGGTCTGGAAAACTTACTGGAAGAATAATTTCCTTGAGTTAGGTTTAAAATTCAGAGATTCTTGTATCTTCATTCATGTTATTTTTCACAGATGTTTTAGTCTCACTTCTGTGGAACCTCTGGTAACATAAATAAAATAAGTGAAGCTCTGAAAGTAGAATACCTCTTTTTAAGCTTAATTAATTTTTAGTTTAAAAGATCTCATTCTTTACCTACTTATTTTGTAGTCTTCTCTCCAAGTGTACGTAGAAGGAGTCATAGAAAGACATAAATATTAAAATCTGCATGTTTCTTGTTTTTTTTCTAAAGAAATATTTGTACGCTATTTTTGAGGAGTTGAAATTGTTTGGGTTGGGCTTGTTTGATTTTTTTTTACTCTGCTTATTTAATTCTCACTGATTATCACCTAATTATTTTGTGTTTTCTTTTACCAAAAATAAAATTAATCCAAGGAATAGTTACCAATACCAACAAAGACATTGGAGCTAAGGCAATTTTTGTTTGTTTGTTTTTGATTTTTGTATGTCTTCCCTTTTAAAATACACTTTGCAATTTCTCAGTGGGCAGGAAACTAAATACATGTGTGTTCACTTCTGTGTCCTTGCAGAATTTGTTCATTGAATTTGAGCTTTTGTATTGTTCTTGAATGATGTAGAAAAGTGAAACATTGCTTTGTGCAGAAATGCACTTGGATTCTGAATGAATAATGAATACTGTGTAAGGAAAAAAAGTTTTACCTCTGTATGTTTCTATGTATTTTTTTTTAATTCTTTGATTTGTAAATGAGATCAGGTAGTAAAAATAACAGAACAAAACCAAACTCCTGATCCCCCTCCTACCTTGGTGTGTTGCCAACTGCAGAATGACTGTCTCTGTAAGTTAATTCTGGGGAGAGGTTTTTGTTTGACTGTGGACAAATCAAAGAATTGGCCAAAAAAGGTTCTCCTCTTCTAGAGCACTATGTGGGGAACTACTAAGGCAAAAGAGGCCTTAACTACTTAGGGCATGAATTTGACTCACATTTGAATCCTGAACTTGTTAGTTTGGCAACAAATGGTGCTAAGGAAAAAACTATTTTTCATGCCAATTTCCCATAAATGTGATCATGAACTATATTACCTTCATTTGGTCAATTGATTTCCTTTGACAGAAAAGGAAAATATTAAGTATGCCACAAATAGAGTCAGGTATGAATCTACCAAGCAGATGTTTACTCCTGCATGGCTTTACTGTATGCAAAGCTGGCGAATTAAAGTAACAAACTAATAAGTCTATGAGGGTTTGCAGAATGAGGACTCTCCAATTTATCTTCTTTTCTGTAAGATTTCTGCCTACACCAGCTTGAACTTCAGGATCCAAGCTCGTTTCCTGTACTTAGGCCTTAGAGTTGTTTCTGCATTCAACTTTGTTTCCAGGAAAACACAACAAATCTGTGATCATTACAGCATGTCATAGTAATTAATAACCTTTGGTTTCTCTTTGTGGAAGCAAACCTGATGGTTTTAAAGGATATTTTAATCTAAAACCAAGTAGTGGAGAGATAAGGGAGAGCATTAGTTTGTGTTGTAACAGATGTGTTTCTTGCCAAGACTGACCAAGTGGCTGAGATAGCATCATTATTTTAGATGGATAGCTAATTACTGTCCTTTTTTATTATTCCTATTTCTGTCCTTCATGTGGTGGTTGTGAATTAGCTTTGTGCCATTTTCTAAAGTATCAGGCATTTTTATACATTTGGTATATTGAATGGCAAATGCTTGATGTAAAGTCTGCAGTTTTACTCCATAACCAGATTGTAAAATATGAACTGAATTAATCATAACTGCAAAGAGTAATGGCACATTTTCTCTTATTTTTATCTTTACTGCCTTTCAGATCATGGTTTAAAACCTTCTACATCTGGTGCACAGAATGAGGCAGCAGCTTTGGTAGTGGATAGCAAGAGGCAAAGGTCAAACCAGAGGCTGCACAAATATTGTGCACTGGATTTATTGTTTTAATTAAGAGTGTGGCAGTTCATCATAAACTGTTTATGGTGTTTTTGCACAGTGCAGCATTTTGAAATCAACTGTTTTAATGAAAACATAATGTCATATCTGTCAAAGTTCTAAATATTTTGAAAGTGAAATATGAAAACAAGAACTTTAATTCTGGGTTTACTGGGATTAGCTCTTGGAATTGCTTTAAAATCCCTGATGTGTCATATCACAGGTAGCACTGTTCTGTGTTAGGAAGGGAATGGAAAATACAGTGTGGATCTTGTTATTTAATTGTGGAAAAACATGCTGAGGGTTAAAGCATTGAAAAACAAAGCTGTTTGGATTTGCATTGGAATGCCAGAATTAAGACAGGAACAGAGACAAGGCAATTCCTTCTTCATAAATGGTATGGAAATGCTGTATCCTGATTGTGCATTAAAAAGAAACAACAAAAAAGACCCAACCAATAAACCCCAAAATGGAACAAATCCTTAAACCTGGAGAGAAAGAAAAATGCTGTGAGTCATATGATGCTGTAATGTATTATCACCAGGGTCTCTGCAACTAATTATTCACAAGACCTTATGCCTTTCTGTGGGCTTGTAAGGCTGAACATTTTGTAGTCTCAACAAATTTCTGCTGCTGTTATGTGTTCATGTAGATGTGTAAGGCAATTTTGGAAACATTTTTTGTGTAGTCTGATAAAATATTTGTATGATCTGAAAATTATGTTTTTGTAGTACTCTCCTTGGAAAATAGAAATTAAGTCAGTCATTAGATGCTAGGCCACAGTAGTTGACTGAGCAGGGTAATGTATGTTACATTTTGTGCTATACTTGGTCAAGTTTCATATATATCGTATTCCATGTTATTTTATTAAATTTAATATCTGCACTTCCTATTACCAGACATGCCTCTCATTCAAAGCACAGAGGCACAGTTCTCTAATCAGAAGTGACAAGCTATATACTTTCTTTCAGCCATTATTCGGTAGCCTAGAGCAAGGAGCTCTGTTTCCTTGAAAATGTTTTGAATTGGGTTATTTTTATTGAAGTATTAAAGTAATTCTTCAGATTTTAGGCTATTATTTAAGTACTTTTGGGAGAATGCAATAACCTCTGGATTCTGTAGCCTTTGTTATGTTAACAATTGTAGCTGCTAAATGTATCTTTTTAATGCTTGTTATGTAAGTGTCTGGAAAAATCATCTGACTGATAGAAACTAACAATATTTAGGAAATAAACAAGATTAGTTGGCTAAATTAGTTTACTTTTGAAGTATAGTATCAAAGTGACTCACTATTTAAATATACCAATAGATTCTGGTCGCCATACCTTCACCAACAAATGTTGCAACATAAAGTTCATATTTGGCAGATTTATTCTTAGACTAAGAAAATTATACTTGCCTATGTTAAGGCAATCTGTTGCTTGTGATGGTGTTGGTTAAAACCCTCTAAAATGCCTAATATTTAGGTTTGTTGAATAACTTTATTGAGAGAACTTCTGGAATCTGCAGATTTTGTGCATCCTTTATGTTCAGAAAGCAGTGCGGTAGTGTCAGAATAGGTAGGGTAGATCTGGTATGGAAGAAGGGAAGCAGTTGTGCCAAACCTCAAGGATGGGGCTGCCTTTTACCTCTTCTGAAACAGTCCATCAAAGGGAAAATCAAGGCAAAAGGGCTTTCTTGAGGGTATAGTCCTTTTTTGGTACAGATATCTTCTGAAACATGATCTCAGTGCATCAAGTGTTCCTCCCATGTCTTGTGTGTGCATTCGTGGGGGCAGATGTGCGAAGGGCAGTGGAAGAGTTGTCAGTGTTTATTGGAATTAGGTGAAGGATGTGAAGAGATACACAGTGTGTTAGTGGGTCTCCCTGAGAGAAAAAAAATGGAGAGCCTTGTGGAGTTTAGTGGTGATGGAGATGCACATCTGAGAGAAAGGTGGTGCTGGGAAACCAACTCCAATCTTGAACAAAGGTCTTGTTCTTCTGGGCAAACATCATGGGCACAACTCAGTGTTTTCCCAGAAACCATTTCATAATAAATTTCTGCCAGTTGTAAGCATTATCCATAGCTTATTGATGGTTTAGTTTTCCCTTTTTTTTTCTTAACTATGCTTTAGCTTCTGGGGACTTTCTTTTTTAGAAGGCTTAATTGGTATTGATAGCACAATGGTTTGGAACATCAACTTTATTTTTTAGTGTGAGGCACAGTTTTGGTATATTTAAAAAGGCAGCAGGAGTTATTCCTGGTCAGTCAAGCATTATCATTATCTTGGCTCTAAAGACAGTTTTGTGTGTATATTGTCAATTCAAATGATTGTGTTATTTTCTAATTCAGGTGAATTTTCTATTTCAGATTAAAATATGAGAAATCCACGTGTAATGTGCAGACCATGCTATGCATGGAAAGAGAAGGTACTCATAGGCAGGTTAAGGAGAAAATGGGAAGACTTACAGACAGTGTGAGAGATGCCTATGCTGAAATAGGGTTAAGTTTCATTATCTTCCTGGGTTGTGTATGTAGTTTTGATTAAGTAATTACATGCATACTATGCTATTTGATTTGCAAATGCAAACTCTACCACGTGCACAAAAATAAGTGACTGTTCTATGGAAAATATGGTCTTGAATAGATTTCCAAAATGACAGTTCTTACACTTTGGTAGAATTAGAATTAAAACACAGCTGTATAATTAATTTTTGAAATTAATGTATCACTAGTTGAAAAATTGGTAATGTTGAAGTGGTTAATATTGAAATAAAATAGGTAAGAATGGATGTGAACCAGTAGAGTAAAAGCCCATCAGAGAGAACTGAAACCTGTTAGAAATTAAAATATTAATTCTAATAATAACAGCTAGTACTGCACGCAGAGAATGAAAACATCAACAGATTAATGACATTACAGGTCTTAAATATTTTATAAGATGCCTAGCAATACTTTGAAAAGATAGAGTGGCAGCAGAGGGCTTTAGTAGAAATGTAGATATACAGGAAATTTGGATATGGGAAAAGCTAAAGGCAGGGGGAAATAACTCATTTTTGCTCAGTTTTCTCCTTACCTTCTGCTTACACCTGCTGCTGGACACAGGACACAAAGTTAAGTTACCCACTGATCTGACCCTGTGAGTTGAGCTCTATCTGGCCTGTCTTTAGGGATGGGATTGAGATATGGCTGTGGTATTATGACTGCCCAAACAGCTTGAGAATGCTGCGGGTCCCCCAGTCCATTTTGCTTGGGAATTATTGAACAAAATTCTATGTTTAGTATTTAATGGTCCAAGAGAGGTGGCCTGCGAGGTAGCAGTGAGTATGTAAGGCAGCCTGCTGAACTCATGGGTAAATGCTGACCCAGGATATGCTCTGCCCTTAGAAATGTGCTTCAGAGGATGTCTTCTTGCTCTCCCACACAGGGGACTGCCAGAAATTCATTAGAAATGGAAACATAACGAAAAAATGTGCTGTTTTTATTCTGCAGTAACATGGGCTGGGTTTAACCTTGTGTATTCACTGCTTGAAGAGATTTTGCTTGTTGGATGTGACCTGGGAATGGCTTGGTGAAGTGTGGTGGCAGAATAAGTAGGAGCAGGGAGAAGGTGAGATCCCTTTCAGCCTTGAAAACCTGGGGATCTTTTTCAGATAGGCAGCTCTGTAACACCACTAATGAATATTAACATTCATTTAGTGCTCTGCTGAAATGGCATATAATACAGCTTTCACTTAAAGATGTGAATAATTTCATTGGTATACACAACTTGACTATGTTTAATTTTTAGCACCTTTATTTTGAAATCACAGGTGTGTAAAGCTTGGAAATGTCAGTTATTTGGCAGAGCTACATAAAATTTTTTCGGCATTTCAGTACATTGTATGTACATAGGATGTATGTACATCAGCGCGCTTGCAGCAAGCGTGGGTAGAGCCCTTCCCAAATCTTCGTTCGCGAAGCCTAGCCATGAATGAATGAATGAATGTACATAGGAACACTTTGTATTTCAACTTGTAAGTCTTTAATTAAAAAAAAAATCCATGTTTCTACAGAGAAAATGCATGCTATCCCTAACATAGTTTGGGGGAAAAAAATCATGTTCCCTTTATAATGCCTACTCCTGCTTTCTGAGTTGCCCAAGTCTTTATAATCTGCTCATTGTGGAGACAATTTCACTTGTAGGAAAAAACTTGTTAGTGGGGACTTAAAGGTAGAAATGACAAGAGGAGATATGTAAATAGAATCATATATCCAGAGTTTCCATGAAAGACAGAAGTATTTATCCCAGAATGGGACAGATAAATAGTATTTGAGGATCTTCTGTTCAAATAGTAGTGGAAACAAAGGTGAATGGAAGAAATTATGAAATAAATTTGAGAGGCAGAAGTCTGATAATTTTTCCCCTTAAACAGATACTCATTGAAGAAAAATTATTATTGATCAATATTGAACAATAAAATTTTTGTTAAATAGTGCTGGTATGTTGTAATCTAAATGATGCATTGTTAACAAATGTACAATTAGCATTCTTAATGGAAAGCCATAGCTTGATAGGCCAAATTCTATGGTCTTAAAGCAACCCCCCCCCCAATATCTATTGTAATAATCTACAGCAAGATAAAATGAATAGAAATATCTGAAAATATATTAAGATATATGTTTGTACATTGGACATTAGCGCTATATACGAAATATATTGGGAATGTGTTTCAAAATATTTCAAACATTGTTGACCTTTGTTATATAATACCAAGCTCAGGGAAATATATTTGCATAGATTTAGTAATATATTGTAAATAACTACATGGGACAGTGCACATTTTTCCTTAAGATGCAGCATTATAAGCAAGACATTAAATTATGCCTATCAGACAAAGCAGCAAAATCTCAACATTCTTTTTTTATAGCACATTCTATTGGGAAGACATCTCTGCTTCTAAAAAGCACATGCATTAACTGCCTGATTCATGTGGTGACATGTGGCATATCCAAATGTGTTATGGATCTCCCAGGAATAAAAACAACATAGCAAAATCATCACCTTGGGATGTTCATTGAGTGAATATTTTACAGACATACTCCTTTTATATTTATATAATAATTTAGTGTTATGACAATTTTTTTAGCAGTGTTGGCAGTTTTTCTTTTTTATAATGGTATTATATTTGTGAGCCTATTAAGTGCACATGGGCTAAACTAGAGAAAAAAGTATTTTTCATAATTCCTTAGGGTGCTTGTAGCACAAGAACCATATTGGTATAGAAAAATGTTAATAAAAGGTCAAGCAGAACTTTCCAATGTTTATCATGATAGCAATAGCAATTTGGGGCTTTTTTGAATTGTATATTGAAGGAGCAGATTTATGGAGTGTATAGAGAGGAAACGATACCTACTACACTTTGTACTTGCACTCCTTATTAGGAGGCACAGCTCAGTTTTTTAAAAATTGTAAAATTAATTCTTTTCTGCAATTTTCTCATTTACATATCTGGAAGTTAGTGTGAAATTGTCTGAAGCAAGCTGAAGAAGTTACTTGTTTTGCTGCGTTATGACTATTGCACGATGCTGCATCCTGCGGTCGTTTCTGCTGCTCTGGAGAACTGGCATTTGAAATGGGAGCGATGCTTTTGGTAGAGTGTATTCATGTCAAGAGAGAAAGAAATGCTGGCTTACAATGTAGGAATTGGTCTGTCTGTCCAGGTGCCCCTTGCTTTTATATTTGCACTGAAACACGGACCTTGCTCGGCTATTGTCGATCACCTCTTAAGTGTCTGGACTCACATAAGGAAGTCTGAGCTCAGATTTTCATATTGTGATTCTTTTTAAATGTTTCTTCTTGCAGAGATGCTGTGATTTCTTTAATTATAGACCAGATGTGTCCATTTAGAGTGTACAGTTTATATAATGCCTTTCCATATTTACCCAACAAATTGGAAGTGGTACAAGTCAGGTAATGCATGAGTTGACTAGCTTTGAGTGGCATGAAAAGTGGTCTGACTCAAATTTCATCACTACCTTGTCTGGTGTTTTTCAAACTGAAACGTGTCTGCTCTTGCACCCTTGAAGTCTATGGGATTTTATTTATTTTTTTATTAAAAATATTTAAATATGAGCTATGATGAGGTTAACTGTGGCATGAATGTATACAAGTGTCTTTACAGCCCATCAGTTATTACAAACTCTTCAGCAAAAGAGGAGTAAGTAGATTTGTGTGCTGCTGCTGCTTCATGCCATTAATTTGCTTGAGTGTCTGTATCCCAAAACAAATACACTGATGTGTTTCATTGTCTTCCTGATGTCAAGAGTGGGCCATAACCTTCAGTATTGGTGCTAGTGAGTGAGTATTGTCACACCTGGTAACTGGATTAGGATTAACTGTGACAGAGTCTCTCAATCCTCACCAGCTCAGAGGACATGGGTGACCTGCAAATGACAGCAAAAACATCCTCAGGCCCAATAAAACTCATTTTCACTTACCTTTCAGTTTCTCCTTGGACAGATGAAACTTCACTAGGTGTATGTAACAGTGTTTGTACAGTGCAGAACCAATGTTAAATATTCTGGACTAGGTACTTCTCTGCTTTTTTTATATAAGGCACAAAAATTTTTCTTGAATTCTTTTGTAAATCTTTCTCTGATAACATGTGATGCTTTAATTATATGCAAGTTACAACAATGTTATGCTGCAGATTAAAATACTGACCACAGACAAACACTGCATCTCCTCAAAACAGAAATGTGTTTTCTGTGCAAAAGTGTAGATAAAGGCTATTTTCTTGAAATTGATCCAAGCTGGCTCCACAGGAACAGAAGCATGAGCATCCAAAGTAGCTGTAACAGCAGGAAATTCACTTTTCATTGCCATTTTGCTGTATCCCTTGTGAGAAGGGTTGAAAATAGTGCAGGGAAACTACAGGAAATCTATATCAAATTTTCTTAGAGATCCATCTTATTGTTTAGCAGTTTTCCATTGTATCATATTAGCATTGTATTTAGTATTTATTTTTGGCAGAGCCAGTAGCAGTGATTTTTTTATGATATCAAAATGATATTAAGAATTAATAAATAAGTGTTAATGAAGAGCAAATTATGTTGGTAAAATAATTTGTATAAAATACATAAATAGTATTTACATACAGGTTTGCCAGTACAAAGTGATATTCAATATGCTGCTTAATATTTGGTGTCAAGTTATTCATGGTTTCTGTTTTTATCATATGGCCTAGAAAAATATTTTGTGTCCATACAGCATTAAAAGAAAAACATTTTCTTTTTGTTTCAAAAAAAATCCTTTTTTTGTGCATATGGAGGCTTCCCTGGAAGCCTTTCTGTGCAGTGAAATTGCGGTGCTTTTCACACGCACTGAAATCCTTTTGTAGGTACATCTGAAATAGCTGGGGAGTTGGTGAACTAAGATACGTGAAACCCACACAATATGGAGATGAAACATCTTGAACACTCGAAGGATAATAAAGCCTTTGAATTCCTATGATTTGCGGGAATAGGACCTACTGTAACTTCAGATGTCTTAGAGGAACAGACAGAGATGGGCACTCCAATTTTACCTGCCTGTAGAATCAATGTCTTAGGGATTGTCAATTCAGTTTTTAATTTTGAAATGTTTGAGTCTGACATTCGTGTTTTGAGTTTCACCATACGCTTTGGTTCCCAGCTACCAGGGATGCCCTGGTAGTGTGGAGGCATGGCATGAAGCCTAAATTAATTAGCTCTTTGAGGCTCGTTAGGCTGGGCCCGGTGCTGACACTGCCAAATTGGGCAGCTGGACGAAGAGGGAGGCGGCAGCAGGGGCCAGGAGAACAAAGGATGGCAAACAAGGAGAGCATCAGGCAGGGGCAAGAAGGAATGTGGGAGGGAGGAAAGGGAAGGTGGTGGGTCATGAGGAGGAGAAGGAAACAGATGATGAAACACATTCCAAAAGGAAAACTGGGGGCCAAGGACCAACTTTATTCAGTGTAACATGAGACCTGATCTGAGTTACTTCTCAGCTAAAATAGGCATTGTTTTCTGAAATGGAGCTCTTGGGATTTTTATCAGAGCATTGTTACATGTAAGCCCTGTGAAGTTTCTTGCTGTTGGCTCTGGAAACCGAACCAAAATGAACCATTCGGAAGGATCCCGTGTAGTCCATGCACTGTAGCTTAGCACCCAACCAGGCTGTATCTCAGGGGAAAGGTCAAAAAAGTCCCATTTCTACATGGTCCTTCAAAGACCGGTTGTAATTGTCTTCTCCACCTCCCCTGCAGTCCATGGTGCAGCTCATCCACAGGCAGTGTCTGGAGGGAAGGTGGGAGAGAGGCCAAAGCCCAGTGTGGCCTCCATTGGGTTGTCTGGGTTAGAACAGACCTCTGGGATCTGCTGTGGTGTGACCTTTGTCTCTGCGTTGTCCTTCCTTGGTGAAGCGAACAAGGAAAAGTCCTGACAGCTTTTCTGAAGGTATTTTATTTGTTTAAATTCATCAAACCCAGAAAGAGTAGGAATTTGGATACAGGTACTCGCTCAGTCTTGTAATAGGAAGTGAGGTTTTGGTGGGACATCTTTTTTTAAGGTGTTGTCATTCACTTTTCATGGCATATCCTCCTTAACTGAAGAACTCTTTTGCGCCTTTCGAAGATTTGTGTTACTCCTTCCTAGTTGCTCCTATTTTAGTTTTGAGTGAGTAAGATTGTTTGCATCTTTTGTTGGCTACCTTGCCAGAAAAACCCAATGTATTCTGTGAGCTTGGAATTTAAAACAGTGTGGTGTAGGTGGGTGTTTGGGAACTTTGAAATACGCGTGAGCTGATTTTTTTTTTTTCCCCTTTTTTTTCTTTTTGTTTTAGACTCAGCTGCCAAATTTTGAGAGGAACTTAGATATGATACAATGAGCCACCCAAACAGATGAAAATGTACCACACTATAGTAATGCTTCTGTGTATCTGTGTCCTGTTTAGGTTCCTGTAACTATCATGCATTAACTTGATGTGCTACTTTGGGGACATGGAGAAGTTGCTATTGTTGACTCAGGAACAATTATTCAAACCTGAGAAGTCTGGAACCCATAGGAGCTAAGAATGTAGACATTGGCCTGTCACTCACAAGGAACTCTAGGTGAGCTGTTAATTAACAGGATAAATGATAATTACACATGGGTATCCCAGTGTCACTCGTGCCTTTAATCATAGTCCAGGGTCCACTGAGTGAGGAATATTGGACTCAGTGGCTTCCATGGTGCTTCTTTCCCAAAATCCAGAATGTGTTGATAAGGGTTTCCTTTAATTAGTTGCTCTATTCTTTTTCCTGTGCTATCTGCTAGAGAATACAGATCATGTAAACTCTTGCCCCAAGTCAGCGAGGTCCTTGTTTAAGGCAGCTCTAGAGATGGGTAAGTAAAGAGCAGCGGCCATGTGGCATATTGTGTGGTAAGACATACCAAGTCATATTTAGGATTTAAACATATCCTCTCCTTAGCCCCTTCCAAAAATGTTATCTGACTTGTATGTTTTCTGAGGTCTCAGCTGTTTGTCCCTCCTCTTCTGTTTGTTTTTTGCTTGATGTGTTTTGGTTTGGGTTGGGGTTTTTTGTGGGTTTATTTTTCTATCTGTATCATCAATGAGAATTTTAAGTATTTTATCATACAAGCAAATGGAGGAATGAATAATCTTAATTCTAAGAGACGTGTTCAGATTTCTGAAATTCCTGCCTATGTTTTTTTCACCCAATGCAGTTTTTAGTTTATTACAGCATTTCTCCTCTTTTAACAAATGCAATTATCATGGGTAACTTTTTAAGAATCCTGTTCATGGGGTTTCACACTAATAAATGTTACCGTAAAATGATTAGTATTGGATTCACAACATGAAATTAATTATCCAGAAGATGACATTGACTTTCATTTGAATAGCAGAGTTTTTTAGCGCTTTGTTTAACAAATGCCTTTTATCTGATGTAAAGAAATGTTGGGTTTTTGCAATGCCACTTCTGCTCCTATAGTTAACAATACTATGGAGTGAATAGCAATTACTTATAGGAATAATTGCAGCATATGTCTAAAAATCTGGCTAACACAACTCATGGAAGACTTTTTATATTATGTGGTAATAATGGACGAGGATCATATAGGCAATTAATATATGTATATTAAAATCAGTGAGTTTTAGTTTTTATATATTAGTTTTAAGAATTTAATCTTTGAGCTCATCAGTTTTGAGGGTTTTTTATTTTATTCGAGTTGGACATTTTTAATTTTTGAGTGTATAAGTTCATTGTTTTTACCGATGACTTTGGAGAACGTCCCTGTCGGGCGCTGCTCAGCGTGGAGGAGCGGCGCTGGTAGCCGGGGGGCTGCCGCTGAGACACGGGCGGTTCCGGGGGCACGCAGCGGCGAAAACACCTGCGTGAAGCCAACTCTTTGGGCACTCGCATCTCTGCCAACCTATTCTCAGATTTACGTTGTGCCGCCAATTTTGAATTTATCAAAACGGGTGGTTTTTCGAAGCGTTGTTCGCGGGGTGGCGGCGCGGCGGGCGCTGCAGTACCGGATGTGGCCGGGGGGTGGCGGCAGAGCCCCGCGCACCGCGCCGTGTCCCCGAACCGCGCGGCTGTCACCGCGGAGCCACCGCTGCCTTGCCTGGCCTTGCCTTGCCCTCCTCCCGCCTTGCCTGGCCTTGCCTTGCCCTCCTCCCGCCTTGCCTTGCCTTGCCCTGCCCTCCACTGGTTAACCTTCCCCTGCCTTGCCTTGCCCACCCCTGGTTCGCCTTGCCTTGCCCTCCCTCTTGCCCTGCCCTTCCCTGATTCCCCCTCCCCTCCCCTGCCTTGCCTTGCCTTGCCCTCCCCTGCTTCGCCCTCCCTTGCCTTGCCCTTCCCTGATTCCCCCTCCCCTGCCTTGCCCTGCTCTCCCCTGGATCACCCTCTCCTGCCTTGCCTTGCCCCGCTCTCCCCTGGTTCGCTCTCCCCTGATTCCCCCTCCCCTGCCTTGCCCTGCTCTCCCCTGGTTCACCCTCTCCTGCCTTGCCCTGCCTGTCCCTGATTCCCCTTGCCCTGCCCTCCCCCTGCCTTGCCCTCCNCTGAGACACGGGCGGTTCCGGGGGCACGCAGCGGCGAAAACACCTGCGTGAAGCCAACTCTTTGGGCACTCGCATCTCTGCCAACCTATTCTCAGATTTACGTTGTGCCGCCAATTTTGAATTTATCAAAACGGGTGGTTTTTCGAAGCGTTGTTCGCGGGGTGGCGGCGCGGCGGGCGCTGCAGTACCGGATGTGGCCGGGGGGTGGCGGCAGAGCCCCGCGCACCGCGCCGTGTCCCCGAACCGCGCGGCTGTCACCGCGGAGCCACCGCTGCCTTGCCTGGCCTTGCCTTGCCCTCCTCCCGCCTTGCCTGGCCTTGCCTTGCCCTCCTCCCGCCTTGCCTTGCCTTGCCCTGCCCTCCACTGGTTAACCTTCCCCTGCCTTGCCTTGCCCACCCCTGGTTCGCCTTGCCTTGCCCTCCCTCTTGCCCTGCCCTTCCCTGATTCCCCCTCCCCTCCCCTGCCTTGCCTTGCCTTGCCCTCCCCTGCTTCGCCCTCCCTTGCCTTGCCCTTCCCTGATTCCCCCTCCCCTGCCTTGCCCTGCTCTCCCCTGGATCACCCTCTCCTGCCTTGCCTTGCCCCGCTCTCCCCTGGTTCGCTCTCCCCTGATTCCCCCTCCCCTGCCTTGCCCTGCTCTCCCCTGGTTCACCCTCTCCTGCCTTGCCCTGCCTGTCCCTGATTCCCCTTGCCCTGCCCTCCCCCTGCCTTGCCCTCCGTTCCCGATCCCCAGTGGCGTGGGAGGGAAATTGATGTGCTTCATCTGCCCGCAGGATTTCCCGTGCCAGTGCCACTTTGGGGACTGGTATTGCCTTTTACATCTTTAGGCTACGACCAAGTAGCTGCTTTTCCATCTGCTGTGAAGCCTCTAATAATGCTTGTCTCGCTGTGTGTTTTTTTGGTTGGTTTATTTTTTTGTAGCGCAGTGTTTCATTGGCATAGCAGTCTTCCCCAGCTCTTTATTTAACTAATGCCTTTCATCCGACGTAAAAACCCCGCTTTTGTTTTAAGGGTATTCTCCTTTTATCCTTAGTGAACACAGGATTCTGGTTTCTGCCTTGTGTTACGCACTCATCTCGGTACCTGAAGTAGTTGTGTTCCAGTTGAGTTCCAGATGGAAACCTTCCCTGGGTGTTATGCAGAGGGGCTCTGAATTGGTTCTGCCATAGGGCTGGCACTGTGCTCATCCCATTCTTTTCCTTGCTTTACTTACTCACGTAGCCCCATTAAAATCAATGGGATCATTCACGTAAGGCAAGGGGAGATAGGTTTTAATCTGAGTGCATTTTTTTTTTTTTAAACTGTGATTTAGTTGTTTTCGCCATGTATTTCAATTTCTGTGATGATTAAGTCTATAATATTTTCAGATTTTAAGCACCATTTTTCAGAATCTTGTTAGCTTAAAATCTTTCCATATCAGTACACTTGTGTAAATCTATCTACAAATAAATTCTCCTTTCACCACAGTTTGCTGGGATGTTGACAATGGCAGTTTTATTAAACTGGTTTAGAATGCTCAATGCTTTAGCATTTGATTCAGTTAAAATTTCTAGAAAGGCAAACTGTTTCTATTTTGCAGGTTAAGTATATATATGCACAACAGATTCTGATCATGAAATTAGTTTATCTTTTCTTATCTCTTATATGTCAGCAAATTCCAGGAGTTTAGTGACAATTTTTAGATGAGGTTTAAACAAAATGTAAGTAATTTGTCTGCAGAACAGTGCAAGGTGAATGGGTGGGACAAATATTGCAGTATTACAGTGTTTGGAATTTACATGTCATAAAACTCTTAAATGCACAACTCCTCTTAGCAGTGCATGGCATTGCTTTGCAAATGCTGATATATGCAGCAATGTTTATCAGCAGATAATTTTCAGAGAAACTGTAGGTGTGTGCATAATAACTTTGGTAATAAATTATGAAGTAGTGACCTACTGGTGGATTTTGTTTTTCCACTGTACTGCTTGCATTTGCAGCACAGTTTCTCTGTATTTTACTTGTGTGCTGTAGAGATTGGAAGCAGAGCCAGATTTCAGAGTTCACAAAAAGCTTTACCTTATTTTTTGGTATATTTTAGAGAGAGATTACACTTTCCTGTTTATCATTATTTGGATATATGAGTAAAAAAAAAAGAATAATAAAACGTGTACAAAATAATCCTGTTTCATAAAAGTACACATTATATCCTATTTTTAGTGCCCAGCTGAAGCACCTTGGGGTTTCAGGACCTAGGTTTAATTTGTTATTTGTAAGCTGTCCTTTTGTTTTTGTAGAAGTGATGCATTTGACATTCATTTATTGCATCTATTTGCCTAACTTAAGAGAACATTTACGTGCTCAAAAGCAAACTTTTCAAGTTACTGAAGGCAAGCACAGTCTGCTTCTGAGGCAAATGGATCCTCGCTCAGCTAATTAGAATTTACCCCTTTTCCCCAGCAGTCTTTCAATTGAATTATTCAAAATTGCATTTCTTTATTGCATGTTGCCAAATTCCAAAGTGAGACAACACTAAGATAATGAAAAAATATTTACGACCCATTATGTATAAGAAAAACAATTTATCTTAAGATTATTAAATGCGATAAAACATTGTACTGGAACTGGACAGAAGATGGTTTGATACTGAAATGTGATATGCTTTGGAGCAGATGAATATTGATGGTGGGAGACAGGTATATGTGGGTTGTTCTTTGTTTTTTGTTGCTGTGTGTTCTCAGTGAACGCAAAATGATAAAAGAAGTAAAGAATGTGAAATATTTTACTAATTTTATTTGCATTTAAGTTTTAAAAATCTCTTACTGCTTGAAACTGAAGTTAACTTTTTAAATTATTTATGTTAGCAATAATGCATGTTTTTGTTATTGAACTATATCTCTATAGTTCATCTAGTGAACAAAATCCTCCCTCAGCTAATTATAACTTACAGTATTTTCCCAGCAGTCTTACAATCAAATTATTCAAAATTGCATTTCTTTATTGCATATTGCTAAAACCCAAGACAAGCAAGCATCAAGATAATAAACAATTATTTATTGCAAATTATTACCTAATATATAAGATTAACAGCTTGTAACTATTAAGATTAATACATGTGGTAAACTGTATTTATTATACTTATTTTGTAGCAAATATCTTTGTATAAAACATATGTTTATGTATTGCAATTAATGAGAAAAAGTGTAAGATTAACAATTTAAGCTGTGTTTTGTTTTTAGATTTATGCCCACTGTAAAATTTATTTATTGCACTTATTAAAAGTATTTAATGATGGACTTCTCAAGCTATATTTTTAATGTGCAAATATAAACTAAAGGAGTGTTAAATTACAAAATGGAAAATTATAACTGAAGTAAAAGTATCTAACTATTTTCTGCTATAAATCTCCTTTAAAATGATCATCATTGGAATTACAGAATCCTTAAATTGTGGCCTTTATGGTACATAATGAGTTGTGATGAGTTTTCCTTTTAAAAGGCTTTTTTCATCACAAGAACTAAACTCAACATCTTGCCCTTAAAGAAAAATGTAGCTCATAGTATAAACACTGGAATCATATCTTTTTATGACGAGAAGTTAAAATAACATTTCTGAGAGGAGGGAGAGCAAAACCAGACAACTTGTGATGTGCTGCAAGGAAGAAACTGAATTAAAAAAATGAGGCTTGTGCTGTGTGTTTGGAGAGGAGCTGCTGCTGCAATCCATGGGCTGCACAGGTTGACAGAAGGTGCTGCTGCGCTCCCCTGTTCTGCTTTGGGCAAAGTCCTCCTCACTCACTCCTGCTGCTGCAGAACTGGGATATTTTTCCAGCATCCTTTATGCTTTCTTCCTTTTGCCAGGGAATTTTTGCTGCTTCGCTCTGTCACTGATTAGAGTCTGCTATTACACGTTGCCTTTACATTTTGTTATTGAAAATGCCAATGTGTTACAAGTACCTTCAGATATGAATTTGATTTATATACTGTTTTTTTTGTGTGTGTGTGTTTTTATTTTTAAGAAACTCATTTTCAGGGAGGGAATCTTCCAGCTGAAATGTATTTGTACTTCTGCTTTTTTTCCTATGTGTGACTGTGCTTAGTACCAGACACTGAGAGTGTGTTTAGTGATGGGATTAGGAGAAACAAGTGATGCAATTTCATCAGGATTTCATACTTAAGCAAACAAACATGTACACGAACAGGTCAGATAAGAAAAAAACAGATTTCCTTTTTTTTTTTTTTTTTAATGTTTTCTGGGAGTAGGATTGATTCTGGTTAAACACTATACGGATAGTATTTAAAAAAAAATTAGATAAAATGTGTGTTTTGCCAATTGGGTGTTTCTATTAGATTATTTTTGTTAAAGAGCTTTCCAAATGCATCTCAGTATAAAGAGAAGGAATTAGAATGACAAGCTGTGGGGTTTTTTAAAATTTTTATTTTTTAAGTATTCTAAGCAGTTATTCTCACCTATTACTTTGAAGCATTCTGTACTGGGTTTAAGTAACTTTTCTATGTGTGATTTGAAATATTGAGCTGTAAGTGTGTTTTAAGTCAGGTAAAAATATAGTCAAGTTTCTTTACGATAACTCCAGTGGTTTGATTGAAAGAAAATTAAGTAAAAATGCTTTGCCACATGTAATGAAAACTTTTTTTCAAGCTTTCTGAAACATAAGAAAAATCTCTTTTTGCTTACAAAAAAAGGGGTTTTTGTTTTGTGTTTTAAATGCATTAAACCACTGAGGTACCAAGGAGTTCTTAGGTGTTGCTTGTAGCTTATTTCTACAGAGTCTGTGAATGAGGGTTTTCATCCAAGTGCTAACAGGGCCAACTGATCCTGTTGAAGTCAAAGGTTCTCTGAGATGCTGGTTGGGGTTTTTTTTTGTTTTTAAATCCTCATTTGTTATTGACAGAGTCTAAAAATGCCTATTGAAACACGTGACATACTCTAAAGGGTATTTGAAGGCCTCTGATGCTCGGGGTGGGCAGCACTGAGCTCAGGTTGCTCATTTTGGTGGGTGGGAATCGGTGCTGCAGTGCTCCCGCACGCCCGCAGATTTATGATCACAAGAACAACTATGCCAAAAGCCTTCCAGGACACTGTCCTTGCTGTGACATTGGCCACTGAAGGATTTACAGGGAAGCTGTGGAAGCAGCAGAGCGTAAGCAGGGTTATATTTCCCCAAATTTGTGCTCCCTGTTTCTGGAAGCTGGCGATTTATGACCCGCGCTGTTGTACTTCTGATGATCCTGGTTTCTTGTCGCCAGTGCCCTTTTGGGCTCTGTTATCCTGTTTTGGGGAATGGTCTAATGATGCCAATTGGGAATCTCCACCGAGGGAGGGCAAGGCTTTGGAGCCCAACAGAGCTGAGGAATTTCCTGGCATGAGCTCCCATAGCTGCTGCCTGTGACGGGTGTTTTGTAGGCAAACACCTTCACTGCTCCAAGCGGGAGTGTCAGACGGGTGTCAGAAGCACTGAGCTGTGATTCAACCCACGGTGCTCCTCTTTCTTTGCCCTCTTTTGCAGGGCAGAACTCGGGTTTGGGGAAGGCAAACCAAAAGTGCTCCTGTGTGTGCATATCTCACCTCTGTTTCGGTCCAAAGAGCGCCTGCCTTTGGCTGAGGCTGCAGCTCTCCAGCACCTCCCAGCATGAGGTTCAGTGGCTGCAGAAGCGAATAAAGCACTTCTACTGGAGTCGCAGTGGAGACTAGTCCCCTGATTCTGTATTCATTATATCTGTTTCCTTTGAGATTAACTTGGCTGTGGCATTTCTGGAATGTTACTTCACTGAAGTGAGAACAAAACAACCAACTTCTGCAGCTGATCTGTGAAAAGCCATTATCATTAGGCCATCTGGAAAAAAAGCATTTTTAGCTCCTCAACAGTGGCTAAGAGCTGGTTCTTGAAGAATAGATTTCTTGTGATTGCCACATGATAGTGACAGTGCAGTACAAAAAAAAAAGTGCTGAAACAAGTAGGGTTTTATAGCACCATTTATATTCTAGGTTTATTTCTGCAATAATTTAAACTTTTTCTTGCTTTGCAATTTCTTTGTGCTAGTAAAGGTTTATATCGCTTTGGAGACAGTGCTACCTGGGATGTTAACTCTGACTGGATCACCACAAAAAACCACAACAGCAGGGAAGATTGGCTGGTTAAAAATAGTATGGAGCTGAATAAATCACGCATGCAGTTTGCATGAAGCTTGAGTTTTTTGTGATATCAAAACAGAGTAGACAAACTGGAATTAGGGCATTTACCTGGGATCTGGTGTTGCTGTATTTCAGGTATCGAAAGTTCATTGCAATAGTCCCTGGGGATTGATTTCTAATATAAAAATGGGAGTGAGTATCTTAGTGGTTTTAAAGTTCCTTTTTTTTTTTTTTCTGAGCGTTTCTTTTCCTTGCTGTTTATGAGTTACTATATTCTTTGAGAGATGTTAGTCCATGACAACAGGGCATGAATTTAGAAAAAGTTTTATAAGCTCTCATCAGAGAATGTTTATTGATTAGGCTTTCTCATTGTACTGCTTAGAGAATCCAGGCCAAAAATGACTAAGTGTTTGGGGTTTTTTTAAAACCAGGAATAGATACTTATTTTTTTAATCCCCAAACAAATTGTACTTTATTTAAAACAGTTTGAGAGAGATTCTTCTTCAGTATTTTTAATGGACTGTACAGTCAATCAGATGCATTTTGTGCGTGTGGCAACTGGAAAATTTTAGAAAATACACTTAAAAAAATGAACCATGTAAAGGATTCATTTATATTTTATGTCAAAAAATACTTGGCACTGCTGAGGCATCTGGAGTGCTGCTGTGTCCAGTTCAGGGCATCTCACTACAAGAATGACATTGAGGGGCTGGAGAATGTCCAGGGAAGGGAACAAAGTTGGGAAGAGGCTGGAGCAGCAGGAGCAGCTGAGGGAGTTGGGGAGGCTCAGCCTGGAGAAAAGGAGGTTGGACATCAGGAGGAATTTCTGCCTGGAAAGGGCTCTCAGGCCTTGGCAGGGGCTGCCCAGGGAGGTTTGGAGTGCCCAGCCCTGGAGGTGCCCAAGGCAGGACTGGCCGTGGCACTGAGTGCTCTGGGCTGGGGGACAAGGTGGGCATCGGGCACAGGGTGGGCTCCGTGGGCTGGGAGGTCCTTTCTGAATCTGTGATCCTATAAATGGGATGGGTGCGCAAACCTAAGTTGATTTACGTAGGGTGAATATTAACTAAGGGTGATTTGGACTGCAGGTTGCAAGGGTAGCTCTGCATACATCACAGAACAGCCATAATGGCCTGTGCTGGGAAGCTGATTGTCCTCACCAGCAATGAAACGGCCCAGATGTGTGTAGGGCAGGCAGGAGGAGTGCCCAGCAGACAGGGAAGGAAAGGTTCTGCTGACAGTGCCTGACACAGCACTGGGGCTGCTGTGCTGCCAGCCAGCACCTCGTACTGGTGGGGGACAGAAACAGCCACCAGCGGGAGGGATGCAGGGCATGGGGGGCTTTGATTGTTTGCTGAACGTGTCCCATATGTATTTTCCTGTACAGGTGGCCTCTTGTACTTTGGACATACTCCTGATGGAAAAAAATGTTGCAGAATACTCAATACTCTGTATCTGAATCCTAAACTTTTGCTATAGATTTTTGTAGTCTAATGGTGATGTTTTCTTCCTTCTTATTTTTTTTTTAGTTTCTAAATCACATGTATATTTTTAATATACGAGATGTACTTTTAAATCTTGCTGTTCCATATGCTGCTCTAAATGTATACATTCCACATATTGCAGTGTTAGTCAGTGGAATTTATCTGTACTTCTGGAAGTCTCAGGCAGGACAGATGGAATTATGAAGCCCTGGAAAGACACACGCTCCCAAATGGTGATGGATATGAGTCAGGGGTATGAATATGAGGGAGCTTTGTTTGTAGAAGTGCAGATAAGAAGATCCACAAAGTATTATTTCCATTTTGATGGTATCCAGAATATGAAAGAATCTGCAATGAGAGAGTTTTTAAGTGTGGTATCATTTGGTCATAATTAACAGCCACTGTTCTTACAGTTTTACAGGATGAGAGGCAATATTTATTTTAATATTAGATGATGGCCAGATCCAAGACTTCTTTTTGCCTCTTAAGTAAAGCCTGCCTTGTGATTTGAGTGAAATCGTACCAAAAGTTACCATATGAGTGCACTGAATGTGTGTGTGTATATATATATTAACTGAGATATGCAGGTTCTTTTTAAGTATAGCCTACTCTTTTTATAATTTGTGCTTTCCAAAGCTAAAAATTGTACAGGTTACAGTGCCAGAAGCATAGGAACACCATTATTTCTTCACTGAACACAGCTAGGGCTCAAGGATAAGCTTTTGTATTGGAATTTAATTTATTATTTCTCATCAGTAATAGATGGATATCTTCTGTAGATACTCAAAAGTTTTGTGGTTGACCCAACGATTTTCAAGTTTGAATTTGGTGGATATGGATGTAAGTTTTCTGTATTATCTATTAGTGCTTCTGAGTTTTTACTGGAGCCTTAAAATACTTGATGGATATGATCATGCATGTGCATATTCTTTAATATCAACACTGCAAAATTGTTCTGAAATTTTTGTTTCTGGAGTCAGAAAATCTTCTTGCCGGCCACAAGCCCTAGAGATTGATTAAGAAACAAAGGATATTTGACAAGTTTATAAAAAATAGTTATTGCCCTGGGCAAATGAGTAAGTAGTATTTTGATTTGCATGTAGCTACTTTTGAAAACCTAGTTAAAATGTGAGGTGTTTTAAGGCAAAGTGTAAAACCCTTCTCAGCATTGAGCATATACAGTCAGGAATGTTCTGGATTTTTGGAAAAAAAAAAAAGCTTCGATTTTTTAGGGAAAAAAGAAAAAAATCTGTGAGGTTAATTTAATCAGTTGCTCACATCTTTTTTTCCCATGTTTGGGTTAAATTTGTAGGTTTGTGTATTGTTTCAAAGAGCACATTGATAAAACTCAAACCCTGGTAGCTGCCTTGAATGATGGGTTGGTTGGGATGTAGCAGCCTGGGAGGAGACTGGAATACCACTGATGGTGTTGTATTTTCTTTCAGTGGGAAGCATAGGAAGTATTAGAATAAGGTAGTGAAGATGTTTAGATTGGATTCACTCTCTTATTACTGAATAGATTATATTGGTAGGTTACAAGTACTTGGTGGTGTGGGGGTTTGCTGTTGTTGTTGAGGGCCTTATAAACCCTATTTAAGGGTATGTTTTCACTGGCATGAGTTTATACTTAGCCTAGGAAAACAGAAAAAAAACCTTCATGTCTCCATGATGCTACAGATAACCTTGAAAGCTTATGATCTGCTATAATTATACAGATTATTCTAATTCTAGCTAACTAAAGAAGTGACATTAGCATTTTAGCGTGCAAGAAGTAGACCTTCCTGGCTGCAGTTTGCACGTGTTTGGGGGGGGGGGGAAACCCAGCATTTCCTGTGTTCTGAGCTTGGGTTCAAACCACACAACAGCATCATGTACTAAAGCAGAGTAGAACAGCACTAAAAACACCCTTCTCTTTCCTGTGTAGTCAACAATGAAGGAAGTTGTTAATTATCAGCTATAGATTTGCTTCTCGTTTTTCAAAGCTTACACTAGCTGGTAACTTTGATTATAGAGTATTTGGGGCTTTACATACATTGCCTCATTAGGGAGACAATAAACCAATTTTAATATGTCTCAGTCTGCTATTTTCAGATGAAACTGTCATCATGGGCCTTTTTTGTTACACTTCACAGCCTGGAATGTTTTTTCCTTTAGTTTAGCATGTTTTCTCCTCCCTATATATTGTAGCCTAGATATTAGCATTTGTGGCATTTCACTTAATGACTGCATGCAATGTGTCTTTGGGTAAAATACACAGCATATAATGCCAACTAAGCAGATATTCCACCTGAGCTGTGGAAAAATAAGGTAAATAATGCCTGAGTGGTATCTGGAAGGGCTATGAGTTATCCCATTCTGTAGGCATAGTGGGTCACAGAATGGTGTAAACATGGAGTAATGAGAATTTATGATGCTAGGGTTGAGTTCAGAACCTATTTGGGTGAGAATTAATAAAATACCATAAATAAAAGTATAATATTTTAATATTAAAAAGTAGCTTAGTGTATAACTCAAAACAAGAGTAGAATATAGATCCTTAGATTATTGTCTTTTGTATTGGGCCTTTACTTCCAGATAAGTTATAGGAGAAATAAGAGGATAGGAGCCTTTCCTAAAGCAAATGTCTGAACAGGTGACTCATTGACACCCGCTGCTCTCCACTGACTAGTATGGAGGTCTAACTAACTGAGACTTGGATCTCACATGCTAAAATAACTGAAATTTAAATTAGACTAAGTCTGTCCTTCATATCTGAAGAAGTGTCTTCAGCTCTAGGCTCTAGATCAGTGTGTGTTGGAGCTCTGTGGCCAAGCACGGTGGTTACTGTGGGTGATTAATGCCATTGGTGGGGGATTACAGAGGACCTGGTTGTTTGCCACACCTGCTGCTCTGGCAGCTTCCGCTAATTGCTCTGTTAATAGAGACCCGCTGAATTAAAGAGCGCGCTATTTACATGGCCCGTAGTAGAGGAGGAGGAGGGTAATTTTAGCATCACATTACATGTCTTCTAATGGTTGCTGAAAACTCCCTTTTTGCTTCCACTGCCCAGTCACTGCAGCTGAAATTCTTTGTCGTTTGAACAGCCACAGGCGGCTGCATCACAGCTACATTTTTAGCTGCTGTTAACATTTAGCATAAAACTCTGAAAAATGGTGTTGCCCAGGCACAAATGGATGTAACAGGAAACTGAGGAGCTGGTAACCTGTGAGCAGAGTGCAGTGTGAGATCCCCCTTGCACTGGCCCACTCGCATGGAATTGTTGGGCTGCCTTAAAGTTTCTCGGCATAATGGGTTTAAACACACCTAGAGGGCAGCCAGCAAGAGCTCCAGCTTGGCACTTCAATAATTTCAATGCAAGCTTAACTAAAGCTTAACCTCCTCTGAGGTTGTAATGTGCAGTCTGAACACACCCTAAACAGCTGAAGATTTTACAGCTCTATTTTCATGTCTAACTATGGATTTACAGACTAATTTCAGGCACCTGGGTGTAAAAGTGCATGCCGTAGGAGTCCCAGTGAAATTTCCCAAACTTTCTTGAATGACCTCTTGCAAATCAACTTCTAGGCTGTGATTCAGTGAAGCATCTAAATGTACATTTGGGAAGACTGGCGTACTCAATGAATAGTGAGGGATTATTTTTGTGCTTCATCATCGGCTGGAACACTTTTAACCAGAGCTCTAGCTCTGAAATTTTTACCTTCTTTTTCTTCTGGTGACACTTATGAAGAAAGTATGAAACTTGCAGCTAAAGTCACTGCAGCTGATGCAGAATAGAGGTGCTTTTATGCATTTTATGTGTAAGAACCGAACTTTATTATTAATAGACAATGATATATACTGATTTAGATCAGAGATGAGTATTAGTTTATTCTTATTTGACACAGGGTACAGTTTTTACAGAATTTAGAAGAACTAAAGCTGATTGGAAATATCAGAGAGAAATCTACCTTCGAATACATTATTAGAAGTAATTTGAATTGTTGTGGAAGAAATACATCTATTAGATGTTCATTAACAGATTTATGGTTAGGTGCTAGAGACCTATATGCAAAATTATTGGTAAATTTTGAATTTTTTGATACTTTTGGGTCAAACTGTAACCTTTTATTTTGCACCAGTTTAAGTAGTCTGAGTGAATTAGAGTAGTTTATATTGGGAATTACAGCTGAAATAGAGTAAATTTTCTAGAGTATATGCCCCCATACACATCTATAATGATCACTTCTAGTTGCCATTTATACTAGTAAATTCTCCTTTGACACCAGTAAGTTGTCCCAGTACCTCCCTCGTAAGGGGATAATGCCAAAAGATTTTAAAAACCCAAACAAGTCCCCAGCTGTTAATCTTCCTGCTTATAAGTAAATAAAAATATTTAACTTCCATGACTCATTGATAGAAATCTGATTCAATTATTTTGCATAGATCTTAGAATGTATATTTCCGAACTTTTTTTTTCTGTGGAAGAACAAAACCAAACATACCTAAACTTTATTACATTTGCCATTAGGTAAACTTTTGGATGACTGTACCACATTTATTCTTCTGTATTTATAATATATATATATATATATAAGAAGAGTGGACTGTAAGTCATGGCTATTTAAGCAAGAGAATAAACTTCAAATCAGTGAACCAAAGAATTGTATTTCCTATAATATTTGCACTGAAAATGGCTTCATGTTTAAAAGTATACATTAATAGAGTGTGTAAATAAAGTGTATGCTGACCCGAAGCAGATAACTTCTCTTGTGCAAGGAGTTAATCCAGGAACTTTAATTTGGATGAAATGAAATTTCATTAAATATAGCATCCTTCGTTTGATTGCTTGAATCTTAATTATTATCACTACTACTAGTATTATTCCTTCTCTTTCTCTATAAAAGCAAATAGGATCAACACAGCTGGGTGCTGAGTATGCCAATAGATTTCAAATTCAGCACCAAGGCAAGAACTTTTCCCTTGCATTCTGAATGTGAAAATACTTGTTACTACTTCTGGATTTTTTTTCTTTTAAGTAGAGAAAGGGCTTCTGTAGTTTTCAATGTAGCATTTCCAGTTGTATTGCTGAGCAAAAAGAGGTGAACTTGTAGCAGTAGTAGACAGATTTTGAAAACTCTTTGTGCATGATACGTGATGCAGAAAAAAACATTGTTGTACTGTCATTGTCACCAACTGTGGCACAATTTGCTTCCTTGGTTGTGTTTCTCAGCTTAAAGCTGCTTTAGAGGCTGCTACTACTGTACAGAGCATTGCTGAGATGTTGAAGAGCAGCTTAGAGAGAAAGGTGTGCAACTTGTGTCACTTGGGACAGAAGTTCCGTCATGAAGTATTTAAATACAGCTTGGATTCAATGGAGGGGAAAAAAAACCCAGTCAGAATAATTTTACATTAATAGAATGGAAACAGGAGTGCATCTTTTCCAGCTTTAATTCCTGGCAGAATAGACAGTAAAAAGACCCCAAGCAAAACTTGACCTAAAATTCCCTTCTTGGACTCTGAAACTGTCAAACCCGTGATAATATCCAAAGAAATTACCAAGAAGTCTTATGTTCCAGAAGTAAGAAGCTTCAAGTATTGACAGTTTGTATGAAAGATGGATTATGACTGTGTGCATGTGTAATTTAAATTGAGAGTTTTGCAGAGTACAAAAGGAGTTTTAGATTGCTATAATGGCATCTGAATTTGGCTTATTTCCCCTTTAGAGTAGAATTTGTGATGTTAGGAGTCCTATCCTTGGGGGAAAACATTGACATAAAAACTGTTGTCTGTGTGTTAGCTGCTTTGAGGATCATGCTATTAATTTGATAAAAGCCAGGTTTGTGGCAGTATTTCCGCTCAACCTTCTTTTTAAAATGTATGCATTAATGTTTTTATTAAGGTATGCTTCCAAATGTACCAGTGCTAGAAACTTTGTGTTCTTCTAGTGAAATAGATAAAATTTGAGCCAGAATCTGCATAGTAGCAGTGATTACAGTGTAGACTAACAGGCAAATATAAGTAAAATGGCAAAACAGAAGTCAGTTGCACATGCATCAACAGCTGGACTTAAAACAGTCATTTGTCAATCTTCAAAATCTATTACTAGATTAACATCTTTGGGAGGTACCACAGAGGGCTTCAATAGCAGTTAATAGTGTAATTGTGTGGTTACATCTGTTTCCCTTTTTCCCTTTAAGAAAAGGTCTTAAAGGAATTCTTATGTCTAGACATGCCATAAACATGAGCTGTAAGACTTTTTACTACAGATGTGATATTCTTTTGTAATGCCCTTTCTTAAGGTTACCATAGCAGTGTAATACTAAACAGAGGTAGTGTTTTAAATAATTACAAGTGTAAGCAGTCAGCTGAAATAAAAGAAGACACTTACTGCAAATTATTAGATAGCTTTGAGGTGGGCAAAGGCCTCTTGGAAACAAAGAGGTTGCTTAAAACTTCTTCCAACTTCCTGTCTCAGTAGATTATCTATGGTCATAATCATTGTGGTGATAGAGAAAGTTTGAAAAAGTTGCTGAAAACTAGATTTCTTTAATGAAACTGTAGTAAAAAGGATTGGAAAGAATAACATCAATTACCCTGTTTCCTAAAGAGACCAGTGGAAAAAATGCCTGTCACCGAATGAAACATGCAGTGAGAACTGTCACTGTCTTGTGCCAGGGTGTTTGTTCCCTTCTAGCCTTTCTTTACACAGTCCCCTGAGTCAGGTCCCAACCGTGAGTCACTGCCTGGGTGTGCATTGGCTCCTCCTGTTTGCTTACCTTGTACCGTGTGTTCCACTGAAATTCTCTGGAGGAAAAGGTTACCCACTGCACTTGGAAGGCATATTTTCCTCAGGTAAATGTCACATTTGGGTCTTGAAGGATCATTTTACTCCAGATGAAACCACTCAGTGGAAATAGCCAACAATGTTTCACCTCAAAACAAGATTTTAATCTGTCCTTGACAGAATGAAGTGTGGGAGATAAATTAGGAAAGAGATGCATGTATGTTGAAAATAAAAAAATATTTTAAAAATAATAGTCCTGCTTTCCTGAGTAAAATAAGCCTTTAAAAATTTTTCCTTCTTTCAGTAATACAGAGCTGTAAAACAAGCACAGGGCTGCAACAGTGAGGACTTTACATACCTGTGCTACTGACACAGGTGATACAAAACTGAATGAAGAGTTGGTGCCAAGTCAAGCTGAACTGCCCAGGGGAGAGTTGGGAAGGAAGGGAATGTTCTGTCAGAAATGGAAGTTTAGATGCTCAAAGGATTTCCAGTTAGAAAAACATGAAGAATATAGTCACAAAAGGACCAAAAAAAAATCCTTGCTTAAAGGAGCTTGAAAAAATTAGTTTTATTATTTTAATTGTCAGACTGGAGAGGTCTGACCAAATGAGTTTGGACCTGGGCGTCTCTCTTATCTGCTATTTTATTTTTCGTGTTTCATTCTTCTTGTATTACTTGTGAAGGCCATGTGAGATGACTGGTGGCTTCTCTGGACAGTGTTGTCTGTCCTCCCATGGTTGTCCCTGCTCAGGTTTCCCAAAGGTGTGTGGGAATCGTGGCTAACCAGGCAAAGTGCTGCGGAGGAAAATGAAGGCTGTCATGGAATTTGGAGATATCATCTTACATGTCAGTAGTGCAACACACACTCTATAAAAGTATATACCTGGAGAATATTATGTTTGATTAGGATCAACGTTTTGAATGTGAATAGTTAAAAGTAGAGTAATTTTAGATATTTTTTTCAAGCTGGGAGTCACAGCTTACACCTGATATTTATGGCTATCAGAGGCCAACATCTACTGGACTACTTAGGATTTCTGCTCATTTTTCATGAAGGGCAAAGAGTGAAAATTAAGATCTTGACAAAATGGTTCTTTTTATGAGAGAAACGTAAGAGTTTATCATTCCCCCCACCCCGCCTCAGAACTCTTCCAGTATTTATACCTAGTCTCCATTTAAGAAAAATAACCTTTATTCATGTGAAGAATGTCTGTGAGAACAATCACCAGTATGGGTGTTATCTGGCAGGTCTCCACTCTGCAATTCTCCAGCAAGTCCTGTTTTTGAGTTGGCAGTATCAGAACAGACGACATTATCTTTATATGGTTTTGAAAAAAGAGAACAAAAAATGCCATCAATGTGAAGGTGAACTCCTGTAGGAGGAGTTTTCATGCCATTTTATCTTTGTTCAAAACTTAGATTGTGCAAGAACTGTCTGAAGACAGATTTGTCTGGTGTGAGAGTGTAACAAATGGGTATCTCAGAATTCTAGTTTTTGTTTGGTTGGAGTTTTTTTCCAACTAGTGTGGCTTCTGTCTGTACTGAAATACGTGGGGATTTTTTTGCTTTTCTTGCTGAGATTCATCAATTTTACTGGTTTATTCAGGAAGAGCCTTGGTAGTTGTAGTNTCATTATTCATTAGAAATAACATCCCTTAAAAATATATGTATTTTGGAATTTTTACATATAACATTCTCCTTCAAAAAGGGGTATTTGCTTTGCAGTTATACAGGTGGCTTAAAAAAATAATTTATATATTTAGCTTTCTTTCGTAAGAATTACTGGACAATGTGGGCCTGTTAGCTTTTGTTCCTCTCTCGGGAAACACTGAGATGCCTTTCCAGCAGGCTGTGCTCCGTCTGTCCCTTTGTGTGCGTTTTTGAAGTGAACAATGTGGTCTGGCAAGGCACTGCCAGGACAGACTGAAATGAAGGGACACATAACACTGCCCCAAAGTCAGCTGGTGACCCTCTGGAGTCAGGTTATGTCCCTCCTGAAAGGCTTCTTGTTCCCTCGTTGTCTCTCACTCTCCAGCCACTGGTCTGCTCTTCATGCTTTATTTTGTAGAGCTTTGCAGAACTATTTCTGTGTGTCTTGCTCTGCAGTACCTTTGTAACTTCATTGTTCTGTAATTCTCAAAGCTGATCTGAGTAGGGAGGGTGGGGTGAGGGCACAGGAGAACCTTATTCTGATTATGATGTCCTTGCACAACTTTGCTTGTGACAGCATTGTTACCTTTCCACTGAAAAGGTCTTGTCTCCCCAAAAGTTTGAGAGTGCTTTTTGATTAGGAACATGAAATATTGCCATAATTCACCTTGAGATTAAAAAGGGACCTACTTTAATTTAGTTCTGATGATAAATATGTCTTCGGGAAAATTGATGAAGTCACTCCTTCAACTGCATTTTCTTTGATTGCATGGACTAGGCAGAATGATATAGAAAAAAATATACTTTATACCCTAAATGCTTATATGTATCAGACTGACTTTTATATGTGTGTAGTTGTATTTGTCTTTCATCTTTTATTCATGTCTTTTATGCATGTGGATATAAACGTTTGTTGATTGCCATATCAAAAGACAGAAGTAACATCCTAACAGTCTGGATGATAAGCACAGTAAGACTTTATGATACTCAAAAATTTGCAAGAATTATGCCCTTGATATTTCCCTGCTTGAGCCCAGATATGGTGTGTGAGATCACTACAACTGAGAAAGCACAAAAGGGCTTGGCTTAGGAAGATCTTCGTTGAAGCCTTTCATGCTTTTCACTCTTGACAGTGATTATAATGAAGGTAATGAAGTGGCTGACAATAGTTTTGAAGAATGAAATACGATAAGAAAGGAATTGCACAATAGATACAAAAATGGTAGCTGAGCTCAGGAGAAGGTGGATAACCAGAGGAATAAGTTGAAGAGACAGACGATGTCTCAGAATTCAGATATTTTAAGAGTTCCTTGACTCTGTTGTATATATTTGAACTAAAAGGAAGACGATAGGTTTAAATCTCAGTAAGTCAGCTTTTTTTATGCTTTCTGAATAGAGAGAAACTCTTGCAGTGCAGTTTGCTGCAGAATTAAGATCCGCAGTGTTGAACTTCCTGACTTCTGTGATCTGGACGCTGTCAAGGTTAACAACTGAGTTTGTTTCCATTGTTAATGGAGGAGGAGGTGTAATTTATCTACTGGGGCTGGTAGTGAGCCAAGGCAAGGTGTGCCACAGACATACCCTGAGGTTGATGGGGGGTTTGGGCTGTGAGAATTGTTTTGATTTACTTAATTAAACAAATATTTGAATAGGCCAGCCTTGACACCAGAAGTATATGCTTGAACTATCAAAGTTACTTTTTGAGTGAAAAAAATATCATGAAAAGTAGGTAGAGAAAATGGTAAACCATATTTTTACTTTTAAGGGCGACTGAAGCAGGATTTTTCCTCTCTTCAAGATAGTGGTACATGTTTCAAACCAAAAATATTTAGTTCCTTTTTGCTGCACTTTTGTCCTGCACCAAAGCCAAACCCACAGCCAGGTGAGGTGTACAGGACGATGATTGTAGCTCTGATGACTTGGGATTGTCCAAGTTCATTGGCACTTCGAGGTCTGCAGCCATTTCAGGGCACATTAAGGTTCTGACGTTGGGTGTGTAGGCACTGTGTATATGACTGTCCTGATGGGTGACTGAAACACCGCAGCACCTGGAGGGGACACTCCCAGACATGTATTGTCTGGGATAATGGGCCACACAAAAGCAGGAGACTGCCCAGGCGCAGAGTGGTGGGTTAACCAAGAACGGAGCCTTATGGAAATTGCCTGGCCTTTCTTTGCAGCGTCCCCTCAGGGAGCCCAGGAGCCGACCCCCGGGTCCGTGTCATCTGGCTGCCACCCCCGGAATTATCATTGGCTGCAGTCACTCAAACTGGCTAAGAAAAAAGTATAAAAAGAGATCGGACTTGAGCAAAATCGGGGAGAAGTTCCATCATCTCTGCGAGGTGACCGAGGAGCTGCCCGGTCTGCGTCCACCCCTTCGGACACGGGGGGTGAGTGACCATTGACTCTGTTTGCTCTGCCTTATACCTTAGAGATTGCCGTCCTTCACCTGTACCCCATAGATAACGTATTTACTAATTGTACTTTGCCACTTTGATACTAATTTTACCATGCCCTCTGCCTTGTAACTTATCGGGTATATATCTTAATATAAGTTATATTTTTTGTTGCCGTACATTGTACTTTAGTGCCGACTCGTTGTTGCTTTAAGGTATGCGGTTCCTTTTTTTTACTGAGTTAAAATGTATGTTAGTGGAAGTGGTAATTATTCTTTCTTTTAAGCTTTGTATTAATGAGTGTGTTTAGATTTTGTTCCAGCCTTTGCAGATTGGTCTGTCGTGCAGGGGGGTTGCTTGAGGTGTCTGTTGAGGCTCAGGTGGTTGTGCTGTGTTGTAGAGCGTGCCTCTGGTTTTTGGGATTTTTGTTAATTAGTTAAGTACAATCATGCAGTTAAACGTTATCGCTGACGGCCAGAACCCTACAGTAGTTTGTCACGTACTTGTATTAGTAGAAGTTACTTGGTCAAGTGCTAGAGGTAGTCTGGTTTGTTTCTGGTGCTTGTAGGAGAACCTTAGGGAGAAGGTTCTCCCTCGCTGAGAATGCCACCCCCCTATCACGGTATCCAAGTGCTGTCCATCGCAGTGGATCTCTCTGGTGAAGGGTCTCCAGGTGAGATGCTTTAAAAGCCTTTGATATCACTGATAGCTAATTAAAAATATATTAATACAGGAGGGAGAAGAAATCTTTGCATTTCTGGCCCTTTTTCACTTGACAACAGATGTTCCATATCTTGTAAGGGAAGTTCTCAGTGACCCAAGCAAGAAACGATGACACCTTGTGACAGGACAGTGTTGTGAGAGAACTCTGTGCTGGTGCAGGGAATTACAGGAATGGTCAAGAACTGCACAGAAATAATGCTGGCCCTAGAAATCAATCCTGGCTTGATTCTTCCCCAAATCAGGGATTTGGATTAAAGTCCTGTTGCCAGTCACATGTTGTAGCCTCAGCTAAAGCCGCACAAATCAAGAACAACTGGGCAAGGAGCACCTGCTTGTTCGGTGACAGAGCTTTGTGTTCCCTTTAACCTGGTGTTTACTCACAAGGATTCCTTTTCTTGCCCACCAAATGAATGACTTGTGCAGAATCCAGAAGACCAGGTACTTCATTACCTTGCCCACAAATAAGGGAAATGAGAAGGGCACTTGGAAGGGAATAACATGAATTTATTTGCAAAAGGAATCCTGATCACATTAAAACTATGCTACCTGGGGAAATATTGCATCTTTTTAACTTGACTTTAAGTAACAAAATTGACCTTAAGTGTGAAGCTATAGATACATTTTTGAAAGACCTTATGAGTGCAGAGAAAATACAGATGGATATTTTGCTAATATTAAGAAGTATTTCTGGCTAGAATTTAAATCAGTGCTATTTTCAGTCATTTTTTATTGAAAAATTTGATAATGCCTTTAAAAAAAAATTCAAATACATTTCCAAAATTTGTGGGGTATATAAATTAGACAACGGAAGCACAGAGGAATTATTTCCTTTCCCTAGGGGTAACAGGTCTCACTGTGTTTATGGAGGAGAAAATTGGTCAAATATACTTCTTGATTATCCATCAGCCAGGAATGGGAGTTCTGTGAGGTTCTCTGAAACTTAAAAAATTAGGCTTTATCAGAAGGGAAGGTGAATTTCAAAAGCAATAGTCTGCTTTCAGTGGCAACCTGTATTAGTTCGGTTGTGACTTGACTTTAAACTCGGGGCAGCATTGAGGGAATCCATCTTTCAGCTCTTACTCTGTAGCAATTTTAAGGTCTAGACTAGTCTGAGGAAATAATTCTCACTGCAACACGTAGAACTCTGGTTTCTGTCGCAGGTCAGGTCCTGATTATTGTGAACATTTAAAACTTTGCTCTCTAGATCAAGTACTGTGTGGCTGGACCAGAGCAGGTATGGCATGTGGTCAGCAAAATGAAGTGTTTAAGAGTGGCTCATGATTTTGTGGCACACCACCCCTAGAGCTGGAAGCCACAAGCAACTACCCGAGAGGAACAGGGTTTGCATCAGGAAGTGTTTTGGTGAGTAAAGAGCAAATACTAGGAATTAGATATAATTTAGAGAAGTTCCAGTCCTATTCTCACGAAAAGCAATGGCAGCTGACAGGCAGCAAGACTTAGCCCGTAGTGCCTTTGAAGGACCTTCGTGTCAGTGCTGTCACAGCATAAGCCCCACAAAGGGCAGGCAAACGACACGTCACCAGAATGGCTCGGTGGTGACACAGGAGGGTGACCTTATGATTTGTTCTGTCTCTTTGGAGCCTCTGGGTGTGATGGTGTGTGTGGTTTAGGCACCTGTTCTGCAGGAGCAGGGCTGGAGCCACCAATTAATTTTGCATTTTCCCTGCTGAGTTCCAAAGGCGCAGTTGTATTCTTGGTGGTGGCTGCTTCCAGTTCAGGAGTGGGTGTTGGGATTCATGGCACAAACTTGCAGCGGTTGTGGTGTAGTTACATTTTCAATATGGCAAAGCAATTCAGAGTCTGCCCAACCTCTAAACTTACTTGCTCTGGACTAAAATCTTTCAGCGGTTGGGACTGACCCATCACAGGGCACACTCAAAGTGGCCAATCAGCAATCCCTTTATTATTTATAGCACAATCATTCATAAATGTATTTAAGAAAAGGGATGATCTATTTTCTACATGTTCCTTAAAGGGATTCCATTTTAGCTTCAATTGTAATTTTTACCTTTTTCAGTAGAATTTATTGACACAATGCCTAGCACAAGCCCCAGATTTTGCATCATCCTTTTGTCTGCAAGCATATTCACCAGCCGCTTAATTTGTCATAGCCCTGGAGGTATCAAAACTAATGAGCTTTGTTTGAATAGACTTTTTCCAGTTCATCTAGCACACTTTGGGGTAATCATTCAGTTTCTGTTTGCTTCTGATGTGAAGCATTGTGGGAAATATAAGAAAATAATGGTTGAAAAAAAGCAGTATAAATTGTTAACAGCCACATTTTCTGAAAAGCCCTAAAGATGTTATATTTTTAATTTCTCTATTGTTGAAGTATTGTGAGTACCTTAAGTACAATCATTACAAGATAATATCAAAGGAGAATCTGATAAAATGCTATTTTTCAATTAGCTCTGTGCTTAATACTTTGCTTTTTTAAGTATTTCACAGCTAACAAATCTTTAAACAATCTAACCTTTCAGGATTTGGAAGTGGACAAGATAATAACTTTGAGTACATAATATTGCAGCAGTGGTAAGGGTTTAAAAATCTATTACTGGGATTACATACAGGAATACCTTTTATTGGTCAGACAATTGCATTTTCATTTTTATAAAGCATTTCCCCATACTTGGTATTATACCACAGAGATACACAAAAATGGAACGCAGAGGTGTGCACTGCATAAGTAATTTCTGGAAGTGTCAGATGCACTGTACAAACATATGCTTTTGATCTCAAATTCCTAAGGAGGTTTGTCCTTCTTGCTCATTAGGACAATGTTTGCCGTCATTTTTGCATTGTATGCTCTAGAATGTTATAACTTTTAAATTATAGTAAGATTCAAATTATAGAATAAGGGGTTTCAAATGACTCCTTAGTTAATGCAACAAGGAAAGATTCTCTAGAACTTTTGATTAATTTCTTCTAAAAGAAAAAAAAAAAAGAACCTGGTAGACCAAGCTCTAAATTTGATTGCTGAGCAGCTCAGTGAGTCAATATTTTCAACAGGATATAATAAGCAACTGAAACTTTCCATGTGATAAGTGCTTCAGTAAAGCATAACACTTTTAAATAGTCCATTACAGTCTAAAAAGGGTTGTTTCATATGAACAGTCCCTGGACCTCTTAGTATATTTTCACATTTCTCATTATAAAATGATTTGGTGAAAAGCTTTTTCTGTAAAGCAGAGTGAGGAAGAGGGAGAAAGGAGGTGAAGGAAGAGAAGGAAGACCAAGAGAGGAGGGAAACAGCAGGAATTATTTGCTTTTTTAAATCAATTACAATCTCCTCTGGAATGTTTTTTGTAATGCTTTGTTGTATTAAGATGACTTGAAAAAACAATCAGGAGAAAGCAGAAAGTTAGGAGTTAGCTGAAACTCAGCCTACCTGAAATTAAGTAAATGGAAACTGTGGCAAAGATTGTCTTTCTTTATTAAGTGATTATTATTATTATTCTGTATCGATGCTGAGCAGTGCCCTGCAGAGATGCCCGTGCTGCTGGGTCTGGGAAGCTGTGTTAGGAACAGGAGCTGGTGGGGAACCTGAGGTGGGTTTTTGGTCTCCGGTGGGCTGATGTGTGGAGCTGGAGTTTTATCCAGGACAGCTGCAGTGTTTCTGTAGCCACGCTGGGCCTTGCAGCTCTCCCTCCCTGCCCTGCCCTGCGCTGTGCGGACACACGGTTGGTGACACAAAGCACTGCAGGGTGATTTTGGGTTCCCTGTGTGATACAGAGCACTTAGGTGGCATTGGCAAGCCGTGTTTGTCCTCTCAGAGAGAGAGCTGCAACTTCTGCCGGTCGCCTTCACTCTCTCACTCGGGCTTTCATCACTTTTGAGCTGGATTGCTGTGGTGAAATCTGCCCTCTTGGAGGTCACTGGGAAGGCAGTTCAGAGCAGGGAATGTGAAGCATCCTCTGTGGATGGCTAAGTCAGGTTCCCTAAGTACAGGAATTCACAGTTGGTGTAAATCAAACCCGTGGGTTTTTTTTTTTATGGCTTGGTTCTTATGTATTGTAGAGTTCAGATGTGCTAAGGAGCAGTTCCTTACTTTGTGTATCCATGGACAGGGAAGGGATCATATTCAAGAAGAAACATGCCCAGATAAGTGTATAATGCTATATAAGGGTGGTTTCTTATCCTATGGGAAGGCACTGGTTCTTTTCCTCCCTTATTACTGGGAGGGGCTGCCTTCAGAGAGAAGATTCGGAAAAAGTGTTTAAAACTTCTTTTTCAATACTTTGTTTGGGAAAATAGAGACGTGAAATCAAACTAAAAAAAAAACCTAAGAAAAAATTTTGTAAGGCAAATTATCTATTTTCAGGGTTATGAGTTTTTTCTGCCCTGTCTTTTCTCCCACAAGGTTTGCTCTTCATTATTTTCTTTTTTTCTCCACTCTTGTTTATTTTTATCTTATATTTGCTTGTTTCCTTGTATTTATTAATTTAGTGTCCCTCTACTTTGTCTGGTATGTTCTCGAGGATAAATTAATTTGGGTAATCTCAGTGTGACATCCGTATGGTTTTTCCTATTCTGAAGTATTTATGTAATTTCTTGGGATTAAACTGGTGATTTACAGGCTGGATTAATATAAAGTAGAACTCAAAGCATGAGGTTATGAAACATGTCTTGAAAATACATCTATATTATAAATAATAAAATAGCAGTTTCATGAGAAAGGGTGCTGAAATATTAAATGAGGCTGTCTATTCTTTATCATGACATGTATTTAATGCACTTTTTATTGTCTCTACCACTTCAAAAAAAAAAAATCTTACTTCAAACATTTAATTACAGTACAGTTTCTTGTTGGAGATTGGACTCTTTTTTTGACTTTCAGTGTTACATGTGTCCTTACATACTGGGTAAGCTTCATGGAAATTTTTGGGACCCCTTTCGGGGGTTGTTGAAGGTTTCAGGCAGATCCTGTGACTTCCCCACAAGTTTGGCATAGAAAGAATGTTCAAGGTGCCATGTTTTATAGTTTGCTTGATTTGTAGGGTGTGTTATTTGGTTTCGGTGCTGGACAGATAATGAAATTTATTGTAAGAAACTGCATGTTTCTTTCTAAACCACGTGGCTGAGGTAGCAGCAACCTTCATCCCAAACAGATGGACACGTCCCTGCTGTGAACTCAGGGATGGAGGGGACGCTCTGGGCGTAACCACCTCGGGAATGTGGAGTGTTATGGGAGAGTGGGTGACATCCAAGGAAGCAACACAACTACGGGGACAAAAAAGCCAAAGGATGGAATACAATTGGACTGAGAGAGACTTAAAAAGCATTTCTGAGCTACACAACAGTTAGAAAGGAGCTTGGAACCAAGAATAATGACTTCTGTGTTCCTTGTAAATAAATGTAGCTGCAGCCATGTCACTCTGTCATCAGATTGTGCTTCTAAGAGAAACAAGCCTGCTGGAACTTGAGCTAATCACTCAGGGGAGCTCAAAAATAAATCACATTTAGAGGGGAAGTATATCCTGCCTGTGTTCAGGGACTGCCAGGCAGTGTTGGGTCGCACAAAGCCTTTACTTCTCAGGACATTGTGCCTGCTGAGTTACGTAGACGTGTTATCTCAGGCCTTCAGGAGGTCACCCTCTGGCAGACACTTGCTCCTCTCTCCCTCTTCCTTTGGTGGATGTTACTTGTGCCATTTAGTCTCTTACAGTTTATTATGGTAATAGTTTGATTTTTATAGCACTGGGTGTAGATATTTTTGATACCCTTGTGGAAACCTAAATAGGAGTTTATCTGAGGGGTTTTTGCAGTCCGAAGTAGCTCACGTTCCTAAGAGTTACTGTACTATTGAATTTGAATAAGCTGTGGAGTGCAACAAACAAATTTGGTCAAATTGACTGTCAACTTATGTTAGAAATTTGGAATATCTGGGACAAAGTTCCTAAAAAATGCTGGTAAATGCCCCAAACCCTTTATGATTAGGAACCTGGTTTTCAGCAGTAACCAAAACATACCAGAAAAAGTCCCCAAAAGGAACAAGTTGAGGGCTGCAGTTGATTTTAGGACTTTGCCTTTGCTTGAATTAACCATTATTGCAATGATAGAAGACATTAAGGTAGACAGGATTAAATATTGTTGATGATTTTGCTTAAAGCTCTTTGTAAGCCCACTCCAACATTTGTGGTTTTTTGTTATATCAGCACCCTGGAATGTTTATTTTGTAAAAACTTATGTCTTCTGGAAGGTTCTGCCTCAATCACACTTTAATTTTGTTTTAATGTATTTGTTCAGGGAATAAATTTCTGCAGCTCTAAGCAGACAATTGTTTTACTTTTAAAATATGTAAGGTCTTACAGACTTTTAATTAAGGTTTTTTAATTAGTACATTGAATTAATTCCAATTTTTAAAATAAAAAAATGTCTATTTTTTTAATAATGCATGTGATTTGTTTTGCATGTGAATAATGACAGTGAAGTCAGTGGGGGTACAGTGCGAGGTGATCGAGGTATGAGCTCCTTAATCCAACATGTTTCCTGCTTTGTGGCTTTGCGTGTTTTGAGGAATCAGGAAGGGCAAAGCACAAAGCCAGTGTAGANCGAGGTAGGAGCTGCTTAATCCAACATGTTTCCTGCTTTGTGGCTTTGCGTGTTTTGAGGAATCAGGAAGGGCAAAGCACAAAGCCAGTGTAGAAATGGAGCCCCATGGGCTGAGGATGTGTAATTTTGGGAGTTTAGACCTACTACTTGATAGAGCAGTTTTTGCTGAACATGAAGATTTAATGCAACGTCAGGCCATGCTTTAAAGCAGCGTGCTTGGCAGAGCAGGTACACACCGTTTGTGACTGTGTGCAGTGGATGGCAGGGCAGGTACACACCGTTTGTGACTGTGCAGTGGATGGCAGAGCGGGTACACACCGTTTGTGACTGTGTGCAGTGGATGGCAGAGCGGGTACACACCGTTTGTGACTGTGTGCAGTGGATGGCAGAGCAGGTACACACCGTTTGTGACTGTGTGCAGTGGATGGCAGAGGGGGTACACACCGTTTGTGACTGTGCAGTGGATGGCAGAGGGGGTACACACCGTTTGTGACTGTGCAGTGGATGGCCGAGCGGGTACACACCGTTTGTGACTGTGTGCAGTGGAGAGAAGCAGCCAAAGAATGGCTGAAGGGAAGTATTTATTTGTTTATTTAAAATGAACGCACTGTGAGATATAAATGTTAGTTTGACATTGCGGTGGAATTAAACCCTATAAAAGCGACACACTTTATAGCAACATTGTTTAGCTGACAGAAATGTATTGAGTACAATGAACACTGACTCACGTTGGCAGGAATCAGCTTTAGGGAATTGTGCTTCACCAAACAGATCTCCTCACTCCTGATGTTTGACAGGATAGCCATTGAGAGGAATCAAAGAGGAGAAATATGAAAAGGGAGGGATACTTTACAATAACTACCTTCAGCTGGAAATGAAATCAGATATTAATTCTTAGAGAAACATAAAATTCAAAACCTCTGAAAGAAGGAAAAATACAAATGTATTTTTTATGAAGACTTGTGCTAAAACCTTGGAGGTCTTTCTTCATTCTAACATCTAAAGGTGAATATGAAATTTGTTGCTAGAAAATTATGTATCATTGTGGAACTCATATAAGATGCACTCAACAGTTAAATGGAATTTTTATCTGTAATCTTACAGAAGATTTATATAAATTACCTTATAAAAACATGGTAATAGAGGGAAAGGGTACCAAAAAGTAATAGCAGAATTGTCAGAAGACATGAGGAAGCTTGAATAGTATGTAAAATGCATTCTGAGTTTTGATTTTTCTACACGTGTTTTAAAAAAATCAAGCATGTGTGGCTGCAGGTATTGTGGATTTGTGGTGATAGAGGAAATGCTGGAGGAGGAAGGTAATCACTGCTCGGGGTTTGATGCACGTGTGGTATAAGCAGTTTGGAGTTACAGAAAGTCTGTCAGCCTTCACTTTTCTTCTGTAACTTAAGATGTATTTGTTCTCATATATGAAATATATTCAGAAAAGGTTAGATTAGTGTCAGTAATTTGTGCGAATGAGTTTGAATGTTTCTGATGAAATGATGTGTCATAGTTGGATTGGAGCAGGTTTGGGGCAGTTATTTTCTGTTCTGCAATCTACAAGAAATGACTGTATGTTCTGTGTTACACTGACTTTTGATTTCGTGTCAGTTTGACACAGAGTTTTGTCATCCTGACCTGAATTTGCCATTTCAGCAGTGGTTTCCAGCTGGATGTTTGGTCTTCTGGTAAAAAAGTATGTTGCTCTCCCTATGCAGTCTGGCAAGGGACAGTAAGACCACCAAAATAAAGTTGTCTTGCAGTAGAACTATTGATTGACCTTTTATAACTTGGGGGAGTTTGATTAAACAATTACAGATGGGTTTCCCTGATTGGTTTTTTGTTTGGGATCTGCTGTGAATACTGAGGCTCAGAAGTGACATCATTCCAGCTTTCTGCCCCCATTTCTGGTGATCTGTGCAGGAAGGTTCTTCAGTGGAGGGGCTTTGATCTCTCGCTGCTGGAACTCCTTCTTTTGCCTGTCCATCCCAGAGGAGCTTCACTGATTTGAAGAGGGGGAAAACAGTGTAGGATAACTGCCCCTCCCCACATATCTTTATAGATTTATCTCTACAACAGCCAGAGTTCAATTGCCCCACGTGTGAAAGTTACCTCTGGAATTTGGTATGAGCATGTCTTCACCAACAGCTGACGACTTTTCCCAGTTCATTGATTTGATTTCAGTCATGGATTTTTAATTTTTTTTTGTAAATATGGATACTGGACATGCTATCCACTGGAAAAGTAATGGAGCAGCACCCCCCTCCAAGCTGGAATGTAACTAAGTTCCAGCAGTGCTCATGTTCACGGAGAACAGCATTGTAGGGTCAGATGCTGTATATGGTTTGGGGAAGGTTGTGTTTGTTGTAGTGGTGTGGGAGCTGTCTGGTGCTTTTTTGTTCACACTCATTAGGAAGGAAGGGGAATCTGCATATCGTTGTTGGAACTAGTGGGTAAAAACAGGTTTGGGTTTTTTTTTTTGGATGCTATTTGAATTTAATCTGTAAGAATGTAATGTCTTCTTTCTATTGAACATTGCTAAACTACACTGATGTGTGTATATTTTTTGTGATTATTGACATTCAAATTAAGTCAAAGGTAAAAAAAAGATATGGCCAAAGACTTGATTTACCCCTCTCTCTGTATATAGATATAATGAATCAAGTGTTTTTGGAAAGCTTGAGTAGAAGTTAAAATTGTGTGTTTGAAACAGGCCTCCATCGATTGCATTACACAGTTCTAGAATGACTAAATGCAGGTAAAGAAGTGCCCGGGAGAGTCATATTTTAAAGAAATTAGGAGTTTTGCCTCGGTTATCCTGCTGGAATGCCACTTTTCAGCCATCATCCCAGTTGAATTTCATTTCTGACCCTTGGCTGAAGGGTGGCTGAGAGATGTTGGCTGGCCAAGTGCTGCTCAGATGATGGTGTTCTGTAACATTTACATTTGGGGTGAGGTGCTCAATAATCTGAGAGTGATATAAACTTGTTAATAAGGATATTAATTGCTTGGGAATTACAAGCTGGGCAGTTCTTGCTGCAGTGCCCAGCATTCAGGTGCTGGAGAGCTGCACGCCTGGCTGTCTCCAGCACATGGTGTTAGTGGTGGCTTCAGACTTGTATTTAAATGTGTACATTCTCCTGGTCCACGTGTTTTGGGTTTTTCCCCCTAATTTATCCTGTGTTGAATGAATGCTTTCCCCCCTCCTTTTCATCGGGGAGTTTAAAAAGAGCTTCGTGACACATGTTCTCTACCTAATTCTGAACATGACATAAAAAGGAATCTTTTTCTGCTACGGTAAATATTTTTGTATTACAGCATGCTTATTTAATGTAAGTAGGTTTCTGAGGTGCCATGCAAAATGGGACCCAATTTTATTAGAGTAGCCTAAAGAACAGAATAAATCCTTTAAGCCAATTGTATAAAAATGCAAATTTAAGTCAAGCAATTAAAAACAGATAGAAATTAGAGATTTGGATTTTGCAGAGCAAGCTTTCCACAGCCACTGCCAGATTACTGTGCAATTTATCTGGATTCTGTCAGCGATAGTCAGACTAGATTTTGATAAAGAGCAGCAAATCTGTCCCTCCGTAGCTCCTGTGACTTGCCGCAAATTTCATTCAAGTTGAAGCGTCTGTACAATCCCTTGAATAATTTGGAGTTAATCATTTGTACTTCACAGCCTCTGATAGGCCTTAGACTTGGGGGGTGGGAACAGATTTGGCTTTTTAATCGCCTTGTATATTGTACAGCGTGAGATAAATGACACAGACTGTCTGAAATCTCCATTCTTGCTTCTGATGCAAAACTGTAATTAATTTTGTGCAGTGTTTCAGAATTGATCGTGGTCACTTGAATTTCTAATTTTTCATTCACTTCAAAGACCTTTTTTTAAAAAGAATGTGCTTAGAGTGTGTGAGTGCTCTCTGATGCTAGTGTTCTAAATGACTATTTTACGCCTCTTTTTCAATAAGGTGAAACAGAGGTCAAGGCGTGTGGCGCGTGTTTATCTCTGTCCCAGCCTGCTCCAGGATGTATTTTCTGACTTATAGGAAATGCAATCAAACTTAGGAAATTATGCCTAAATACTTAGGCTGCAGAGTGTTCACTTCTGTGCCTCGTAGAAATCCAAAAGGCTTCTTTTAGAAATCCTTTTCAGTATAAAACAATTAAGCACATTTTAGGCAATAATTACCCTAATTAACTACACTATAATGTTTGTATTCAAGATTATAGAAACATTGTATCTGTTCTCTGCTGCAATAACAACAAGTCTTCCTAATTTCTCTGTATTGATAGTACTTGTATGTGCTTCTTTGTTTGGTATATTTCACTGTAAAAATATTTGTCAGTGAAAGATTGAACAATATGAATGAATTTGATTATGCCATTGTCAAAAACCCCATGCATCACAATTTCTTGTTTTTAATCACTACTGTAAACCTCACAGCCTGAGGGCATAGTTTTAATTTGGGTGCCTTACTAATGAAAAGAAAAAAATAATTGTTTTGCCTGGATTTAATAATAAGCAATAAAATCAGCCAACCAGATTTTACCTCCGCATTCAATCTCTTTTTTATTATAAAACATTTTTGTCCTTTTTTTTAGATTACAGGCGTAGATACCGAACATTTTACTAATAAATATTTCAGTTTGCTTATGAAGGCTAATGCTGTCATCTGAATATGGAATTATATTTCTTTCATGCTTCATTATCATTTCATGGTAGTAATGACAGTGAGGCGATGGAATATTTACAGGCTTTTCAGAAGACATTTATCCAATACATTTCCCTGAAGGGCACCTAGGCTTAAAGATACATTATCCTTTTATAAAACACTGCCCAGAATCCCAATTTCTGAATCAACCAATCAGAACTTGTTTTGCAGCAGTTACTGCTAAAACCCTCAAGCCAGTCTCATATTAATCCTGTGAATCTGGGGATGGGGGGTGTGAGTGGAGGGCTGGGGAGGGGGAGAAGAGGGAGCACTTGCTACTGAATCATCAGGCTTGGTACTTTAAGTAAAATATGTTATTTTTTCTGTATTGATACAGTTTTTCAAGCCTGTACGTGGAACACTTCACTGAAACCGGGTAGGCTGCAGCAGTGAAGGCTGGTTGGTCCAGTTTGGGTGTACCTTTTACTGCAAATTAAGTCTAACGAATTCGAAATAACTTACAATAACCTTGTCTGTTGTGTGGCTGTTGCACGAGCAGGGTCCTCTGGTCTCTGTGACTGTACATAAATACATTGCATAGATCCATCCGAGGTTAAAAGTACTTGGGCAGTCAACGTGTTGCTCAGTACTTGGGCTCTCTCGCAGGGTGCCCTGTTTGCTTTGTGTGAGAGGCAGCTCTTCTTTGGGTCTACGTAAGATTTATTATTTTTAAAGAAGGAAAGAAAGCAGAAGTTTTACACTGCTATAATATCTTTCATCCTCCAGGATTGTATAAGATGCAGTGATGAGGATGTAATGGAATCAGGACTTTGCTTCTGCCCCTGGCCTGCTGTCCTGGTGCATGTCTAGGCTGCATTTGGCAGAGGAATACAGAGATTTCTTTGGAGATTCCAAAAAGAAATCTAGCTGGAGCACCCCAGAGCTCTGTAGGAGCCGATATACTCTGTGCCCTTTGTGGAAGCTAACCTGAGGATCTCTGCTGTCTGGCAATAAGTAATTTCGACATAACATGCACTGCACTGAAATTAATACAGTGGAAAGATCCCTACACTGGCAGTCCGCGGTGCTCAATGTACTGCAAGGTAGCCAAAGGTGAAATTTCTGGTGAAAGCTGAAGAACAAATCTTTCTTAGAAACAAATCCTCTGTAATAACAACATGGAATTACCTCATCTGTTGGATGCACATCCTGAACTGCATGCAGCTTGCACTGCCCACCTCAAAGTGCTGATTTTTAAATTTCTCTGTCCAGGAGTTCTAATTTACAGCTTCAAAATACTAAGTTTATGCAATATTTCCCACTGAACCAATTGGCATGTACCATCTGTTACCGCACATATCCAAGGAACTGCATTTTATCCCCAGAAGGGATGTAGAAAATGCGCATCTGCCAAAAGAGTTGAGTGGCTGTGGTGAAGGAGTTTGAAGTTACGTTTATGCTCTTTGGCAGCCAATCTCAGTGCTTCTGGTAGTCCTGTAAGCAGGCACTTCTGCTCCTTTTCTGTCTTTCCTGAAATGTAGGTTTTAAAATTCACATGGGCAACTCCTTTTGGGGCGTATTTTCAGTGGGCTTAAGACTCTGTTCTATTTCTGACCACTTGTTCTCTATTTTTGCATACACCAAACAAATTTCAGAGCAAGAGTAAAATGAAACAAATACCTGCATTTTGTCTGCTCTGACTGCTTGTTTTGTGCTTGAGAACAGATAATTAGGGATAAATGTGCTCAAATGTGCACCTGCACATCACTTTGGCTGCAAAGGGACTTTCTGTTCAGTTCCCAGTGTCTATCAATGCAACAGCTAATACACAAAGAGGGCTCACCAGGACTCGAGCCCCAGATGCTGTTGCAATAAAAGAGGAAGTCTCTATTCTGTTTGCAAAGAGCAAAGGTGAGACTGATATACTCTCTTATCTTTGACTGGTTTAGAAGATACACCTACAAATTTGTAAATCAGTGGTCAGTTTATTATATGCATGATTCTTGAGCTAGGTTGTGCCAAAGTGAGCATAAATTAAAAGATTCCTTTGCTTCTGTAGTCAGTGAGCATCTTTTTATCTCCATCAATATGGGACCAGTCATGCCCAACACCATCCTGATAAAATGAGAAATCCCTGTTCCCTTTTGTTGGCACTGAGCACTTCCACTTCTTTTCACATCAGGAAAGCAGATGCCTGACCTATTTGAGCAGAGATGATTCCTGGTGGCTGTTAATCTCCACAAAACCACAAAGCTGTTCCACAATACAATTTAATTCCAGTTAACAATCTCATGTATATCTTCACTAATGCTGTTGTTTCCTCTGTAATCTCCACTGAAATGCTTAATGATTTCTAATGACTTCTCGATCACTAAAGCAAGATTTATCTTGTAGACTGTATATACTTGTTGGTGCTGTGTCTGAAGGCTGTAGATATAAAAACACAGCGTGAGTCACCCTTTTGCACAGGCTGTTTGTGTTGGTTTGGGGAATTTCAGTCCCGTTGACACTCCGGTAGGAGTAAAGTTGGTGTTTTGCATATGTGTCTGTGTGTGGAATGCCTGTAATTGTAGTAGTTTGAGATACCTGTGGAATACCTGGTCTGTGGAATGGTGGCTGTACCCTTGTGTGCTGCTTATCAGTGTTGGTGGCACTGTTGGGGCTCTTTGGAACACTGAGCAGGACGCAGCAGTGTGATGGTGGAATCCGGGCTCGTAATGCTTGTGATGCCTTGAAGGGAATGCATAGTTCAATCTGAGTAGCAAATGGCAGGAATTGGGGCTGATCTTTCAAACATAACTCCTACATTTAAACCCCCTGCTCTCCTCACAAATCCGTAACTTCAATTACTGGGCTAAGTCTAAATTCTCAGATTCAGGGGTTTGGGAGGTGCAGAAAAAAGAGTTCTGTGTACAAAATCTTAATAAACAGCCTCATATTTTATCCCTCTTGGTTCCTTTCAATCTGCAGAAATGTCTGTCCTTGGAGATGAGATACTCTGGATGCACACAGATCCCTAGTTTCTGTAGGGGGAAGGATAGGTCTGCATGACAATTGCTCAATATATTGGATATGTATAGGGTTCACTTAGTGTCAATATTTCTGAGAATTAATATTTGGAAGCATCAACATGAGCTATTTCTAAGATCTTTCAGAAAAAGCCTTCCCTGCTTGTGATTTACCTTGAAGAGTAGCACTTTTTTTCCCAGACCTTGTTTCAGTAGGTTGGCTTTAAGAGCATCAAAGGAATGAAACCTCTCTAAAGTGAATGCTAAACTGAAGATATATTTGATTACAAAGGAGATTGTGCATAACAGTAATTTGTATCTCTAAAGAACCTCTCATGCAGTAGATTTACAGTTGGGATGTGTGAGGGGGTGTGCCTCATGCTGCAGGATCATAAAGCTTGTAGATAAAATGCAAGATATTACTGGAGCACACCTTTGCCCCTGTGAGTGCTAGGTTATCTCATCCTACAGTTAAGAACACTTTCTGTAATTTTTTGTTTTGTATTGGTTTGTTTTCTTTTTACTTAAGAACCCCTACCAAAATCACAGCCAAACCAACTAACCAAAAATCCATAGCAAATGCATTTAAATTTAAGGAATCAGCAAATTAGTTCTTTCTGAATAAAATAGAGATAATAAATAAAATTCAATAATCCAACCTACTTTCAGGTGTAGGTAAAAAAAAAATGTGGCATTTCCATTCACACAGAATTGCTCAAACTCATTGATTACTTACTCAGATCATTAGAGAGCCATGCAAAGGGAGAAAAGAATTAGCAGCAATTCTGGTGTTTGCAGCAGAGATAGCTGTTGCAGACTGTGGAAGATGTCACTCCATGCCTGAGCACCTCATCCCCACTTGGAATGTCTTTGCAGTTTGGGTGTCACTACTCTGGTATGGCCTGTCTCCAGTCCTGGGATTGTTGCAATCCCTCCCCCTGGATGAGCCTGTTAGCATTGACTGCCCACTGTAATCTTGATTTCCTTTCCAGTGGCTGAAAATAAGAAAAATGTTATAATTACTGAAGACAGGTTTCTGAAATAGTGATTATCTAAGTAATAACCTTGCAGGACACAATTTCTGTTTGTTTCTAGAGGGCCAAAGACTACTTTTCACCTTGAGGTTAACCAGGAAAAGGGGGGTAACCTCAAGCAAATGCAACCCCCAACCCTTAAACCTCCTGATAAACCCTAAGCAGCTGCGTATGTCTGTTATTACTCGAGAGAATTTGAACTCATAACATTTGAGCTGAAAAAAGGGACTCAAAGCTGCTCACCAATCAAGAATGAAGCATTTCCACTGTGCAAGACTTGCCTCCACGAAGAATAAATCTGTAAATCATTAACCGTGTGGCGTGTCCTCTGCAGTGTGCATCACCCTGCGCTGGGTTAGGGCAAACACCACCCCTTGTGCAGTTGGCGTGGCTGGAATCGGATGCAGCACTTGCTTTAAAACCCACTTTGATCAGTGAACATTAACCAAAGTGTCGACAAAAGGTCAGTTGGCCTCAGGGAAGAAATAGAAAATTTTATGTACAGCACACATTGCAGTGCGTACGGGGTCATTATAACTATGAGAATAGCTGTTGTGGTTTTTCCTTTTTTATTTTATTTTATTTTTCCTTGGCTACTATATGACTTTGAACGTGACGTGGAAGCACAGGCTGCTGGAGCAAAAACTCCTCCCCCCAGTGATCACATGAGCCCCCATGAATTCCTGACGGGGCCAGCATAGAGCCGTGTCCCACAGCAGATATCATATTTTTGACAGAGGACTTCAATTGCAAAAATGTTGATGACCAGTGCAAATGTATCGATTTGGGTTTTAGGTTTTTTTTTCCCCCCTCAATAGACCAAAGTATTGTTTGTAGTTAGAAAAGGAGAAGAAAGCTGGTGAAACAGAGTTGAATCTACTTCTTAGAAGCCTGGGTTATCAAACTCATTAATCTACATGTCAAGAGGCTAGGAATGAATAATTGTGTGTAGAATTTATCTGCCAACATGATAGCTACTTTTCAGCTCCCTCTTCAGAGCTCTTTCATTGTGCTTGGCTTTATTATATGCTTTGTCTTTTCTATTTCTAGTCTGCTGGGGAGGTATAGAAATATGTACCTCAGCACTACAGAGGACAGTTGCTTTGAAACATGGCACTGGGTAGTTCTTTGCATGCACGGTGATTCTCATGAAGGTGTTTCAGCATCAGGGGCCCTTGCTCTTTGTTCATATGTTAATTCTTAGCATTATGAATATCATTACACACACACACACACACAAAAAATCAATTTGGAGGTAACATCTTTATGGACAGTATTGGGTGCTTTTATATTAAAACAGTGTTCTTGTTAGAAAAGCTTATAAATGATGAGTATTCAGAGTGTTTTATAACGATGATGTTTCAGGAATCTCTGTAGTATTGAGACGTTTGTTCTGTTATTTGCTACATGGGTTTCCATTGCCATGAAAGATAAAAGCCAAAACCAAAGCTGGTGTGGAGAAGGTGGTGGAAAGCAGGTTTGGTGAGGATGTGAAACTAATTTGAGTCAGAATATAACTTTCTTTCTGAACGTTGTCCTGATTCTGATCTCCAGCTTTTTTTTTTTTTTTTTTTTTTTTTTTTTTTTTTTTTTTGCTCGTGGGGGGCGGNNNTTTTGTGCCAGTGTGGCAGGAGAGTAGATTAACTAATTTATCCAGAATTTCCTGTTATTTATACCAAATTTGCATGCCTTGGTCTTGCTTACTGTGTGTGTTTTCAAGACAAAATCTGCATGTAATTCTGATGCCAAAGTTTTATTTCAAACCTGTAATATCTGAGTGCTGCAGTGCTGGTCTTGGCAACTTCCTGGAGATGGGTGGTGTGTCTTGTGTTGGGTGTTTTGTGTGTGTGTGTTTGTTTTTTTAAGCAAAGTAAATAATGTATCACAATAATTGTCTTTGCTGTAAAAACCATTAGACCAGACTAGTCTGTATCTTACTGACACCCAGGAGTTCATAGGCAGGAGTAATAATTACTGGTATTTGTAGAAGAAATTGCATGTGCTGTTGGGCCCTAACATTTCCTGCTACCTGGCACAGCCAAAATGCTTCACAGTGATAGTACCCAGGTATTGCATTTCTCTTTCTCCCAGGAATCTGTGACACTGGTAGAACAATTCAGCACTTGGCCCTGGTTTCACTGCTGTGACACCATTGTAATTTGACTAGTGAGAGGTAAATTGTTACTTTTTAAAGGGTCACAAACAATGTGTTCCCATATTTTCATGAAGACGGTACTATAAGATTTGATGAAGTGAAAATGTGTAATGAGAAAGGGAAGGAGCTTTATATTCAGTGTGTATATGGTAAGTCAGAACACAGTTTATTGTAACAGAGTGAAAGTACTGCAAGTCTAAGTGGTTTCGATGATGTTTCCTTCATCCCAGGAGCATCTGAACCCAGCTTCTGCCTTGTCAGCCACATTTATGATGTGTTCATAATTAAATGTCCACGAAGCTCACAGCATGCTGACCACAGAGGGGCCATAAGCAGTAAAGATAAATGAGAGAGAGAGATGTAATATTGCTTCACTTGTGGGTTTAGTCTGATGTTAAAGATTGTCAGTGATAATTATTAATATGTGACCTGGTTGAGTCTTTATGTGAACAATCACAATTTTAATAAAGTGGCAAACTCTGCTCTCTCTGTGTAATCTTGCTCTACATGTAACTGTTTTACAATTAATTCTAAAATTTCAGGAAAAATTTCAGTCACTGAAAAATAGCATGGTAGCATATTAAAGTGGACATGCTGCTACTAACATTTTTATTTAAAGCTTACATAAGACTAAAACTTGAAAGAGAAATTGAAAAGAATGCTGTAGTCTTAAATTGTGGAAGGGATCAAATCTAATCTGGTCAATTGTCTGTCACCTCAAACAAGTCTGAAGAATCCTTCTTTGTTAATACTAATAAGGAATAGCTGCATGTGCTATGTTATGGCATTTATAATCCTGTATCCTTATGCATCTTAATCTCCAATTTAATGCAGTGGGTTCACTGACCTGATGGTTTCCAGAAATATCTTTTTTTGTGGAACTGGAAAAGTGTTTTCTTGTTGCTTTTGATATTTAAGACTTATTGCTTATCTTCTTCCTACTGCATGTATGTCTCAATTGTATTTATGAACAATTGAGCAGGAGGTACATTCCAGTCTAGAAAAAAAAACCAAACTATAAAATAAAATACTATAAAAGCAAGGAAGTGCCACTCTGTGACTGGCATGCTGCTAAAAGCTGCCCATTGAATATTTAAAATTTGTTTTCTCTTATTGATTTTTAGATTGCAATTGAACAAGTGGTGTTGTTCAGTTATATTAGGAATTAATGCTGCAATACAGTTATTTTTGAAAGATCAGTAAATATACCAAGGCAACAAGTTACTAGAGGTAATCCTGTTTTGGTAGTTGAATTTGGAGCTATAGAAATGCCAGATGCTTATGACGGTGCACCTGAATTTTGTTTCTTTTTTCCCCATTGTTATGGAGGTGGAAGGAAGAAATGTGAGTTGTAGAAATCAGGTATTTTAAAATAGCTTGCGGAGTTTTCAGTGTCAGTTACTTCCTTTGTAATTTTAAAGTGACAAATTTTCACACAAAGGACGATTTAATTTCCTATTAAGAAATGAATGTTCTTTTGGAGTGTGTATGTGTTGATCTTTCACAGGCAATACTTTACAGCTGGAATTCCCATTGATTTCACTGTATTTTCACATGCAGAGCAGCTGCAGTTGCTCATCAGTATTTACCTGGTAACCAGTTACCCCCAGAGCTTCATAAATTCAGGATCTGATTCTGACACTTTCACAAATATTTGTTCTTCACTTTATGATTCTTTTGTGAAAGGTGGAAGGAAATTGTTCATCTGAGGGATGATAACTGTAGAACCAAATTAAGTAACAGATATGTTCCATCATGCTCTTACTGAGGAATGTAATGGGTTTGTTTGTGGAGTAAGGTACCACGTAGCCTTAGTAAAATAGGAGAAACTGTCTTAGAATTTTTTACTTTTAATTTGGAAAGAACAGTGGAGCCGAGAGGTGAAAATTCTATTTCTTTTAAAGGACTGTAGGGTATAGCGTGAGCACAAAATACTGCCAAACTATTTTCTCCTGCTTAATACAGGTGCTTATGCAGTAATAACTCTGTGCTGCTCTGCTGTGTATCCAAAAGTACCTTGATTATCTATGCTCTAAAAGGTACAGTTGATTCCCAAATCCACCCATTTCTTTAACTCACCAGTGTATGCAAACTATTAATGATACTTAAGTGATGTGTACATCACAATGGATAGTAGTTTATGATGTTAATAAAAGTAATTATATGCACCAATATGGTAAAATAAAAAGAGGAAAATTCAAGGAAATGTTTATTAAATGCAATCACTTATTGGAAACAAATGCTGGAGCGTTGTCTTTGTTTGGTTGATCAGCCCAAGCATTTAATCAAAGTTTGCCTGTCAGACTTGCGTGTCTTTGCAAGGCTAATTGACGCTAATAGACCTGAAAAGAGGAGGAGTAAACTTAGAACATAATGCACATATAAAGATCCAGAGAACTGGTAACTAGTTATAAACGCATCAAAGTGCTTTCAAATGAAAAGCTTAAACAAAGGAATAACATTTGGATAATAAAGAAGTCCATTACGCTTAAATGGCTATGAACAGGTAAAAAAAAAGGTGTTCTGTCAAATCAATACTTGTAGTGCAAAATTAATCACACATTTGACAAGACATGATTCTGTGTTATTTCCACCTACTGTATCTGATTCCATCTGAACATCCATTATTAATAAAAGTCTCTCTCAAGAAATTCATTATCTTAGAATAAATACTTCAAATTTTTTTGTTGCTAAAATGTGGATTTGAAATATTATTTCACAATTCATTTGGTACAGATATTTCCCATGAATATTTTTCTCCATCTCACTTCAATAATTGTATCTTTCTCCTATTACTTCTGTTCACATTGTACTTATTCTTTTCTTATGTTACACATGGCTCTTAACTGTGGAACTGTGGCCTACATACAAAATGTCACTCAAGCTAATGGAGGCTGAGCACTCTTGATTTTAGGAGGACGTAATATCAATCTATTTTCTACAGTTTTATTTCTCCATTTCCTTCTTTTCTTTTTCACAGATATATGAGGACCATGATAATTGATTAATGCTTTTGAAGTCTATAAACAGAATTTATGAAGAATGCAAGGACTCTGGGTGGTGGGAGGAAACAAAATGAAAAGATTTATTCTGGTTCTTACTGAAGTAAATGACAAAAAATATTGAGACAACAGTCACAACTGTTTGGGTTAGGGTGTTTAAGGGTTTTGTGAATCAGATCTGAATCGATCAGTCTGGGTTGATCAGATCTCCCAAAGGCAGGGATGGTAACCTTCTGTAAACAACATTGCAGCTTTACATTTTAAACACATGTAGTAAAGTCTTTTTCTTTGGTAACATTGTTATGTCTGTATTCCATAAACCTGTGAACAATTTTTATAGTAGAAGGTTGTGATAATCTGCATTTCTGTCTTGTGACCAAAGATTTTAAAATAAATTGCAAATCTCCAGCATTAGGTCGGTGTAACTATAGAATTTTGCTGTTTTCTTGTGTGTAAGTTTTAAAATCTGAATAGAACTCGAAAGAACACAATTATTTAGTGCTTACTTCTGACAAATAAAATTTCCCAAATACAGTCATTCCATAGTTTTTGAAATCAGTAGTATTGGGAATCCATTATTCAAGTATAGAAGTTCATTGGACTGTAATTACATCAGTGGATTGCTGATGCTTAATTTTTTTTCTGTTTGGCTAATAGTCTAATGAGATAATGGAAGTTCACTTTTTCCTTGAAACATATTAAGTTCCCACTGGCAAACTTTAGAATGAAAATGAGTGTTCAGCTCCATTCCTTTGTAGTAGACATTTGACTGTGCAGTTACTTTTACATTATTTTATAATGTTGACAATTTTATGCTAGATATTCAGAGTTCATTATAATAATAGAGCATTGTTCATAAGACACATTTGCCTATGTGTTGGATAATGAAACATGATAATATGCTTTGCAAGGCTGCAATGTAATAAAAGAGTTCAAATTCGCTATATGAGTATAAAGAAGTAAATAAAATCACTTCAGATGACACATTTTGTTTCCAGTATGCATTATAGACAATCAGCAAAATGTTGATGATGAAAGTTTTGAGAAGTGTCCAAGTGGCTTATGAAGTTTTACTTGCTTTGTAAACTGTTCTCTGGAGGCACATGATGGGACTTAAATTTAGACTCTTAGAGGTACACTTGCCATTGACTCTCAATATTTATGTACCAAAGTTCCAAGTGCTGCTGAAAAAAAGCTCCTGCTTCCCTAGAGTAGCTACCTGATAGTTCTCTGTGTGGTTGATCAAGAGGGCAAAAGGTTACAATTATGGAAGTTAATGACATCTTCCTGACCTGGGTCAGGATTTAATGTAGTGCCAACTTGAACTGGATTTTAAATTGGAACAGTTGGTGTCAAAATAAATAATTAAATGCATTTTAAAAAGAAAGCAAACCCCAAGCCAGCAGATGTGTGCTGTCAGGAACTGGCCACAGTGACTACAGGAAGGAACTGAGTGGAAATGAATGCCTGCAATGGCTTAGTCTTCGTTCCTCTGTCACTAAAACCATGTAGTGGCAGTTCTGTTTCCCAGCTTTTAGAAAGTGCATGCTGAGTACTGTAGCCTGTGAGAAAGAGAGGCCTTAAGATTCAAAATACGTCTAGCTTTTAACTGTTAACTTAAAGAAAATTACTAGAGGACAAAAACCTTTTAGCACTTTGATTGTGGTAACTTTGGAGATACCAGTTGGCCTATGTATAATTTTTTAGCTTATTTTTTTGTATTATTCATAAAGTACTTTTGTTCATTTGTGGTTTTCTTTTTTTTTTTTTTTTTTCTTTATATGGTACTGAGCAACCTGGCCCTTAATCAAGTCCCAGAGATGGTTTAGTTGTACTATATGCCAATTCTAATTCTATAGACCTGTAGATGAAAGTCATAAAAGGGGACTTTTATTTTTAACTAAATCTCCTTTGCTGTCTGGATGTAATTCTTGGACCCACTGCATGGAAATGCTCACATGGCAAAGGGTACAGGTTCATCAAAATTTGGACCATGTTCAGTAAAAGCAGAGAGCTGTTCTGCGAGGAGGTGAAGATGTCCATCATTTCCATGAGTTACTGGGAGTAAAACAGTCAGAATCCTTTGGAATAATTGAGCTGCCAAGTAAACACAAGTTCTTGTCAAAGAACTCTGAGACATTTGAAGGTGACGTGGCCTTTGGGTTTCACTGAGTAATTGAGTGTTGGTGACTTGTACCTCGCACTTAATCTGCCCTATTTTCTTCTTTGAAATCCTCAGAAGCAATGACTAAACATATCTGACTGAGGTTTCTGTATGTTGGGCAGAGAAAAACACCACTGGCTGCTGCCTTCGAAGTAGTGGAGTCCTCATAATTGAGAGTGATGTGTTCTTGATGACTCTGCCATTTCCCTGGACATCTGCTATTCCCATGTTCTGAACAAATAGTAAGATTTGGTATAAATAAAGGTCACTTTTTTGCTAAGGTCCAAAATAGGGTAGACCTGGAATGAAGTGGGTGGGGAGATTTGGGTAACTGATTTTGCTTTTTGTGTTAGCCAGACAGGAATGTTTTTCTTGCATTTTTAATGCGTTCATCAGAAGCCTTGCTGTTGAATAGTGGAATGAATTGGAAAAAACCTCATGCACAAACCCTGTATTTTGTGAGCATTGTTCACAAATTTGTTTTCATTGTGAAAGCTGCCCACGTTGTGTGACCTCACAAAGAACTGACCAGAAGTCAAGATGAACTGTATTTCTAACATAAAAAGTGAATTAAATAAGAGACTGAGAGGAAATTTAAATTTATAAACTGTATCTCGTACAAGCTGTGTGGTTGGAAAGAAGGATTAAGTAAGTTTAGTGGGTTTTAATGCCATGTTGCTTGTTGCTCTCATCAGAATTTTGATAGATGCATATTCTTTGCTTCATCTTGAATGAGAATGCTCTATGAAACTTGTGGTTCTTATTGTCCTATTTTAAGCCTGTAAATTATGACAAAGAGTTTGATTTGGGTGCTCTAATTGCTTTCCTGTTTTGTTCTAGTGACATAATAGGAGCAGATGTTGTGTTAAATGTAACTTTTCCCCTTTTAGTACAAGGTTTTCTCTATGCGTGTTCATCACGTGGGTCTAGCAAATAACTCTTCTGTACTAGCACTTGATTATGATGATGGTCATGCCCACTTATCCCCCTGCTGGAATATGTGCACTGTCATTATAAAAGAAAGCATAAGTGGCATTGATCATTGCTGCAAACGTGGCTCCTCCTGGTGTCTTTCGGAGCGGCAGCTGTAGGATGCTCTCTGTAGGGAAAGCTTGCTGATTCTTGGTTCACAAAGCTATTTTTCTTTGTTAGAGGTAAGAACAACTAGAAGTGGAAATGGAACCTAGTGCCAGAAAATGCCCAGGGAGTTTCTTGGTTCAGCTGTTGGGGAGCTGACAGTTAAATATACTCTTGTCCTTTTCACTAAGTGTTATTATTACCTCTGTGCTCTGATGATTTCTGGAGTTACCAACATGCTGCTAGGGTTGAAGCTGAGAACGATTATATATTCATATTCCAAAATATGGTTTAATTTATTCATCAGAACAGATATTTCTTACTTGTTCTGCCACAAATGTTGAGGATTTGCACAGAGCTCTGTTGCTTTGATCATAAAAAGATAAATAAAGAGGATATCAGTTAGCTCTGGTTTTAAATAATAGGACTTTGAAGTTGAATTATTTTTTTTCTTAAGTGATCACATTCCCTTTTTTTCTGATTAAAAATTTGACTTTGATATTGCAAGAAGCAGTTTTATTGATTTGAGATATCTCACCCTTTTCACTGTCTTGTTAAGATTCCATCAGTTTGGGAGTTTCTCTGGATCTAGGAGTGCAGGTGGCAAACAAGAGAAGAAATATCACTGTTTTGTTAGGGATGACGTACCTCAAACTCTACTAAGACCTGTGATGAATAAAATTCCACCAGAAGAAGGGTTTTAGGGTTTTTCACTGTTAATAAACATTAAACCTAATTTTGGTTTTGTTTGTGATCTGTGTGACCAGCCCTTCTTTGTAACCTGATTTTTCCTGCTGTGAGTTTGCATTTCTCTATTCTGAAACTGAAGGATTGTGTGTGATTTATTTCAGATGGATGTTTTATGCTTGCAGGAGACGAACAGATGTTTAGAAAACAAGGCTACTAGTCACTAGTTTTGTTACAGCTACCCTAGTAATCAATTGTATGAATTTCACAGCACAGCAGTATTGGAATGAATGTTTCAGAGGAATTTCAATCAAAAATTATGCCGTTCTGAGCTTGAAATGTAGGCTTAGATTTATTTTTTTAGCAGTGCAATCCTCAAAGATTATACTTCATGCACCATTTTCAGGCATGTCAACATCCCATACAAAATACAAAGATGAGCGTTATTTCATAGAGGTGGCACAAAGTAATACAATAAAATGGATTTATTTCATCTTAATTTATTTAAAATGTACATAGACTGAACGGAAGTGAAATCTGTGAGATGAAATATCTCATTCACATGAATACATTGGTGAACAAAAAAAATCAGCCCTGTTCTAACTTTGAGAAGAAAAGAGGTACATGTGGCCTGTCCTTACAGGCGTGGTTGGATGTTGTTCTGGTGATGTGTTTCACAGTGTCCGTGTGTGGATTTAATTTTCCAGTGTCCAAAAGGATATATCCACTGTAGTCTGGGCTGTCCTGTTTGGGAGTACTGTTCAGTGGGTGTTGTAAGTCAGGACTCCTGTTTCGTTCTGTGGCTGTGCTGCTGGTTTGAAGCAGCACCTGGTGACATAGGACACAACATTTGCTAATTATGACTAAAGGCAAAGCTTTATGACTGTGTGTTAAGCTCAGTTCTGTTTATAGGGCTGTACTCAGAGGAACTAAGTATACCAGAGTTCTGATTAATCTTTCCTTAAAAATAGAACCATCTGACAGCATAGCAAGGCTTAAGTAGGTACAAAGCATACATTTGGTCTGACTCCCTTGGTCTGGGTAGTAACTTCTTCCAAAGTGTGGGCTGTGTCCCCTAGGGTGTATCTGACCATGATCTAAGCTGAAATTTCTCTAGAGCTGGTTCTCTGCACTGTTTTTGATGTACACTTAGTTTGTACTTTAGCAAATCCCTCCATCTCCCCACCTACAACTCTTCCATCTTTCCCTATCACTTCCTATTTCAGCATGTAAGTGAATGAAACGCTAGGCTGTTCAAATGATTGCTTTGTAGCCAAATAGTCTATTGAGGCAGTATTGAATTTGGGTAAGCTAGCGCTGGAAAATAACTATACAATGCATGACAGTGTTAAATTTGACTTTTCAAATTCCATAATTTTTATTAGAAGCTTTGAACAGGAGCTTGGCATGGCCTTGTCTGTGGGGAGCTCCATAATTCCAGCTGGGATATAACACTATTACTTTAGCAGCAAGGAGTTCTGATTACCTGGAATGTGTGAGGTTGTTCAGCTGGGAGGACTGGACACCAGAAAGGAGCTTTGTTAAGTTGTTGTGTAAGTTTTCTGTGCCCTCCAGGGCACGGTGAGAGACTCTGCAGTGCCCAAGTCAGGTATTGTTTGTCACACACAGGACATTTGGGTTGCTACTGCTAAAATTGAACAAGACAGTTTTAAATGTGTAAGACCCCTCCTGGGCTGGGCTCAGGGTGTTCTGTGGGGTTGGGATAAATAAGAGAGATAAAGATAAATGCTTTGAGAATGGTTTGCCTGTTCTAAAAGCACATTAGGGGTGCCTTCTTGAGTTAGTAGGATAAACTGAAATCAAAACTACAAGTTCTCATATTGTGGAGGAAGACTGTGCAATAGTCATCAAATCTAAAGCCAGTGACAGACACGACTTGAGCTTCCCTTGCTCTTGTGGAGGGTTCTGAGGTGAGGTTATAGTGAGTCTAACTGGTAACAAACCCAGAAAAGATGGATTTTATTATGGCCATGCTGACATGGAAGCAGGGGGCCTCTGGGAAGTGTCCACAGTGTAAGGCCACGCAGGGTTCCTCATTAGGGGCCTTTGATCTCACTGATTTCTCAAGAGGAATATATACTTTTGGCCAGATAGCCTGCTAGTTCTAGAAAGATGCAAATGCCTCTTGCTGCTTGGTCTATTAATTTGCTGCATGAGAGCAAATGAGTAGATTATTCTGTCCTCTATGCATGAATTAACCTGTGAGAGGATAGTATGGATGATTGGTTTTAACCTGTTAGTGTCTGAAAGACATTCAGAACAAGTCCTAGATTTTCTGTCATCATCTTCCATATTTTTATGCCCTAAAGCCTCTCTGATGTTCAAAAAAGAAATCTGTATATTATTTTTTAATCTGAGTCTTTAATTTGAAGATTTAATACAGACATAGCTTATATAGTAATGTAGTAACTAACTTAATTTTAAAAAGCGTTCAATTGTATTTTATGAAGACTTAAAAATGTACAGTTTTGGAACTTTTGTAGATATTAAATTGTTATTCCTTCAAAATAAAATGAATGTTATATATATTATTTAGCATTTAAAAAAGGAAAAGTTGAAAAGAACATGAGTTGACAATTTAACTGAGTATGCTAAAAATCATGTACCTCAATAACAAAAATCATACACTTTCAGTAACAGATTAATAATTTTGTCACAGTGTGTCTTTCTGGAGTGGATATTTTTGCATTAGCTTCAATCTTGGGTTCAGAGCAGTTGACCTTAAATGAAACTTTGAATAATCAAAAATATCATCTCTGAGCAGTCTTGTGAAGTTTCATGAGTTTTCTTTCTCCTAACACCAGGAGTAGATAATGTTACTGTACTGGTTGAAGGATACAGTGCAGAAGCAAAGGAAACTCTAAGGTTTACTTCCATTTTAATATGGAGTGGAATAAAGAATCCTAGCTGGTTATGAGCAGCTATTGGAAAAACCTTCTGTTAGTATCAGGGTTTGTGTTTTTCTGTTGTCACTGAACTACAGGGACTGGATTAATGTGATATATAGAGCACAGACGTGTAGAGCTGCAGAGATGTTGGTTACCTAACACAAACTCTTCTCTGATGTCTCATGCACCCCATTTGGTGTAGCAACTACAGAAAAAATAGTTGATTTCCCAAGAGAAGGCATACTATACATGGTCAGTGACCAAAATATAAAATAGGAAAACAGAGTAATGTGGAATCCACAGGCAGTGGTGTTACAGTCACAGTCTTGACTGAATTTGGTGTTATGTCCAAAGGAATGTAATTAGAAATTCCTCTTCTCTAGCAATTTAAATATCTATTAGAGGAAAATGTGACATCTATCAGAAATGTATTATTTGATTGCTATCAATTAGTTCCTGTAAATACTATACTTTGTCTCAGGAGAGGCTCATTTCTTTTCAGACCCTGTTCAAATGTCAATTTTGTTGGTAGGGGGCAGAATTCCAAAGTTTACCATCTCATGCCAGGTATGGAAGCAAAAGTTTTATTTGCATAAGGAGATGCATGTGTGTGTGTAAAAACATCACATATGTAATGATGTTGATACCATTTTAAAAAGTCATTCTGAGCCCCTTGGAAATATGAACTGAAATTCTTTCCTGAAGTTCTTTTATGAGCAAGACTTGTAACTGTGATGGTAAGGTGCCCTGAAACTGAGATTACTGGCTTTTGGGTTAGTTTTATGGGTTCCTTTCTCCTTTGTATTTTGTTTAAAAAATATTGCTGACTTCTTTGGTTTGCCTTTCCCTCCTACAAAAGGTCAGCATCTCTTTGAACAATGATTAAATGTTATCAGATGTTGTGAAGGGAGAGAGGGTGGGGTATGTTTGGACTTGATTTGTGTATAAACTGTGATTCTTGCCAACTATAATATACAAGCTCTGGGGCTCCCCTACTCTGTCAGCTTGTCAGTTTGCAGGCTCGAAGGTTTTGTGTGGCAGGGCTGGTCCTTCCTTGGTGTTCACAACGCATTTATTGGGCTGCTATAATTAAATTATACAAAACCAGTGAAACACAAAGTAGAAGTTTTAATGAAAGGTGCATTTTGCCTACTAATAAGACTGTTCAATCTCCTAATAAAGCCTTATCTCCAACTGGCTTCCCTGTGTTTCTCCAAGACCTTATCCATATTCACTGCTGACTTGTTCTCTGTTCCCAAGGACTGAGAGAGCGCCTGACATCATTTTACTTTCATCATCTTTGATCCTGTTTGTCTCCTTTAGCCTGTGTGATGTCAGGAAAAGGGAAAAAGCACTAAAAAGAGACCTCCTTAAAAGAGCTGAGGTCTGTGTGAGTATTAAAGGCATCGTGGAAGTAGTTCACGCTTACAATGTTGCTAAAGTGGATACTGCCTTGGGTATTTTTTGTTTATTTCATTTTAACATTTCCATAGAATTTTTCCCTTCTGTCTTTTCATCATCCTTATTTTGTCTTCTTGTTGTACAGAATAACTGTTAATTTTTATTTGTTTTACTTAAAGTTGTCATCTTAATATAGTGTATTCAGTTTTACCAACCATTATATGTTACGAGCAGGGCCTCAAAACTAATTTTTTCTTCCCTTTTGTTATATGTTAAGGTGAATTTGGAGTCTTGATTTCTCTGCAGCTGAGTTCTGGGTAACTGACTTTAAAGTGTGACAATGAAAATGAGTAAATTATGGTTAAGTTGGATTTTTTTGCCCTTTTTAAAATTAATAATGTATTTTTACATTTGTCAATAGTGAGATTTTTACTATATGTAGATGGGCTAGCAATTTACTGGCTAATTACGGTCTTGCTTTTGCTGTTTTGCTTTCCACATTTGATTCTGAGTTTTATGAGGAATTAGCTTCTATAAATCCGTGTTAAGACTCGTCAGATGACTCCTAGCACTTTGTTGGTGTTTATTTGGCCTGTTTAGCTTCCCTATGAGGGTAGTGCTGATGTCCATTCCGGGGTGTGCTTTCCTCAGCTCGTTTGTGTGTGCCTGTTAAATATGGCGTGAAGGAAACCATCAGTGTTTTACTGCTCTTGTGTTGTGGCTTCTCTGCCAGTTTCCTTTCTGCTTGTAAAGCTGTCGGCTCATGGTTGAGTCTGGAATATCCCATGTGGTTTTGTTCACCTGACATTCAGTGTTGGCCCCTAAAAATGTTACGTGCATAGTAAGTCAGGTTACCTTTGAATGAATGTGCTGATTTCTGCAGAAAGGCGTGATGGAGTGATTGGAACGATGAGTGACTGTTAGACCATTTTCCTCAGTGAGTTGCCCCACCATCCACTGGGGGGAATCCCAACTTGATGGGAATCAGCTTCATATTGTATCAATTTTTTGTAGGTGCAGTGTACAAATTACTGCCCTTCAGCATCAGACAAACAATATCTTACCTGAACTCTTTAAACCAGGTACAATTCACTTATGTATATTTCTTCTGGTAAAGTTTAGCTTCCCCCTATATCTTTTACATTACCCTAGGCTATATATAGGTTACCAGCTCATACTCCACACCTACCTTTTTGTAGGATTCCTTCCAAGACTACATGATAATGGAACAACTTGGAGTGGTGAGTGACCTTCAGCAGTAATTTCTTCCCTTGAGCATTGAAATCGATTTTCTTCGTCTTGGCATGTGAGGAGTCCAAGTTGTGGCTCCTGCCCTGACTGTCCCAGGGGCTTTTGGTGGCATCAGAAACAAATCATGGGAATGCTGCAGCTTTCAGGGCGTTCACCATGGCAGCATCTGGAGGAGGAGGAGAAGCTTTTTAGGCAGTTTCTCTGTGTTATGATACTTTGCTCGGAAATGCCATTGCCTGGGGGTTACGTTCTGAAAGATTGTTCATTTGAGGGTGGGGGAATAAAGGCAAAATGAATCCCTGCAGCTGTGAAGGTCAGAGCAGCCTGTGCCCCAGGAGAGAACACACCAAGCAGGATGTCTCTGCCACAGTGTGGTGAGGGTGAGCCCTGTACTGTTGTCTGCTCAGAGCTAGAAAATTTTAGCCTGTGTCTGTTTTTATATATATATAATATATGTATACACACACATATGTATAGGTTAATGGTTAACCCTGGGCTTGGTACCCTACGTCTGCCTGGATACTTGCACTCCTTTTGTGATAACATTACGTTCAGGATATTTGAAGCTGTGAAGTTCCTGCTGTAAGAGAGCCTGCACTGACACCAGCACCTGGCCAGACAACGGCAAAGCTCCTGGAGTGTGTGTGTGTGTGTGGCACCATCTGTTCCCAACAGCAGTTCTGTGTGTGCTGCTCTAAGGCACGTGGGGTGAGAGGAGGGACGAGCCTGGAAGCTGCTGTGCCCAGAAATGTGTTTCTGGCTATACCTGAGCAGTGTTCAGTATCTTTGATATACAGTGTGAAGAAAATTAAACATAATTTATCAATAAAAGAGATATGCTTGTAGCTGCAAAAACTTCAGAGGATTTTACTGAGTCAGATAAATTATTATAAGGTAACAGGTCAGTGTGTTTGGCTGGGGGAAGTTTGCCTTTTGCACCTAAAATAGGTAAAGGAAGGGAATAGCAAATAAAAATGAAGTGAGGGCATTTCCCCTGTGTTTGGTGTATTGTTTCTTGGAGGTCTGGCACTGAAACTCTGCATCTCCAAAGGCCTTTGGCCTGGCCACAGCCAACATCAGTGTTAGTGCATGTACACCAGTTGCATTCTCCCTGAAATCTGCACACCCCTCTGCTTCAGTCAGGAGCTCAGTAAAACCAAACTGAATGGAGCTTGTATCCAAGAAATTACTTTTTGGGTGGATAGGCCAACTTGTAAGTAATAGTGCACAGTTCTCTTTAATTACGTGCATAACAGTTAGAAAAATGAATATATAATAAACTGTGAGCATTCCTTTTAATTCCAATCAGCAAACCCAAAAACATTTCAAAGGGAATAGTTGGCCTATTCAGCACAAATAAACATATATCGGTGAAATGTGTGGTTCCATTTAATCTCAGTATTGATTAGAAGACAATTGATCAGCCAATATCCTGAAAACATTCAGAAGAAAAACAGTGGGGAAAACACAAACTGTACTCTTCTGGCATAAATTAGCAAAAACTACCAGATGTGAGATATATATATATATATATATTTCAGTAATAAAGATACACTAGTGGAAGGAATGAATTACTTTAGCAGGCAAAACTTGTGTTAATGGGCAGTTAATGGAAAAGAAGGATAATAGAAGTGAGCTGGCAAACTAAATGGGTGAATAACCTGTGTATAAGGTTTCATGATAAACGAATCTAAACAGCAGTCATTAAGTATAATTTTAACAAGATCTCAGGAACACCAGTATAAGCAATTGAAGAGGCAACAAGCCATGGTGGGACTGTAGCATGTTCTTTCCTTCAGTGATCGTGATAGCACACTAATTGTAATTGTCAGTAACAACTTCCTGTGGTGAGCAGAAGAGTTTCATCGTCATCTTTACATGAATGTGTCATGAAAGGGGAGCTATAGACAACTCTGCAAAGCAAGGGGGAAGAAAGGAAGGAGGGAAACGTGTTGAAACAGATGGCAAAATAACTTCAAATTATTGCAGATAAACAATAGTAATAACATTAAGGGTCTTCTGGTCAAAAGGTACAGAAATAATATCAAGATCAGGATATCTGCTTCCTTTTGAGAGTTTACAAAATTCAAAATGAAACCTTTCATGCTTCAATGTGAGGCTTTATTCAAGCAATACTGTTACACAGGTACAAAGGCCTTGGTTCTGAGACAGGGGGCTTGGCATTTTTATCTGACAGAGCTCATACTCTTCCTCCCTACCCCTCAGAATTATTTATTCTTGTTTATATTCACCTGCTTTCTAATTAACATCCCATAAAGCCACGCAGTTACAGTTTATTTGACCTCAACTCACGACACTGTAGCCATTACTGTTTGCATCAGGGAGGATGATTGTTTGAAGATTATTTGTACACCACAGGCATCAATTACAAGAAAGGTCTGATGGGACCGAATCATTGGAACTCTGCAAAGTCAAGTTTTAGAGATTTCTTTCTCTTTGGCAGCAAGACATGAAAAGTAAAATTTCTGTCATACTTTCATGTAAAGATATGCCCAAGAGTAAGAAAATTGTATGTTGCAGTCTTAGAATTTTGAATACTATCCTCTCAAAATTTAAGTACCAGGGAAAGGAATTTTGTCAATTCTAATCGCCAAAAAAACACAGGCTGCTGGTTTATGCATACGTAAAGAAACATACCTTAATGAATGGAATGGAGGAATGGGTTCAAACTGACAGAAAGTAGGTTTAGATAGGATATTAGAAAGAAATGCCTCTCTGTGAGGGTGGGCAGGCCCTGGCACAGGGTGCCCAGAGCAGCTGTGGCTGCCCCTGGATCCCTGGAAGTGTCCAAGGCCAGGTTGGACGGGGCTTGGAGCAACCTGGGCTGGTGGAAGGTGACCCTGCCCTTGAAAAGGGGTGGAATAAAGGTGGTCTTTAAGGTCCCTTCCAACGCGAACCCTTCTGAGATTATTATTATTATTATGGTAACATTCTTCAATCTCAGCTCAGTTCTTGAAGTTGTTTCTTACTGAACAATATTAAAACATCCTTCACATATAGACAAGCTGGGTTACCAACAGGGGTTGCTTTTTTATGAAGCTGCTAACCCAGGCTCTTTGCTGAAGGCAAGGTAACTAAAATATTGCCTTTTGAAGGACAGCGCTTTATAGGACCTATGAAAATGTTGCAAAATCTGTCATCCATAGAAGAAAGGAAGTTTAAAGAAAAAGAGACTGTCAGCAGGCAAATTTAGTCAGTTGGACAGTGTATTTTCAAAGTGTTTCATAGTGTTCAAAACTTACGACTTCTTTAACAATCACATCGTACCTACATTTCTAGGTGCTCAAAGCCCTGGAAAAAAGGGATTTTGTCCAAAGTTGCTTGAATTAAAAAATCCCCACATTTAGAAAAAGCATTTAGCTTATGTTTGCTCAAGGTACTTGGTGAACGAGACACTGGTCTTGTGAGTTCTAGAACACAGGATATGCAATGAAGTTGAAAGAGAGTAGGTGTAAAATGAGAGAAAGGAAAAGGTTTTCACCCCATATGTTTAGACTTATAGGAACCCTTTGCCAGAAGTCATGTGGGACTACTGGTTTATTATATTAGAGAAGCTGGTGGGTAACAAGATCTAGGGTTGTTACTGTAAATTTCCAAGGAATGTTTTGAAATCACTCTTCAGTGGATGATAACAGAATACTTTGGAAAAGGTTTCTTCTACTATGATGCATTGTGACTAATTAAGAACTTTTCTAAGCATCATTTGTAAAGCAAATATTGGAGGAAAAAACTTGAGGCTGAGTTGACCACTGAGGTCAATTATCACCTTTATATTGCTTGTATTATCACCTTTATGTTTACTGCCTGTGGAAGGTTTTCCACACTCTCCCTTCTGATTTTTCTGTAGCAACTCAGGACAAGCCAATCTTTTTGTAAGTGCATGAAAGGGAACTGTAACTGAGGGAATCCTGCACGGAAGATATGAAGCTAAAGCAAAATGCCCAATTTTGCTTAGTTGCTCTTTTTTTAAGTTTTCCTTTTTCTTCTAGTGAATATTCTTAGGAAAAAGAAACAATGTCCCCAAGAAGTATGCATGAGACTTCATCCTTTTAGCTGAAGGAGGAATTTAATAAAGGAAGTTTTTCTGAAGGACCTTACGCTACTTATTTAGGTCATTTTAAACATCAATATGAGTAAATGAGAGGTTATAGATCATCTTTTCACCTGAAATTTACAGGCTGTAATGTGTGATTTTTGCTTTATAAGTTTTTTGAAGCAGAGATTTATTTTTTGTCTTATAAAAAATTGTGTATGCCAATGTCTCAGTGAAATAGCAAAAAACAAATGGAAGTGTTTGTTTTGAAACCTACAAGATAGCTTCAAAAGGAAGGAGAGACTGGATTATGATCCAAACATGGTTTTCTCAGTGTGATGAAAAAAACCAAAAAACAAACAACCACACAGAGTCTCATTTGGCATGTACGTCTGATTTCCTCAAATCTCACCTTTGTACCTCAAATTTGAAATTAATGTGGGGAGTAGAAATCCAAATAATTTCAATCTATTAGTACTTAAACCTATGTAAATGTATTTCCAGTAAAGAATGAAAAAGTTTCAATAAAGCTCTGTGGCTTTTCACAGTACAGGAGTTTCTCCCTCTTTCATTTTGTAATAGGGGGAGTACTTTTGTTACAGAAGGAGTTGAATGAAGCTTTTTCATCTTTGTTGCATCAGATCAGGTTAGTTGATTAAATAGTTCCTGTGGTCTCATGTCTCTGGAATTTGAATTACAAGCAAGTTAGAGCCATACAAGAAAGTTGTAACTTCTAGTAAACTCCATGGTTTTCTCTCTCCCATCCCTTGCCCTATTTCTTGTTTTTTTTGCATCAGAATTTGAGATGGAAGAATAAAGGTTGGAGGGTGTGTTTTCATGCTGGAAAATCTATGACCAAGTGAAAAGTAAGAATGATGAGTAAATTAAATTTAGTTGAAGGCAGCATGTGAGGCTGGTAGTTTTGAGAGGACTAAGCATTGTCATGTTCTCTCTGTACTGTCTTCCATGGGAAATTCCAACTTTTCCCCTGTGGTGGCAGGAATGTGGCTTCTTTTCAGGTATGAGAGCAATGCTAGGGTAAAAATAATTGTTTTTTTTTTGTTTAAAACTTCCTTGAAATTTCACAAGACTAGGTAACTAGCATTTTTAAAAACATTTCACATGGAAAAGCTATGATGATGATGATGCAGGTATTGCTGTGGGAAGCTGCTTCCAAAAGGATTTCTTGCATGAAGCAGAGGGGAAAAGAATACAAACACCCTGTTGGAACCTCTTAACATAACAAATACATAAATTTAGCTTTTGTTTAGCTTTTTTTAGATTTGCAATTACTTTCCCTGAAACTAACACTTCCAGAATGTAGTAACCTATGCAGAAATGATCTCCCAAGTTGCTTGTTTTCTGCAAGAACAGGCTGTCTCTGTTTAAATGACAGGAACCAATAATTGTGTGTCTGTAAACACTATCTAAAGACAACTCAAATAGTGTCTTCGGACTCAGCTAAAATTAGTTTTCATTACAGCCTATTTGTAAACCATTTGAGCCAAATATCTCAAGCTGAAAATGTAAATGTGTTTTTGTTTTTGCTGTAGAGATGAGGTCAGCAAAAGTCTGCAACAAATATGATTACTTGGGTGGAGGTGACATGATTTACTTAAATCAGGCAATTTCCCCATTAAAGCATTGAAGCCTCAACTCATAAAGAGACTGCTTAGCAGATGAACTATAATGTCTTCTAGCATTTGTTACATTAGGTGATTTGAAAGAAAAGAACAATTATAAGAATGGATGCCTTTCTATGTTGAGTGGCAAAAATCCAGTCTTTACAGCAGGGGGTGACTAATTTTCTGCAGATAAAATAGGGCTGCTTCATGAAAGCTTCTTTATAAATACTGTACAATTAAATATGTATATATATTTAGATTTATACTGCTAGAGTAGGACAGTGCAAGGATGAATCATGTGGGTGGTTAGTTTCTTACATTCTTTCCCCACTTTTGATGCAGAAACTCGTTTTCTCCCTCCTTTGCTCCACACCCAGTAGGAACAGCAGAGAGACTGTAAACCTCAGTACAGGTGGGGTTTGGGCTTGTTTTTTTCCCCCCCTGTGTGCCACTTAAAATTAGCAAGGACTATTAAACTGGCAAAATTTAAAAGTGCTGCGGTAGCTTCTTTCCAGTATAACGAGCTGAGCCAGAAGCCACACCATAAAACTTGATTGATTAGCAAAGACTGTCGTTACAGTAACAAATGTCATATTTTCTGTGCATTCCACGCCCTGGAAATGACTGACACGAGGAGATTCCGAGCTGAGTCTGGAAGTCTGTCCGAGCCCATGTGTTTGCCTCGGAAGAGTTTACACAGAGGTGCTTTTTGGGGGCTGTGTTGCTGCCGTGGTTGAAGCATCTCTTTGTTCCTAAGCATTTACATGTTTGCAGGTGGATCTCAAGTGCTGCAGATTCCAGCCCTGGCCTTGGGTCTGATCTGGTAACGCTGGTGTGTATCTTGCTCTGCTGAGGAAGATGAGATCTGTAGACAGGCAAATTTTCTAATTAGGCCAACCAATAGTTTATTTTAGAGTAAATTTTTTTGATAATTCCCATATTTTCCACCTTGTTAGTAAATCTACTCCTCTATCTGCTGTGGTATAAAGGTCCATTTGAGCAAACTAAAAACTGGGACAGTGGATCATCACTTCAGGAAAAGCTCCTAAGAAGTCCAAGATGGTAAATGCTTGTGGTCTGCACCACTCTTTAAGAAATTAGTATGCATTTTTTTCAGGTTCAGTACAAAAACACCCCCCGTGTGTTTAGTTTTGGGCACTGAGTTTCTGAAAGAAGACTGAGGCTGAGAATTCTCTCTGAGATTAGAAGTTCCTGAGCATCTGCAAGAGCTGAATGTTATGCTCAAGGCTACGAAATACTTAGAAAAACCTGATTTTAATGTGATTAAGGGTTCACTTCAGGGCTTTATTTGGACATTATTTTGCAATTGAGAGTTGTAAAAAGATGAAAATCACAAATTGATAAAAGTTCATTTCGGCTTTCATGCCACTGAATATCTCCTTCAAAGGGACCATGAAAATATGCATTAGTTGCCCCGAAGTGTGTCTTGCTCTGGGTTTGTGCTGAGAGCTTGGTGTGACCCCGTGGTGCTTCTGCAGAGGGAGGGGGAGTGGGTCGCTGTGAGGAGCAGGAAGATGCTGAGAAGAGGCTGAAGGTTGAGATTGTCTGCAAAGAGACAAAGATGCATCATTTCCAAGTTCAGCACGTAACCCAAATGTGAGAGCAGCTCTTCCAAAACATCCCTGTGAGGAGCCCCTCCAAAAAGAGCAGTGTTGATCTTATTCTGACATCTCTCTGATACCTCATTTACAAAGCTATTACAGATTTTACTTGGCTTTTTCAAACTAGGTAAAGGAATCTGGTATTTTCAGTCTTTGGGTCTAAGGGAAAATAACTGGTGAATTCTGATAGTGAATGTCTCGTAGTATTAAAGCACTACATACTGTAAGACCTCAGGATTCACAGTAATTCAAAACAACCTTTTAAATTAAATGGGCACTGATTAAAAAAATGTTAGATATTTGACTATCCCTGGAAATGACAGTGTATAAAAACAGTCTTGAGCAACTTTTTTTTTTTTTTTTAATGTCAGTTATAAAACCATAAAGGCAGAGAAGGAATAAATACACTGAAAGCCCTGATTAATCCCCCTGTGTTGCCGAGCCACTTCATACTGTTGTAATGCAGACCCTTTCCTCCAATATTACTCAAGAAATACAAACAAGGAGCATTTATTATCTCCCAAGCAGTGCAAGCTATGGAGTGCTGAATAAGGAGGTGAGGTATTGCAGCTGTTATCTTCTGAACTAACTGCTACTGCGTGTTCCATGACCAGCCCTGGCAGGGTTTTTGTTCCCATGAATGAATAGGCCATAAATCTGTCGCAGCTGACACGAGCAGCACTGCTGGAGAGTGTAAAGGGAAAATTTGCGGAGGAATCTTGTGGTCTTTGCTTGCCTGGAAAATGAGTTCAATAAAATGGAGGTGATCAGTGCTTATTTATAGGCCAAGCTGATACATCCAGCACTGGCTGTCAGAGTTTAACTTAGTGTTTCCTCATTTATGCTCACTCTGTAAAGCAAAACATGGCACTGTAAAGAGCTTATATAATGCTGTTATACTGGGCTAGTCACTATTGTCAAAAATAGATAAAGCAAAATAAAGGGAGGGAGAGATGAAAGCCCAGATCAAATGTTGCAGGAAGGACATGGAAGAGCCTGGCTGATGCTCTCACCCTGGGAGGGATGGGGAGCGCTCGGAATCGCTTGGCTTGAACCCTAAATTGGAGGTGCTTGGCAATTACTGCTGTGTTAGTTATAACAGCAGATACATCTTGAGAACTCCACTCTGGAAGGAAGACATGGGGATTTTATTCTAGTTGAGGGAAAAGACTGAGGATCTGTCGTCTTTGTTTTATGTAGAGGTGTGCAGGAACTGTATCTAATGCGTGTGTGTTGTGTTTTGTTTGGGGTGGTTGTATGTGGATTAGTGTTACAGAGGAAAAATGTTCAAATAAGACAAATTCTAAATTGATTCACTGAAGAGAAATTTTTAAAGTACTTTAAATTAGGTGTTAACAAAACCAAATATTTTCAATTTCTGTTTTTGTTGCTTTTTGTTTTTGTGATCAAGCTGGCGGTAGGTCAACCCAGGCATTTAAAAATAGATAATTGTGGCAGCAGTAAAAGTAAAGACTTGCTAAGGAGGGACAACAGTGCAATGCTAATTTTTTTTGCCTTAGAAGAGGTTTGGGAGAGAAATCAACAACGAAAATCTAGTACAAACCACTTAGACTGCACCATAGAACCTGTACATCACAACCATCCCTGGACACGGTGTGACCCTGGCTGAGAAAGTTTCACCTGTAAATAATTCAGGTCTTATGCCCAACTCACCTGAGGTGAAGCAGGAACGGCTCCCCGTGGGCAGTTTGAACCTTGCTGGGCTGGAGTTGGGGTAACCGTGGGCTTGGAGCCAGCGAGGACACTCTGGGAGGGGAAGTGCAAGGAATCTCAAAATTAGGGTCCCTGGGAAACTGCAGCCAAAGACAGTTTTTCCTCTCTCCCCTAATAATTTATCAATTGTTGTGAGCTTACTGCCTATAGCCATATTTCTTGCTGTGTTCAAAGAAGTCGAAGTGAATCTCCATGTTTGTGTTCCTTTCTTTTTGTGCCTTAGTGCACTGAAGGTTTGTAAACTCTGCCCTCTTGCCTTCCTTGATTGGAGGGACCTCTGCCTGAAAGCAGGGAAGATGTGGAACAACTCCTCTGAGTAAATGAACTTAATGCATGCCATAACGATGCTCTGGGGATATATGTTGTTGTTTTGAATAACTACTTTAAAAATGAATAATATTACAAGACCCTGAGACACGGTTGTCTTTGATCAGTTGTATTTCTGCAGCCAAATTCAGTTCTAAATGTAGTTGAAGGCCAGGTATGTCAGAACAGTAAAGATAATTTTCCTTCTATCAGTGGCATTTTGCTGTGACATGAGGAGCAGGAGAGCAGTGAAATTAGTAATCTTTAAGTATTTTTCTCAGTCTGCATTCAATTAAAAAAGTACTGGGAAAAAACCCAGATTTGCAGTATGTTTCTTTAAACTCACAAACCCTATTAGGTGTAAGTCAGAGCTTTAAAACTGAAATGCCTCGCCTTGAATATCTTTGTGGAAGCTGAAATATTTACTGATTTTTCTCTTTTCTCGTGCTCCAAAATTTATTTCAGTATCTCAATTAGTGCAAACTTATCAGAAGGAAAAGCACAATTTTCTTCTGCTCTGAAATTGCTTGTTATTGTAGTAATAAAATGTTTCAAAGACGTTTTGGGCTATTTCAACACACAGAAAAGGCTTTGAAGGGAATTTCAAATAAGAATGCCAAATTAAGTGATAACACTCATTACTGGACTGTTTCACATATCATTCAGACCTACTCCAGGGACAGTGCTTGAGTTATGTATCAAAATAATACTTGACCTTTAGTGACCTATTCCATTTCCAGTGTCTTGTATCCTGTGTTTTAATGAATGAGCCTGTAAGTTTCCTTGGTAAACATAAAAGAAAAATTCCAACAACCCAAACCACATTTGAGTGTGTTGTTACATCTTTGTAATTCCAAGAGAATCTGGAATGTTCAAATGGTTTCTGAAAAGGTCTTTCTCTTATATGTAATTGAAATACTAAAAATGCCTTCTTTTTGTAACAATAGCTAATGAACCATATAAATGTTTTTCTACTGTACAGTTGAAGAATCAGTGCATGTATTTTGTTAGCAATGACCCCGTTTCCCTTCTTCCTATTCAGCTTTCAAAACAGGTACAAAATGTTTACAATATAGTCATTAGTTCATCAAAACAAGTGTTTTCCATGAAGCGAATAGATTTTTAGATCTCTCTGTTCTTTCCGAAATATCTGCCTGGGTTATTCTTCATTTTGCCATGCAGTTCTTGTCCTCTGTGGTGGGGATATTTTCCCTATAAAGAAAACAATATTATGTGTTGTCTGTAAAGACTATGTGCCCATGTCCTTCAGAAGGTCCAGGGGGAAGTCACAGTGAATTACAGTACTCAGGGTGCCTGAGTTTAGAATATACTTCTAAACCTTTGCTTTAGTAAAAATGGAATACAAACACTTTCCAAAACCAAGCATAAAGTTGTCTCAAGCTGAGAATTATCTTTATTCATGAATAAGTACTTGTACATTTTTCGTTATTTTCTTAGAATGTAGCTGTACTGTTTACAGGTGCTACATTAAAAATAAGAATAAAACTAGTTAGATCCAGTATGTTGCAAGTGTAGAATCCGGAATAAAAAGAAGCAGCAAGTCAGCTGTTGGTGTTGAGTAAAGCATTACAAGTGAGGAGGAAAGAGTCTTACACTTTTCTGGTGTAAGTGGTGATTATTAGTCACATCAGAGTGGTACGCTTTAATTACCTACAGCTACAACTGCTTAAATACAATAAATCACAGGGGAAACGTGGTAGGTGATAATGACAGGCACCTGCCGATGGAGCCTGAAGTAACAAGTGATTTAACATGTGTGCCAGCTGCCTTTCTTTAAGAGTGCACTTCTGGGTGAGAGGAGGCAGAGGAAAGAGCCCTGACAACAGACAGGTATAAATGCTCAGATAAATCTCACTGAAGAGTTCTGCAGATGTGGTTTGGTGGGGTTTTTTTGGTGTTTTTNAGGGAAGGGAGGCTGAAGAAGTAAAAAGGTATTATTATTAAAATGTTAATATATAAAAATATATTTTAGTTTCAGCACATATACTTTAAACCATTGGAGTTGTAATTCTGTAGTTACTGTGAGCAATACTAAAAGTAAGAGCATTTACTCAATAATGTGCATTTTTTAATATACATGTGTGCAGTCATGTCTGTAAGTTGTGGACCTGAACAAGAACGTTTGTGGGGGCTACACAGGGCAGTAGGTTGGGGTAGTCATAATCACAGTGCCTGGCTGGAAATCCTGGTAATCCACGAGTGCTGCACTGTGTGACTATATTAACACTTCACAATAAAGGATGGCAAGTGGGCAGATTTGCATGCAAATTAAATTTTCAACAATATTTTCTGCATGCAACTTCCATTACAGTTGGGCAACTTTACACAATTGGAACTCATGACTAAGAAAAAGCACTTACAATTTAGAAAATTACAACTGCAATGCCTGTAATCACCCAGGTGAGCTGCTGAAGTGTCTCTGGGGTTTGATGAGAAGGAGGAGAACCCTTAAGGAGCTGATGAGGAGGTATCAGGCACTGACTGGAAACACAGGGAGAGAAGCTGATGTAGCCTGGACTTAGATTTGTTCCACCAAGACAAACCTGTGTAATACAGGCCACTTTTAATCAGTGGAAGAGGATTTGTCCAGTCAAATGGTGAAGAGCTGTTAATAGTGTGATATTTATGTCAGAACTAAGGCCACATTTAGTTAAATTGTATATGCAAGACATTGGTAAATGCCCCATGAGAATAAAGGATGGTTGGTGACATGAAGAATTCAAGGAAAGGGATCCCATTTAGCCAAGCAGGTCCTGAGAAGTATAGAACCCCCACAGACCATTCAGTGTGTCTCCACGTAATTTCTACGTTTGTAAAATATTTGTTCTGTATTTACATCATGCACATTTGGTTTTGTGTGAGTTCCATGTACAGTGGAGGTGAATGATGCGGAGTCAAAACTCAGAATATACTGCCCTCTCCTGACAGTCGGGTCAACCCAGGAGCCTGCAAGTGAAATACTTCATTAACGTTTCTTATATGAATTTTTGATGCTTACTCCTTCAGCCCTTTGGTTATATAACTTGAAAATGCAGTTTCGCTGTGATAATGTGTTTTCTTTAGTCTCTCATTCTGAGAAAATTAACACGAGTATTATTTGCTGACAATCATAAGTTGATCATCCACTGTTTCAAAACAGATCCTTATAACATTTTAAAAATATTTCCCATATTGCTTGTTGTCAATTTACTCAGTTTCAGAATCGGCTCACTGCCAGGTTGTTGAGGATGATTAAAATAATGACTGAAAGTGTTGTCAAAGTAATAATGAAATTAGAGTCAGTCTTCCCCATAAACGGGTTAATTTTTTGTGGGTCAGTGATAACTGAAAGTGGAAAGAAGTGAATAAGAAGCTCCTGAACATCAGCTTGAATTGTAAATATGGTGTGGTAGGGCTTTAGTTGGAAGTGTGTTGTCTGTGACATGCAGACCCCTTTGCTTTTTGAAATATTAAGTTCTCCCACACATTTGAGGTCAGGTTGCCTTTGTTAAATCCCAGTTATAGACACTGTTCTCTGTCTGATACGATCTCCTGGTCTGTTCTTAGGTCAGAGCTGAAAGAGACTGTCAATCCTGCTGTTCCCCCCTCCCTTATTCAGGGAAGGTGCATCATGAGGAAATGAAAACCTTCTTGTCAATTATTTGGAAAACCTCAGTGAGGCTTTCTCTGCCTTCAACAGGATATGTCTGATACCCTTTTGAGAGTCTCTTGCCCTATTATTTGTGTTCTTTTTGTCCTCTCTTTGCCCCTGCTCCTCTGCCCTGTGTGTGGTTGTCTCTTCCATTTCTGCTGCTCTTTCTGCAGGCTAAGGAGTTGTCAGGCAGTAGCGATGTCCATTTGCAGGTGACTGCATTCTTGGTGTTCTGTACAGAAGACTATACTATCCTATACACTACCTAAAACACGTAAAGACATATTTCTGCTTCATATATTACATGTGTTACTTTTTTTTTTTTCCTTAAAACTTCATGAGTAGAGGCTATAGTGTGTCCAAAACTTTCCTTTATTCAGCAGTCACAGTCTGGTTTCTTGAAGTTCCAGAAAACCACAGCAATAGTTGCTCTGGCCCCAGGAAAAGCAGCTTAATGCAGAAGCTGGTCAGTGTATCCCCCCACTGAGGGTTTGTGCTACTGGGAGAGAATTAGGAGGAAAGGTAAGTTTTTGCAGGAAGGGTGAAGTGTGATGGGAAGATGTGCAGCAGCTCTGCAGTGCAGGAGCTCGGGACAGACTGAATTTGTGGTGGAGTTCTTGCAGGAATAGATAAACTTGTACACGTGGTCATCCAGTGTGCCTGTTAAATCTAGAGCTTCTGTGAGAGGCTTTTGCTTTGCCTCTTTTGGTGTTTTTTTTGGGGGGNTGTCGCTGCTGTTGGTACAACACAAGCACATGGATAAGTAATCTGAGCTAGGAGTGTGTGCTTTCCCTGGCGAGAGCACCTGCTCCCTCTTTCAGCTGCACTTTAGGATTGATGTTTGAATTCCCTTCCTAAGACTGAATGTATAATATCAGCAGTGTTTATATTTTCCTACAACATGGTGCCAAACCTACTTCAGTAGGCACTAAGCCACACCCTGCTCTTTCCTTACCCCAGGATGTCAAATTAATTAATACATATATATTTGTAGTGGTGCTGGGTAGTTTTACAAATCAGAGTTGTGCTTCAGATGTTGTCATAACAATTCATATTAATCGAAAAATATACCCTCTAAGTTTTAAATGTATGTGCTATGATGCTGGTGCTATTTTTGAAGCAATGATACTGGTGTTTTCCCAGGTAGGTGCTGTGTGTGGACACTGAGGGAGTGTGCGTATAATTTTTATGCACGTTTATGTTAAAGGCAAATAAGACAGCATTGTGTGTATTTGGTACTGTGCTTTACAGCTCAGAAGTCTATGAGGATGTCTCTGCTCCTGTTAGTTTTAAGCTGGTGGAGAAGCTGCTGATCCAGAGCGTACAGTTGTGTTACTAGGAAGTGACTGGTGGGAGGTGGCATAAAACCTATTCGGTTACAAATGAAAAGGTCTTTTTATGTAATTAGGCTATAAAGTTGCAGAAGAATCTGTGTCTGTGTATCAAACTACCTTCCCTTGGGACAGAGATAACGTTGATAGTAAGGAAAAAAACTTCTAAGAAATTCTAAAATAATATTGAATTCTTAACAAAATAAAACCTATTTTTCATTATTAGCTAATCCTGCTTTTTTCAAGAGACCATTGTTAATGATGCTGGTAACTAATGTACCACTTCTCCCAGCAAATGTTGAGATGTTGGACTGCTGTCCAGTTAGCATTAACAGACTTAATTGTGAACTGCATGCAATAATGTAATTTGCCACGGCACACTTTTCACATTTAATTATTCGTGCAAATTATACTAAGATATTGTAATACTGGTTATGCAGATTCAGTGCAAACAGCATATTGGTATAAATACTGCTTCTGTGGAATTAAAAGTAAGATTTTTATTGCTCGTTCAGAGGAGAATTGATTGTCAGATTTTAGGAATCTTAAAATGTAGCCAAGAGGAAAACAAAAAACACTGAAAAGCTGGAACACTGATCAATGCAAGTGCCACATTTTAATCCACCACAAATAATTTTTTTTATCCAAAAGCTTTTTTGATACAAAGAGATGGGCAAAAGAAAGGTGTCTCTGTGCTCCTTTGCTTCATTCCATATGTGAACAAATCATCATGAAATGAATGATACTTTAAATTAAATGGATATGAAATAGCTTTAACTCCTGGTTAGACCTTCTGAGCTCTTTCTAATGGATTAGTAGGTAATTGGCAGGATAGCACTATGGGATATTTTAGCCACGTAACCACTGCAGGGATGGACTTAACCAAGCATGGACGATACAACATAGAATGTAAAGGAGTTATTCCTGATTTTCAACCTAAAATGAAAGATAAGGTGTCTGTCTGTCCTTGACTTGCTACTGTGATCAATAAGCACAGCAGAGATTAAAAAAGTCTCTTTTGCACCCTTTGTATTTACAGAGGGGAATACTTCACAGAGCTTTGAGTTGGGCATCTTGGTTGCTCTACCTTCTGCATCCCTTCTTGCATTTCCCTTCTGCAGCACAACCTTCGTGCACAGAGTTTGTGTTGAGAGCAGCTGGGACGGGGCTTCTAGAGAAAAACAGAGTTCAAGCTGCAATTTGCCATCACGGAGGAGAGAAATCACTTGCCCAGAGTGAACACAAGCTCCCTAAAACTCCTCAGCTCAGCTTCAACCCCCGGCGCGGGTCGGTGTCGGTGTGCGGCGGTGCCTGGAGTGTCCCCAAGACATCCCCCGTGCTCTGGTCATGGTTGCAAAGGTGTCCCCTTTGTTAGCTGAGGTCGTTTCCTCCTCCCTCCCATGTAAGCGAGGTTCTGCAGTAATGGATGGTTCCTGCTGAGAGTTTGCCAGGCAACACAATTCTCAAGGGAGGCTTAAAACGTCCTCCTCTTAAAAAATGTCCAATTTAACAGCTGTATTTAGGTGTTTGAGGCCATACAGTGTTTGCAACAACTATGATGGCTCTATTATGATAATGGAAGAAAGCTACATCATGAAATAAATGCATTCTAGGTTTTCCTTGGCAACATAATGTAGGGATTGTTCTGTGTGTTGGTACTAAAGAATCAAAAACAGTTTAGTAAGTCGATGTGAACACTGTTTCTTGTCATGAGCTTAATGGATCTACTGTTGTATTTGTGTTCTTTTCAGCTCTGCTGCCTTTTATCAATGAAAAATTATGTTTTGTTCTTCAACGCCACAACACCAGTCATCTTTATATTCAACATATTCCCCTTCAAATCTTTCAGTGTAAGATGTCTACCATTTTATTGGGTTAGAGTAGTTTTCCTGGTCATTTTCTTGGCAGTAGAAAAGGATCATCTTTCTTGATTATTGATGTTGCTTTTAATAAGTTAGGGTGAGTGTAGTCAGGTTGATGTGTGAACAAATGCACTTATTTTTTTCTGGTTTGTGTGTAGAGCTTGCTGGAAACATGGCAGTGTGTATTTACTCTGGTTATGCCTCTGGTTTAAGCAACAATAACTTTTTGGCCCTTACAATATTTCTACCCTCCCTAATTCTTCTTCCCTTTCTCAAAAGCTGTTGCCCGTGATTGTCTGGGTAGATTTAGGAAACTGAAATTTTTTATGAAGAGCAGTTATAGAGTACATGAATAGTAGGCATTCTTCAGATTTAAAGAGGTCAAATTGATTTTTTTGTGTGTGTGACAGAATTTGTTCCTGGGGTGAGACTTTGAAGTAAAATTTCAAAGCATTGACTAGGGGTGCAGCTCTGCAGCTTCTTATTGACTTTGTTCAGAGATCAGGAGCTAAAACTGCATGCTGCACTTTGAAAATTTACCCCTAAGTATTGAGTTTTACCTCAGAATAATTTTTTTCCAATAATTTAATAAACCCTTGAGAATGTGGTTTATAATGGAAATGCTGACATACTTAAACTTAATGCTAATCACTGAAAATTAGTAATATCTTAAACAGAACTTGGGCAAAACCTGCAACTCATGAGTATCCTGTAGTTAATTAACAGGAAACATTTCAGAAATGCATGATCCTCGGAAAACCCTGTGTTAGCAGTGACCCTGCCAATAGTATTGTTGTGTTTTGTTTTATTCCTCAGACTTGCCATTATCCTCCAGTCCATAGGAAAGAACTTCTGGACATCCAGCTATTTCCCAAACATATGTGTGCCCTGTGGAATTGAGCTTGTCAAACTTGGAAGCTCTTGGTGAGGAACGTTCATACACCACAACAGCGTGATGGATTCTTTAATAGAAAAGTGTCAGCAAGATCAGTGCTGTACAGTCTTGTTTCTTTGAGTAGGACCTCAGGAAAGGACATTGTCCCATCTGCAGATTGTATTGGCAGTGTCCAGAGCAGGATTGGGAGCCTGGGCAGCTTTGCTGTGTGACTCCTCCTGCTTCTTGGGGCCTTCTCCACTTTTCTCCCGCACATTTCTCCATGGTAAAGTGCAGTGCTCATCTAACAGATACCTTTGAAAAGAGTGTCAGGGGGCAGTGTAGGAGTCACTGGTCTTGGAGATGAATGATGAATTTTAATTACACAGGGTGGAGGTTTGGGAAACAGACCGAAATTTCTGAGCCTTGCAAAAGGATTGGATTTATTTTTTATTTCCCATGTTATAGTTGCATTTTGCTGTGTGTGTGGTGGCTGTTTTGCTGTCCCAGCTAGGAAGGGGATTCGCTCGATGTGATAAGTCTGGTCACAGCTTCTTTGCTCTCCATCACATCTCCCTCGCTGGGCTACTCCTACAGGAGCCAGGGAAGAGAAAATGGCAGCAACATCGACACCCGAAACTCTGTGCTTTGACCATCTCAAGTCTTAGCAATCTAAATCCAAACATAGCACATGAAATGGCATCTTCTTAAAAGAGTGTTTCTGAAGAGGAATTTGAAAGAGAATGTTGTGCTGGACCTGTGGATTTTTACAGAGTGGGAGCTAGCATATAGATAAATTTGAAAAAGGAGTAACTAAATGTGCATGTTTTCCTTTAAAAAAACCTGTTCCCCAAGTACTAACATTTAATATTTTTAGTCACAATGGAACTCATGAATGTCACAACCAATTTATACGATTTTTCTGTAAAAAAACAAACAAAAACTGTGCATCTGGACTGACAAGCTGTATGCCAAGATTCAGCCAGATGCAATTTGAAATGTCCAAGACATTAAACATGCCCTGAAATGGAGCTTTTAATGAAAGTGCCATCTCAGTCTCTGTTGTAGTGAATGCCAGTGTAACACACTGCAAGGAATTTATCATGCTAGAGCTCAACTGCAAGTAGGTTACACTAATCTAGGAGTAAATATACTGGAAGTCTGCAGAAGTTAATGCCTGGGAGGTGATATTTCCATCCCATATCCTATCCTGCCTACATACTTTGTTTTTAGTAATGTATTTCTGATAACTACATAGATTTTACCAAACATGATTTTACCAAACATGAAGGAAAAAAAAGACGGGGGAAAAAAAAGAAAAAGAAAAAGTTGTGTGCCGTGTGTTTGGTATGCATTGTTTTGTTTCTTTCATTAATTCTTGCTGGCATTGTGGATGCTCAGATGAACAATAGAGTAGGCTGTACAGATCAATACCAGATTGCTGATAGTGCCTATCTATTCAAAGAGTAGATTATTTGATAAATGGTTTGGTCCATATGTTTTGACATTTGTTAGCTGTATAGCCCAGACCAACTGGTAGAACTGTAGTTTCATCATAAAAAGCAGGAGCAACAAATAGAATATTTCCCTTTTTGTACAAAACCAATATATTGTAGTTTTAAAGCTGCAAGTAGTGGATTTCAAGGGAGAAACCCCCCATATCTTCAAGCTGTTAAAAGTTCACACGTATTTTTCTTAAGTTTTGTAATTATGGTCTATGAATACAATATATCTAACTTCTGTATTTTATGGCTTTGGGGTTGACAGGATTCAGGTCTTGTAAAACTGTAATTCTTCCCATTTTATACCAGTGTCTCTGTGTCTTGGACCAAGGGGGATCCTCTGAGAGAACTCACTTCTGTTTGCCCTCTTTCAAAACCCTGGGAAATGTAATGAAAGAGACCTGGGGACAACCAGCAACAACAAGAGCAGACCCAAAAGTCAGTGAAACTTCAGGCAAACATCTGGAACTTCACAAGAGCTCAGATATCAGTTCCTAGTACTTAGGATGTGTTTTACAGAAATAGTAAAGAATTTTGGTCTGTCTTTTCTCTCAAATGCCCTAGCACGCTTGCTCAAAGGGGTAAGTCCTGCACTTAAGCAGAGGACATTTTGCCATCTAGGTAGTAGTAATTGTAGTCATCAAACTCTTTCCTTTCTTCCAGCCTCAGAGGACCAAAGAAATCTATTTATGAAAGGCATATGGCAGCATGGTCTGTAAACTGAATTAAAAGAAACAGGTTTTATTTCAGGCTATTTATTAGAGAAATTGCTGAATAAATTTTAAGGCAAAATTATAATTTAAAAACTATCAGTAAATTTTAAAGTAAAAAGCCTAACCAAATCCTCATTGCTGCATTACAGACTAAAGATATTATTTTACTAGTGGTTTGCAGCCCTTGTAGATGGAGACCTTGTACAGGTGCAAGGTAATGTAATAGATATGGCAGGAAAAATACAGTGAAAAATTATACCTGACAGGCTTCAACTTTGAAATATATTTTAGGGCCTTATAAGTGAGCAGGAAAACTGTGTTCCTCTCCTTTCTTCCCCACTTTGTGACTCTGGCTTCGTGTCATGAGGAGAAGGATGGTGTTTGGTTAAAGGTCCCTGCTCTCTAAAGGTGTCTTGGGGGCGCACCACTCGGGTGTGGGACCTGCATCTGGGTCTCTGTTAAGCTAAAACGAGCTGGTTTTAACCGAAGGGAACTTCAAGGAGGCGAGGAAATGGGGTTAGAATTTCTGGAACATCAATGACAACTTTGTCTCCCCCTTCTGTTGTCCCAAAGTGGTGATAAGCAAGAAAGTTGACCTGAGGACAATAAAGGAAGAGTTAAGGACTGATGGTTTTGCTCCATAAAATGTAGGACACAGCAGGAAAGACAGTCTGAGCTGGAAGAGGTATTTCTGGGTAGTTCTATGGGTAGACTTCACATGGTTAAATACTACCCTGTGTATCTTGTCCTCTTTCTACTTGATCTGAGCATCCCGAGGTAACTTCACGGGTAGAATCGTGAAAATGGGTGTCTTGACAGGGGGCTGGATTATTTGCTCTCTAAAGAATGGTGTCATAGTGTTGTGCAATCTATCAGTGATAATATTTGTGCTTTTTTTTCTTAAGACTTGTGGGAAGAAAACATTAAATGTCATTATTTCTCATATAAGTAATTGGCAGTAAGTAGATGTGATTCCTGAACCACTGCTCTCAGAATACTCTTAAAATAGCCACTTTCTTGTTTTCCTGGTCTATATATGAAACAGGTGTATTAACATATTAATGATCAGATGTTATATTTAGCTGTGCATTTTAAGAATCTTTAGCAACGTGGAAAAGGATGATTTGACAGGCTTAATTCAACACTGGGCAACAAATAAAGCTTATAATGAAATTAACATAAATCATTAGCATTAATCATTCAGCATTATTGATAGCCATATAAAGAAATGTATCACAGCCCTGGAAGTAAAGAAGAGAAGAGCAATGTTTCTTGCCAGCTGTCCTGATGAGCTATGAGCCCATATGGTAGTGGTACTGGCTTTCCTTTCTAATTTTCCTGCTTTGCTTGAGCTGTCAGAAGCCCCTTTCTCTCCTTTTCTTTTTCCACAGACAGTAGAGATAGCTTCTCTTTCTCTTTTTTTTCCTTTTGAAAAATGCCAGCTTTTTAGAACAGGTCAGACTCCATCAACATCTATGACTGTCACGAGCCATGTGACCAACATGAGCAAACTATTGCTTGGTGACAATTAACATGTAGTCTACATTCATCCTTTTCAATTTGGTAACCTTCACTTCTACTTATACTTTCATCATCTCCAGAAACCTAGTAAGAGTTTTCTTCGCTGGGAAACAAAATATTCTTAAAGTAGCATTTGGAAGGCCTGTATTGGGAAACCTGTGTGTTTGAAATTTGTTATGAAAAAAATGAATAAAAGCAGGTGTGGTTCTTAGTGTTCAGTCACTATTCCCTGGATAGATTTTTTTTCTGCTTGTGTGCCACCCTCCCTTTACACCATCCAGTCCTGTGTGTCCCCTCCACCACCCAAAAATAATAGTGACAGAATTGAGATTAAAATAATAAATCCTGCTACTACTGCTTGTGCTTGAAGCTTCTGTGAACCTGTACTTAGTCATCCTCATTTACCTGAAGTAAACTCGGTGAAACATTAGGTAAATGTGGGCTTGGGGATTAAGGAGCAGGACTGCCAGTATATCCCCAGAGCTACAATCTCCCAGGCACTGCAAACGTTCTTCATAGTTCTGGCATTTTTTCAAGTATTAGACAAATCTTCATGATCAGCAGTGCTCGGGCTCAGTGCTGTGAGAACATGAGCAAAGCAGGTTCACTGGGGAGGTGTCCCAGAGTCAGAATCTGTGCGTGGCAGTGATGAAAATTGCCTCCTTTTCCATTGTTTTAGATCTTTACCTGCTCCTTTTTGTTTCTTTGTACTGTAAGAGCAGTTGAAATAATTCTGCCTCTCATGAGCATCTCCACTTTCCTAGGTATAAAGGAGGGTAAAATAGTTTCAAATTAAGAAAACCATGCATATGAAAGCGATTCTTACATCTGTGGTGGGTTTTTTTGGCTCCCCCCCAGTGATTCTTTGTGTTTACACATGGAACGTCAGGGTTTTTTCATTCTGAATTTGCGATCACACAATATGTAAGGGACGTGGTTAGACATTGTCAGAGCATTGCACAATAGTGCAGTACTGTCAATGCTCCTTAAAATGCTTTTCTTTTCAAGTGTCTTGGCCAAAAGGGTCTGGTGTACTTAAATGCAGATTGCTAAATTTAAGTTACTGGACTTTCTGTTGAATAATTAAATATCCTTTTTCAAAGGAGGAGATTCTGCCTTCTGTTGCCATAAAATGTTCTTCATTTTCAAGTTAGTTACATACAGAAGAGCATAAAGAAGACACAGGTGAACACACAAGGATCCCACACTTGGTCACTCTTGGGCAATCATGTGTTCACCTCTTAAATTTGCATGGGACCTTAATCTCCAGTGCAGAAATACATACCATTCCCTTAAGCTCAAAGTCAGTGTTGCAAGGGAGCATAACAGGCAGGACCGGTATCCTGTACCAAAGCGAATAGATCCCTTAATTTCATGGTTTAAAAAATACTTGAGTTGACCTCAGTATAATTCCTATATTTTAGTCATTTAGGTGTCATGGCTCAGTAATCATTCATTAACTATAGTGCTTTTCAAATGAAGAACTGAGATGAAAATTTTTCTTAATGATGACAAGTGATGTAATTTAGTTTTATTCGTATATTATAGTGGTGCCCGCTAGCGCCGCCGTAGTTAAGGGTCTGTCAGTGGTTCCATTATAAACCCCTATTTTCAGAGGGTTTATAACTCAAAAATTGATTTTAGACTTAAAACTGCCACCCAAGGTCTAAGTCCTGGAGGTTGTTTTTATATACAAATTGGCATTTTGGGGAGGAAGGGAAGAAAGGTTAATAGTTACTCAACTGTAAGAATAAGGTTGAGGATTTTCTCTTTTAGATTTGTATTTGTGCTCCTATGGTACCAAAAATCACTCCATCCATCTCAAAGCCAAGATAAAAAGGCCACTATCAAGTACTTTATGGGCAAAGAAAGGCTGCAGATCTCATTAAGCACAGTAGAAGAACCAAATTGGGTTGAAACTTGTAAAAGCAAGTCCATGGCTTTGAAAAATCTCATGACTTTTGATCAGGGGTTGAAATCTCTTTGAGAGCAGTTATTTAGGAACTTGGAATTTGTATTTTTATGCAAGATTTGCATTGGACTTTGGAGTATAGTATACAGATGCACGTTTTTTCTTTCTGTAAGGAACAAAAGAATTAAGTAGTTTCAGGTTTTATCCAACAGAATTACTTGTCCTGCTTCTATTGGAATTATTTATGATTAATGGTCCTGTTTTTTTGTTCCCAGTTCAGGTCTGCTGCCAGAGATGTTGCTCACAATTATAGATGGAAATATGAGAATTGGCAGCTTTAGATTAGATATCCATCTCTCTCTGAAGAGGAAAAGAAGCTTGATAGTTTCTGAGGTTATGAAGTTTGACTAGCTTTCTATTCCAGAGAGGCAGTGTAGTGGGTCATCTAAGACTGTGTCCTCCAACTAGTCTAATCTGTTTACAAACCCACAGTTATCCTGTGGAGACTGTTGATCTTTTTTGATCTTTAGTAGAAATAATTTTTACTCTTTTCTTGTCATGACAAAATAAAAAAATCTTCAAGATAGTCACAAGTGTTAAAATTTTTTTTCAATATTTAATAATGAAAAACTTCCCACTAGATCCAAAGATATCAATACACAAGAAAAAAAAAAAAAGCAAGAATTTTAATCTCATTCTCATCTCTAAGAGACATTAGAGAAATTCTTTGTTTTTCCTGACAGGTCCTGGCATCTTCTCATCCATTGCAGTGCCCTGTACTGCAGAGAGGATACGTTTTTGTGCAGATGTATAGAAACTGTGTATTTCCTGCCCCCTGTTTGGTGCTCTATCAGGTATAAATGCTGTGTGTGGGTCTTACATTAGGGAAAGCAGCAGATTAACACCCGGTGTTGTGTTTGTGATTCATGGCCAGCTCTGCCTCCTTGGCTAGTCATGCCAGGTTATGGGCTGTCTGCGGAGCTGAGGGATGCTTGGGCTAGAGAAGAGGGATAATATCTGAGAGAACAGTTCAGGACCAGTGGTTAAAAGCAGACCTAGTTGTGTAATGATAGATGCTAATGTGAATTTAGGTATACCATTTCTTTATTTTCTTTAAATTTCAGCTATTTATAAAACATGAAATTTAATGGAAGGCTTGCTGCTAGTGTGGTTTACAGCTCTGTGAGCAGGTGTGTGCTGAAGCAGGATATTAGACATTTAGACTGAGGGTTCTGTGCATTTTTAAAAATACATATTTAAAATTACTGTCTTTTTCTGGGCTAAAAAAATCTATTGGAAGTGTTCAGTGTTTCCCAGGACAGGATTAACACTGCAAGGAAGGTAATTTCATGTTGTACTTACCAGTGCAAAGTTTGAGCTGCAGGACAGCATCTCCTTCTCTCACATGGAGTTATGGAGTTTAGACTGGAATGCAGCTCTTAGTCCACCAGAGAGTGCCACTTTTCAGTAACTGCTATGGCATTTTGATGGAATAAAATTATTTTTTGTTATTAATAATAAAGTATTTTATTGTGTGAAGATGCTATATAATGAATAATGACTTAATTTTATTTTTACTATCTGTTAGTGTGTTTTCAAGCAGTCCCATTATGTCAAAAAAAAAAGTTAAAAATTCCATTCCAAATGCTGGGATCTTTGTGTCCTGCCTTTCTTTTAGGATTGTTGTGGTAATATCTGAAAGATTTGCAAAGCTATAGAAGTAATACAACAAATGTAATTTTGGGGGATAAGTTCTGCTCAGAACAATTATACGTTCTAGGATAAAAGAGTTAACATTAGTCTGTAAATAATCAGCCACCCAGTGAAGCTGCCTGATGATTGTTTTTATCATAATGACAACAATTTTGTTTTTCTGGGAAAACAGATGTTTATTTTTTCATTACTTCTAAGCCAGTCCTTCAAACAATCCATCAACAAATTGAGTGCAGAGGATACACCTGATTAATACAGAGATGTGTGTGCAAGTACTTGTCACTGGTAGTCTTCCAGAAGTATAAGTAAAGATGTACCTGCTGAAATCTTTGTGTGTGAGCAGAGATTTGCACCCTTGGATGTGTGTGTGGCATCTTTGGACACGAGCTGTGTGAGCAGGGGTTCAGTGCTGGTGGAAAAACGTCAGACCACTGTCTGAGCTCTCCCATCATTGTTATGTTCAGGGATTTCACAAGGACTCAGTTTGAGTTGTTTTAGGGGGATATTTCCACAACCTACCGAGAATAATACCATGAAATTGAGGCGCATACCAGTGTGTGAGCGGAGCATTTAAATATGTGGCATATTTGAATTCATCTTGACCACTGGTTCATGTCTTTCTATCTGGTTAAAAGTACAGTGGAAGATCAGGACAAGATGACATCATAAAAGTTTCACCTTTATTTTTTGGGGGTTTTGGTTTCCTTTAAGGACATATGTATTTCCTTAAGGACATCTTTTTTGTTGTATGTAATGTAATTAATTGTATCATGTAATCAGATATGTTTTCCATTGAAAGACTGTGGAAAAGATTGTACTGATGAAAATTAAGTATCTGAATTTACCTGTTCTTATTGCAAGCAATTTGCCTGTGTGCAAGCAGCCCAAGTTGTGCTGGCGGGGCAGGTGACCGCAGTACTAGTGGTGATTGTAGATGATGCATTTCTTCTTGCATCTTTAGGTTTGATTTGGTCTGTTTTGTGCTCTTCTACCAAAGAATGGTATTGGCTTGCTCATGATGTGACCTCAGTGCCCACCAAATCTATTTGCTAAAGATGGGTGTCTGCCAAGGGGCACTTTTCACTGGTTTTCTACAAGTAGCAGTGATGGCTCCTCAGTTCTTCGTTCAGTTTTCAGTGGTGTCTTGTGTGATTTGGGACCTGTCTGTCTGAGAAAGAATGCCTGCCTTGAAATCAGCTAAAATGCTGTTTAAAAATGCCACCGTCCACTTGTTTGGTTTAGTGAGGTATGGCGCGTGATAATTTCTGTATTAAGGTCTTAATTTGCGCCTTCCTACAAATCAGGTCCAAAAATAACTATTAAAATAAAGGCATTTTAGGGCATTTCATGAAGACTCTGTATTCCTTGAGCATTTAGGAAGTGTGGAGAATAAGGAATAGCACTAGTGATTGGAGAAAGGTGTTATCCTTAGCTGTTTAATTTTGCAGTTTAGACTACATGAAATCTGTGTTGACAAAGCATGCTTTGAAAAAATTCCTAAGGTGCTTAGTATTGCAGGCTGATTCTGCTTTTGTTTTGCCAATTTAAAACCAGCATAAAGGAGAGGCAAGGCTTACACTGTGTCCCACCTGTGGTCTGGCATTTAAGCAGACCCATAATGTGCCATGACAGTCACCAGGGGCATCCATATCCATTGAAAGTATAGGGGCGAATCATGGAGTTGTGAGTCGTGGAAATGGAATGTTTAGGCTTAGCTTATCTTAAATGCAAAAGTTTTATCACTGCATGTGTATTCTGGTGGGAATAAACAACAGTATCAGCTCAGTGAACGCACACGGGCTCTGGACCTTTCCTAATTATTGAACTGAATCAGCAATTTAAGTTTCAGTTAATAAAGACATCCAAATATTCAGATCCCTGCTACCTGCTTCTACACATGGGTAACACCAAAAAACATGTGCTTTTGAGTGGCAAAATCACTGGAGAAGAAAAGCCTTTTTTTATTTTTCTTAAGGTTTAAAACCTCCAGGGCAGTTAGAAAACCATGTTTCTCATTGAACTGTGTCTTTTTGAAATTCACAAGCTTGACATGTCATTGGCATGACGTGTCTCAGTCCGTTACACAGAAATGCCACATTACACTGTGTGACGTGACAGGCTGACAAAAAGGGACACGACGCACCAGCCCAATGGGATGTCAAGCCTGAGAAATTTAAACCATGCTGTTTGCTTAAAAAAAAACCCCCAAAGCAGCAAGGGGGGCACACACCGTGCTGATACCCGGGGCTGGTGGAATTTTACAGTTTCTAAAAGGTTTTCTTGGTTTGCTCAGGCTTCCCTCTTGTGCTGGATAATAAACCATGCAAATAGTACTTTCTGCTTTTGTAAGTTTTATCCAGTGGGGCCACACGGTCCCGAGTTCCTCCAGAATCCTTGGCAAACCTTTGCAGAAATCCCAGATACTTGCAGTGCTTGTGGCATGGGGGGCTGAGTTACAGAAGTGCTTTGCTCTCCGTTTGGGATTGCTACACGTATAAACAAGGATTGTCCCAAGATCACAGTGATACCGTGACATGCTGTGAGTCACAGTTCAAAATCTGGGAAGGTTTTGAAATTGTGTTTTCAGTCATGTTAGGAGTCTAGAGGAAAGTCTGTCCAGGGCAAGTGGAAGGGTAAGAGAGCTTGGAAGAATTAAAAGATGGTTAATGGATAAGCTTTTCTTCTGGAAAATGCTTTCCCTTGATACTTGTTTTCTTTAAGTAGCAGCAAAAGTATTTCAATAATCTCTAAAGAGTTTAAGAACAATATACTTAATTACTATGGGTAATTTCAGAGCTAATTAATGTGATAAATCTCTATAGTGAAATATTCTTAGCTACTGATCAACATAAAATGAAATAGATTGAAGTCAGTGTAGATGTATCGTCTAGTTAATTTTACATTTGGTGTGTCACGGTGAAAATGAGCATACAGGCACATGTACAGGTTTTAGTTCAGAATTTGAATATTCAGAGTTGCATCATGCATATGTGCTTTTAATGCAGTCATTTACATGCAGACTTTGACATGAATTTTTTTTAATAGGTTGCAATAATGAGTCGAGTAAAAATAGACAAATTTAATGTTATTAAAAACCTATCATGATTGTTTATCTATTAAAAATAATAATTCACTTATGGGCAAAAAGGACAAGAAATCGCCGCATAAATTTTGGTGATTTCTTTGTATTTTATGCATTGTAAAAATTTTTTATAGAGATAACAATCTAAAATTAAAATTTTTTCTTCTCAGTTGCCAAACGTATAGAATAACCTTCAGCTCCAACAGGATAAATCAGCTAAATACACTTTTGTCATGTTAGTGGGATGCAACCTCAAATGTGAATGCTTCTGTAATTCCTGGTGGTAAGCAAGATCCTTCTCTCATCAGTGTAATTGAAACTGATGAAAGGAGTTGGTCTGTAGGTGCAAATGCTGCTTTGCAAAAGTATTTTTCCAACTTTGTGCAAGCAGACTTTCCTGAGCTGTCATTGGTTTCAGTTTATGTACAGTCCTTTCCGTTGACTTAGGTGTGCTTTGGGTTGTGTCCAAGAGAGGTCTGGTTCTAGTTTAAAGCAGCAGCACAGCTGAGAATCTTTTCCTCTTCTCAAAATGTTCACACTCAGCTCCAAAGACGTGGACACAGTGCATGGATAATGTTCCAGGGCAGGCCCTGTGACCTCCCACACTGGTTTATTCCCCTGTGTGCTGGCAGATGAGGCATCTGAGGTTGTGTCCCTTGGATGTCCCCACTGGGCATCGCAACGAGGGCTCCGACCTCCATCTCTAGGCTTGGGCAAATGGCCACAGTGAGAATAATAAACCATAACATCAGAGGAAGGTGCTTGAACACCAAACAGTTTTCCTCTTTCCCCAGAGAAGGAGGGAAATTTGAAGAGAAAAGCAGAGGCCAGGAGGGGTACCATGAGATACGTCATTGCCAAGAGCAGTAGAGTGGTTGGTACCTGCATTGCCTCTTCATCACTCCATTAAAAACTGCAGACTAAAATTACCTGTTCTGTAAAACTGATGGCCAGCATTTTGGGGGGGTGCAATCTTTACACAAACTCATGTATGCATAGGTTTTGGAGTATGGAACTGTAATTTATAAACCACTCTGCAATTTCTGCGTGGAAACGTACAGAACGGTAGTTGTGGAATAGTAAGGGTCTGGATAACCAGCAGTGCCTGAATTGTTTGGCTTGGCCCTTCTCTGCAAAAGGGGTCAGGTTCTGCAGCAGGACGTTGCGTTACCCCAGCACAGGGAGGGAGCTCAGACTCTTTCTGCAGCTACTGCTGCTTTAGTGTGGCTGTTGAGCCTTGCCTGGGCAGTCTGCTGCTGTGGGCTTCAAAACTGAGTTCAAAGCTATTGGAATTGTTTTGTTTTAAGCCCTCCTGCATACAGGCTGCTGTGGTAGTGCACCTATGTTACACGTTCACTTGGGAAATATGAGAACTACACAAGCATCATATTTTTCAAGTAGAAGTAGTTACTCAGATGTCACAGTATTTCTGAAGCTGGGCTTGCAAACCTGTGACTGTTTTTATCCAGATCCAGCTCTGCCATTCTCGACTCCTTAGTGGAGCTCAGCCCCTGAGCATAATGAACCTATTAGTACTTTATGAATTGAACTCTTTCTCTCCTGGGGAAGGGAGGGCTTCCTGAGTATGTTAAGCAAAGCAGAATTCATATGAATCATATGGCTGAATTACAGTACATCCACTTATGCCCTTGAACTTTATGATCTGCTGCAAAAGACATGAACATTTGTAAAGGTATGGAAAAGGTATGACCTGGACTAGCACTCAATATGTCAACCATTATTAAAGCTGAAGAAATGTAAGTTTGTTGTGGAAACAAACACAGAACAGAGCATGCTGTGACCCAGGTCCCTGAGACACTCAGGAATCCTGCTTTGAGAATCTTGTAATCACCTTCCAAAATGCATCTGCCAAAAGTTCTCCAGCGCTTTTTCTTTCTATATTTTGAATTCCATCTTTTTGGAAAATCTAGACTCCTTTTACTTTTAAATTTAATGTTGATACGTATTCCTGAAGCAAAAGAAAGATCTGAAACTATGAACCCTAGTGCTTTGGATTTTTAGCTCTACTGAATAGCACTTCTTTCATGGCTGATAGTATAGATTAGCTTGATACTTTTTTTTTTTTTAGATATGTGAGTGTTGGTTGTCTTTTTTTTTTTTTTTAGTCCCCATTTTTTGTTGGTTTATTTGTTTTAAGGTTTTTGTTTGGTTGGTTGATTTTCAGTTTTGGGTTTTTTTTGTGTGTGTTGTGGGGGGTTTTTTGACTTGTGTTCCTGTCACTGCTGAATAACATCCATCACAGCTGCTTTGGCAGAACCTGTGCTATTTTGAGGCTTCCGATTTTTAGCCATATCCTTTTTGTTCTCATATGTTGAGGCATAAGATATACTTGGGGTTTTTTTCTGTGACTTTTAGAATTTTAACATTTTAAACAATATCTGTTCTGGGGTCTGAAGAATTGATTTGTTTTACTTCAGAGCCTTTAGCCTGCTTAGTTTTTATTTAGACGACATTATGCATGTCTTTAGTGCTGTAATTTGCAAATTGAAATGGTAATAAACATGCTCTTTTTACTGGACGAAGAAGCTCATAATTTGCATCTTTATCTACGTAACAGAGTGGCACAGGAACCGAGTGCCTTCAAATTCTGCCTGAGTTTATACAAGCCTAGGAACTTTAAAAGTGCACGTATGTTTTCCTAAATCTGCACAAGACGATACCCCGTGAAGACAGCATTCAGCTGCCTGTGCTCAGAGAGCACACTGACAGACAGATGGGCTTGGAGAACAGAAGTGACAAACGCCATAAATTTCTCCTAAAGAAAAGTGCTATCATTTCTGCTACTTGCTTACATATGTTTCCAAGCATGACTGTCTGAAGTGTTGCTGCGAAGTTTGATAATTCAGTGGCACCTTGGGGGTTTCAAGGAAGGGTTAAATTTGGCAGGAATTGTGTTACTCTGAGGTCTGCTACTGATTCACACTCTGAATGGGAAGGAAGATTGTTAAGGCGATTCTGATCATTGGACAGATAGTTACACATGGAAAGAATACAGCTTGCCATAGTTTGTGGTGTTGTTGGGGGAATGTTAGGTGTTTGTTTTTTGGGGTTTTTTTGTTTGTTTGGTTTGGCTTGGTTTTTCTTTGTTTGGGATTTTTTATTTTGTTTTTTTATTGGACCAGATTGCTGTAGGTGGTGTCTGCTCTCTGGGCTTGAGTACCCACAAGCCCTTTTTAGGTGGTTCTCACTTGCTGTGAACCCTCTCTGGCTGAGGAAGCTGATGGCTTCCCTCCTAACCGTGTGTTCCCTGAGAGCATTGGAAAAGATCCTAATAGAATTTTTCCTACTTGAATTTATTTGCTTTGGGTTTCCTTTGGTAGAATCCCCTCCTTTAACAGAGGAGGCTTTACTCAAAATCAGGAACAAGCAAATGCCTCTCTTGTATCATCATCTTCTGTTCCACAGCCTCAAACATTGGTAATGGAGCTTCTCTTGAACTCCTAAAGCAGCTGCCCAAGTGCTGCCTCCTGTAGTGCAGCAGGAGAGCAAACAGTGGGACTGTCCTAAGATGTATTTTCCTCCAGGAAAGGTCAGGTGGAAGGTTGTGCAGGCTGATGGGATGAAGTTGCTCGGGATTTCTGCTGACTGCCATTCCTAAATGCGGGTTTGGGACGACACACCTGCTGCCAGGCTGTGCTCTGCTTGTGTTTAAAGGAGCGTTCACATCTTGAAATGTCTGTGTGTTGGTTCACCCCTGAGCTCGGTAACTTGGGGTTCATGTGATGGGTCTTCTTGATCACACTGGGGATTGCAGGAACTTTCTATATTGAAAAATATTTGCTACATCTGACTAGGAGAGTTTTACCCTGTTCTTAAAGTTGGTTTGATGGTAACTGTAGGTAAGTGCCCACCTAAACCAGGTGACACTCACAAAATATTGCATATCCACATAGTTGAGCTGTTACGAGGGAAAATTAGGATTATTTCACTTTCATTTGCCTGAAGCATACACAGGTAAAACAACCAGATTAAATGCTGTTTGTGATCGTCCCCCTTGCATCCAGTGAACAGTGTACCTACAGGTGTATTCCCTCTTGAGTGTGTACAACTTCCAAAGGAGATAATGTTGGATGCTATAATTTGATTAGGCTCTCAAATTTATGATTACATACTAATGCTAGTGTGAGACATGGAGAAGAAATGCTGTGTAGCCTCTGTTCCTTAAAATTCCTTTGCAAATACAAAGTCTGAGTCTGACATTGATCTCATGTATAGTTGAGGTTTAGGAAAAATGTGCATTTCTTAGTATGCTTTGGAATTAAATGTTTTAAGAATATTGAAACTAAAATGTGGTCAAAGAATTATTACTAGCCTTTGAAGCATCACCAAGCATAATGTCAGATTCTTAGGGCTTGAGCAGTTTTAGGAAGGAATCCAGGGGCTTTCCATAGCTATTTACTAATGACAAAAGATAACTGAGAGATGGAAAACTGTAAATGCACAGAAAATGTGTTCAAGTGCTGTCCTCCTGGGCATCTTCTTTCTCTTAAATTTGCTCTTATGGTTTCACATGCTATGTATGATAGCCTGTGGGATAATTAACAGTGCTGACGAGCAGGAATACCCCAATTACCTGCTCCAGTGTGGTTGTGATGTAGGCAGTGTAAGATGTTTACAGTCCTTGCCGGGGGAATGTGTTGGGTGCAGACTGTTTCTCATTTTAGGCACGGTGTTCACGGTGGTTTTTTCATGGTAAAAGGCCAGAAGGGAACAGCAGTAGACCCAACCTTGGTGTAAGTTAATTGTAGCCTCTGCTAAGGTGCTCTCTGCATGGGTGGCTCTGAGCTTTGCTGTCCACTGTAGGACTTACCTTTTTTTCTCTCTCTGTTTTTTTGTTGTTGTTGTGCAAGTGTGGAAGGCAAAAAGCTCAGGCGATGACATTACTGTCACCTGCTTAAAACAGTATGAAGTTCTTCAAGAATCGGCATAATCTCCAGGGCTCACTGTTTTCCATGAAAGCATTTATTTCAGTCAAAATACTTCACCTTCTTCTCTACACAGACATTTCAAGAAAAGTTAAAAACATACCATTTTAAAGGGAAACCTTACCTTTCTTTAGAGATATACCTACTTTTAAGTAGATCGTGCCACTGTGGAAGGAAATCACACATCTTATTAGGCACATATGATTCACATGAAAGGTAAATAAATAGAGGTGCTTCCAATAAAAGTTGTAATTGAAGCTATTTTAGTTTGGTGAACGAGACTCTCTGTTCACCTCCTTTATTTTAATTAATTGTTTTATCTAGCAACTTCCTCAATAATCAACCCTTTAATTCTGTTTAAATGAAAACCAAATAATGTCTTCCACCCCCCTTTTTATTTTACCTTTATTTCCTTTTATTTTACATGTGTGATTTGCCCTCTCGGAGCAAGGGGAAACAATCTTGCCCATCTGCTTGTAAAAGCATGATGAATCTTTTGAATATGCGAATGTAAGATGTGTTGTTCAAGATGTCATGTTTCTCCCTCTGTTGTTAGCTGGGAGCCAACACGGAATACCCTGATTTTTACCTGTGTAATCCCAGTGTGTCTCAGGTGCCAGGACTTGCTGTGGAGATCAGCACGTCTCCTGTCAGAAATGGTTGGAGGGAGACGGGGACGGCGTGACCGCCGGGCGCGCAGAGCTGCAGAGGTCAGGTGTCAAGGACAGCCAGCGTGGCAGTGATGTGGCAGTGACAAGTTGTCAAGCGAGCAAATATGAAAGTGGGCTTGGGAGGGAGGGAGGGAGGGAGAAGGGGAAAAAGAAGTACAAAAATCTTGTCATTTCTGATGAAATATTCAGCGTCGCAGGTAGCAATGGGCTGAATGGAGTGCGCTCCTGAGTTTGGGGGCTGGTTTTTAAGAATGGGGGAGAGCTGATTGCTTGGCTTGGAGACTGGGCAGTGGCTGTGAATGCTCTTGGCTACTCTGGCACTGCACAGGAGACAGCCATCATAAATTCTAAATTTTTGATTAAATATTTCTCCCCCCATTTACAAAAGTAGCAACATCAGGCTTGAGTCAGATACCTTTTAGAGACCCAAACTGCTGGTAAATCATCCATGTAGATCCTTGAGTTGCTGTGGAGTGATGCATTGTAGGGAAATTTGGAAGGAAAACTCCAATAATGATGCCAGTTCTGAAGGATCGTAAATAATCATAATTAACAACTCTACTGTGTAATTCTGTTGGTTTGTTTTCAGACACGTTTCATTTTATTTTGAATTTTTCATATTGTATTGAGTTGAAACACTTCTGTTTGTAGTTCTGTGTATTCCATAGTATGTGAGATAATAGCATACTTTATTTGTCCCTGAAACAGACCACAGTAATATGGCGATTTTTATCTCCTGGCATATTTGTGGAGTCTTTGATACCAGTGTTCTTAATGCTAAGAGTGTTCTACTGTGTGCATGTTACTCCTTGGATCAGTAGTACCTTCCCTAGCCTGCATACGTGTACATGCTTGCTAATCCTGCAGGTATATACAGAATAAATGTTAATTTAAGATTGATTAATGTAATCTCATTAAGAATAAATGTTACGAGAAGTGTATCGTGATTCCCAGTGAAGTCTTTTAAGAGCTTGCTGTAATATGAGGAAAAATGGTGTATTCCTCTGCTGAAAGTAAGCCTGCAAGTTCTGCTATGTAGAATGTAGCAACTCAGCAATCATAGTTCTCTTTGTTAATGTGCACAATTGTTCTTAAATTAGTAATTGTGATCAAATGCTTTATTGTGGATATATATGGAAAAAGACTTTAAATATGTCTTCTGTATTTCTTCAGGGTGTGCTTTTAACTGCCATTGGTTACTTTTTAAGTTTAACTTTTCATTTCTTTACATGAGGGAGCAGCTGTATATTGACAACTAGTGATGCTGAGGGGAGAAATAGAAAGTTTTCTTTTCTATCCTGCTCTCGTCTTTGTATCTAAAACAATTTAATTATTTTTTAATTCATCTGCAGCTGCTCAGGTTATAGTTGGGGGGGGATAGAAAGAATGAAAACAGCCTAAATCCATAGCCAGTAAGTCAGTATTTAAAAATGGATGAATATTACTTTTTAGCCCTACAAAAATAGGCTTAGTTGCTTGAGAACATAGATGGAAGAAAAATTTCCTGAGGCCAAATGGTCTTGGAATGAAAAGAGAAACCAAGTTTAAATGGAAACAAAGCTATGAAAATGTTCAATGATTCAATGCGGTTTTGTCTCATTAAAGAGCACTATAGCTAAAGAGTAACCTTTAGAGCTGAAATACAAAACCAGATGCAAGGAAAAGGACAGAAGTCAATGTGTGGAGTGAATGAGAGGAGCTGCTGTGGGGGCCTGTCAGCTGGGATCTCGTCCACCTGGGGGCTGGTGAGCATCAGCATCTCTGGCACCACAGCGATGCTCCAACAGCTCCTCTCCAGCCAAATGGCTGTGTCTGCCTTGCTGGGGATTTTTGGCAGTGCAGCTCAGAGTTGCAAGCTGGCTCTCACACTGCCATGTGCTCCCACTCGCTGCTGATGCATTCTGCAGGTGATAACACAAACATATCAAAGGCTTCTCCTTCAGTCTCCCTCTCCAGAGCTCCATGTCTACCAAGATAAAAAAAAAAAATAAAAAAAAAAGTGGAACAGAGGCTTCTGAGGTGGACTAAAGGAAATACTCCAAAAGATAGATATTGGAGTCCAGCAGAGAAATTGTTCAATATTGATAACCTGGGAATGTGGTATGTTCTTTTCTCAGCATAAAGTTGGAATTTGAAGTGCCTGTAAAAGAGAATTAGCACTTTGATTTTTAAAATGCAGATTAACTAAGTTTTTTGCTTGAGACGTTTTCCTTGGAAATGTAAACTCATGCTTCCCACTAATGCAACTCTTTTTCAGTTACCCCCATTGTGAAATAGAAATTTTTTAATTCCTTTCATTTCTAGTCAAAGAGAAAGTAAGAAGAATATTTAGTTTGTGCTCCAGAGCCCTGCCCACACCCCTTTGTACCCACTCTGTTTCACTGGCTTTTTGGGTATATCCAAAACGTGTCCATTTGGTATGGTCCTTAAAAACTGTGAGAACTGCCCGTTAATTGTGACTTACAAACGCACAGTTGACCGTTTAGTTTTTGCTCTAAGTAGCGCTGGAATTTCTTTAAGGTGTAACATTCAGAGCCCCTGGACACTCCTGTTGTGTAGTATGGGATGTGGTGCAGGCTCCGCTGTTGTCTTGGTCAGTTCCTGTGCTCCCAGTTTGGTTACTTTGGTTCTTGCTAAGGAATAGTGAGGGATCTGCAATTTTTAGACCCACATTCTTGGTGATTCTTGTCGCCGACGTTCACCTTGTGAAGACTGCTCTCACAAGCTTCTTTTTCTATGAATAAGTGATAAAGTGCCAGTCAGTATTGTCTTTAAGGTCACTTTGGGATTCAGTTTTCTGAGAGATGGCTGGTAAGGGATGTTTTTGTTCATATGGGAATGAAAAGTTGCTGCAGCAATCTCATGTGTATTCCTCCTGTGCCTGATGCAAGCAAAAATACAGGGAGAGACAGAAAACTATGTCTGTCTGTAGCCTATATATCCTTCTCTTTTAAAAAATTATGGATGTTTTGCAACCTTGTGAGTTTTACCTGGGGGAACGTAACAAATCCTACCTGGTGTCTGTGTACATTGCCCGGTCACTGCTCTGGCCTTTGTGGGAAGCAGCACAGCACTGATTGTTTTGCATCATCTCCATAATTTTCTTATTTTAAGGCTCTGACTTGGTCAGGTATTTAAGCACATGCTCACTTATGGCTGTTTTGCTTCACATCGAGTTTGGTGTTCCCCCAACCCCTTCCCATCTAAGAAAGAAATCAGAGGCCTCTAAAAATCTAAATATAAGACTGTAGGGAGTTTGGCAAAACCCTCATTTTACCAAATCCTGTTATTGTTCAGTGCAATCTTGTTGGAACCGTGTCTTATAGAAAAAAGCCACCTTGTAGGTAATGCGTGTTCTGGCTTGCCAAGCTGGTTAAAAAATATATCTCATTGTCTGTGTTGTGACATTCAGTAGTGTGTATTACTAATAGAATAAATGAAAAATGTATTTCTTTAACACTGTCATCGCTCTCTCTGACATGCATCTTGAGATGATTTGCAGATGCTCAGTTGTATAAGTGGCTTACAGAGGAAAATCAGTTAGCCCCTAATATTATGCTGATGCATGGCCAGTTGCTTGAACCCATTAATGAACTAATCTCTGATACTCTAGTAAATGGTATTCTTGCTCTTGGATGCTGCACGTTTTGTTTCAGGTAAAATCAACATTAAAAAATAAAAAGAGATTTTAAGTGGATCATGGTCTCGATCCTACCTTTTTCTCATATGTACTTTGAGAGAGATTAGAAAGTTTGCTATGCAAAGCAAAATGTGGATGTCTCTCTTCTTGTGCTAAGGCAAGATTATTAAAATCTTCACCTTGCTTTTGGCTGACCACTGAAGCTAAATAGCATCCTCGACATACAGAATAATCTTTTAAAACAATATACCAGGACACTTGGATTAAGCACAAGGTAATTTTTCTTTATTTCCCTTTCTATCATCACTGATTATGAAAATAGTTTTGTGTAAGTACAGATTCTCTCTCCCTTATAATCAGCTACCTCCTGCCCGATTCCTTAATTAATGACATAATTCAGTGTTCTGGACATCACAATCACTTCCAGGGTAGTGAATTATGATCAGAGCTGCCTGGAATGTGTGTAGTGAACCCCCCAAGCGAAGGTCGTGCCTCTGTTGTGTTTTCCTACCCACAGCAAAAAAAAAAGCTCTCAATCTGGATGATTTTCATCTTTAGATTAAAGAAAAAACAATTGAAAAATCTCCAGAGAGAGAGAACAAGTATAAAACTTCCTAGAAACAGCAAATGCTCTGGTAATCTTCCTTCTTAAGCCGGCTCAGAGATCTGTATGGGAGTTCCTGGGCTGGTAGAAGGACACAGGGGTGGGGGATCAAATATCAGATGGGACAAGTGACACTTGTCCCTTCTTTAGGAATGTGAGAGGCCAGGGCTGGGGTGTTCAGGTGGGGCACAGGTTGGGTTGGCACGTTCAGGTGGGGCACGGGTTGGGGTGGCACGTTCAGGTGGGGCACAGGTTGGGGTGGCACGTTCAGGTGGGGCACAGGTTGGGGTGGCACGTTCAGGTGGGGCACGGGTTGGGGTGGCACGTTCAGGTGGGGCACGGGTTGGGGTGGCACGGCACTGTGTGTCTCTGGCACAGTTCAACCCCAGCCAGTGACTCTGCACCACCAGCCGGGCACTCCCTGCCCTCCTGGTGGGCTGGGCAGAGAATTAGAGGAGGAAAAGTGAGAAAGCTCGTGGGTTGAGATCAAGGCAGTTGAACGGATAAGGCAAAGGCCATGCCCAGAAAGCACAGCGAAACAAGGAGTTCAGTCACTGCTTCCCACGGGCAGGCATCCCAGGAAAACAGGGATCCATCACCCATGGAGCGACTTGGGGAGGCAAATGCCATCGCTCCCATCGTGTCCTCCTCCTCCTCTCTCACCTCCTTTCCCCAGATATAAAGGCTGAGCATGGAGGTTGGACTCAGTGATCTTTAGAGGTCTTTCAGAACCTGATGATTCTGTATGGTATGAAATGTCCCTTGGGGTCATCTGTCCCAGTGGTGTCCCCTCCCAGCTCCTGGTACACCGCTGGCCTCCTTACGGGTGGGGGCTGTGACAGGCAGACAAGACCTTGCCCCTGTGTGAGCCCTGCTCAGCAATGATGAAAACATCTCCCTGTTATCAAACCACAGCCCCAGAGTAGCTACTGTGAAGAAAATTAACTCTATCCCAGCCAAAACCAGCACGCTTTGCCTTGAAGGTTTTTGGCTTGTCAATTTAAATGTCAAGATCAGGAAAGAGAGAACAGTTAGTGCTTCGTTCCACAGATACTGACAACCAACAGCCAGAAGCCCAGAGGGAAAAAAATTAAAAATCAAAAGCCTCAAGTCACCCAGTATTTCAGTGGAGTTTGTCTAAATTACATATATTTTTCCAGAGTGTTTTTCTTCTAGTCTGTGGAGATGTTTCCAGTACAGGTCCAGAATCACTTATGAAGCTCCCCGAAAAATCCCCACGTCCGCTCTTCTGTAGCTCTGCACCTTTCAGTCTATGATAAAGTGCTGCTGTTCTATTTCTAGTATCGATATGTAAATCCAGACATTATTTCCTCAGCGAAAAGTCACCCCAGAACAGTGCAGAGCTCCTGAGGTTTTGCATTGTGAGCGTCAAGGTACTTTGCACACTTAATTTCTTTTCCGTGGGACGCTCACGATGAACAGCTCACATTTAAACTGCCTCTGGTTAAGGTAAATCTTTTCACTTCCTGTATTGATGGGCTGGTTCACAAATTTAGCCAAAATGATACAGATTTTAGTCCAATTTACCACCGTTCCCTAATTTTAGTGTTTACTGAAGACATAAAGGTGAACAGTTCCTGACACCTCTCAGGTAAATGCAGTGAGTTTGAAGATACATATTGTTGACTAATTAAAAAAAGTTGTTAGTAGGCCTGATGGATTCCTTTGAAAATAGCTGTGTAGCACTTTGCAAAATGTTCAGCTCTTCTTTTGTCTTAATTTCGCAGAGTTACTGTGTTGGGTTTTCAACCTGAATTTCCCCAATTTAATATAAGTGGTGAGAAAAGAGAGAGAGACAGAGCGAGACTTTGTGGAAATCAGTGCAAAGCCCATAAACTTCCCTCTTCCCTTTCTTGGAATGCTAAGAAACTTCATTGTGCCATGACTGGGGTGGGGTGGGGACTGTATTTCTGAGGGAGAAAAAAAGACACTTATGGCAGGTGAATTCTTTCTGTGCTAGAAAAAGATATTAGCAATATTTCACAGGCTTCTTAAATAATTTCCCTGTCTATATGAAATGGGGATTTTTTTTTCCTGTCTCCTTCAAGTCTCTGAACAGGTTTAGTTAATCACTGCTTATATCAATATATAATTTGGATACAGTGGTTGCAATTTTTGATTCCCATTTCTTTGGAGTTCCTTGACGAGTACTAAGTAGCTGGGGAATGGTTCTTATAAAATTATACATCGAAAGTAGTGCAGGCGCAATGGAGATATTAATGAACATGATTGTTTTGACACATAAGAATTAGAGCATGTTTAAATATTATACATAGTGTATGAACTGCTGGCACAAAATTAGAAACATGAGATTTTTTTTTTTTTTGTCTAGGAAATATAGTTCAGCTTTAAGTTCTGCTCAGACTTAAAGAAGTCAGTTTACTTAGGTCAGCTTTTGAAGCCTTTTAAAGCTTCAATATTTCAGATTCAACGCAGCCAAGGAGGCTACACTTGAGTGGTTTGGTGACCAACAAACCTTTGTGATGTCTCAGTTCTGAAATCCAGGTTAATCCACCCTAATTTGCACTACATCCCACGGTCATATTTATAAAATGAAATTTACAGTTGCTCTTTGGCAGTGTTAAAATTTACTTTTGGCATATTCTATACTTTTGGCATAATATTTACTTGTTGCTCTTCTGACCAGTTTTTTTTATGCAAATAACAGTAGAAATAGAATGCTTTTGTCTGATGTCCTAGAATAAAATGCAAAATTTACAGGGTTATAAAACCATGGGTTAGAAAAGATTTAAGGGATCTTGAGCCAGGGCTATTTTCAGATGTTTGCATGGGGGTGTGTGGGATTTGCAGGATGTTTTATGCTAAGAGCTTTTCAAAGTGTTTGTTTAGTAATACTGCCTGTTGTGGTTGTTTTCATGTCTTACAAACTGTCCTTGTTTTAAAGGGCTAGATATGATCCCAAAATTGTAATGGCCAAACGTGTCCTTCTGGAAAGTAGTAAAATATTAAATATTCATCTGCAATTGGAACAGTCAGTGGGCTGCTGAGTATATGACTTTTACATTTGGGCTTCATGATGGAAGTCTGTTTCTTAGCTTTGTTAATGGAGGCTGTTGGAGGTTTTTTAGAAAATCTAAAGAGTTTGTATGAGGTATCTATAGCTGTGCAGGAAGGCTTTTTGTTTTTTTCTGTAGGAAAATAAATAAGTCTTGGAGTATAGCTCTGTTTAAATGACTGAAATAAAGAATAGAACACTTGACCTGCTTTTAAAATTGTGCTTGTTTTTTTATAATATAATGCAATTTATGCTGTTAGCATGACTTATTTTTGAAAATTAAAAAATAAGTGTTTGTCAGTCAACTTACCCTTAGAGTTCTGTAGGTAACTCTTAAGCAAAAGTGTCTTTTTGGTACAGTCTTGGATGACTGAAATACATTTAGATCTCTATATTACAATGAAATGTAGCTAGTAGAGATCTGACTTCATAATAGGTGGGCAAATAAATAAGGATGAAGGTACAATATAAGTACTTTAAATTTCTTTTAAAAATTTTATGATTTTTAAAAAAAACTATGCTAGTGAACAAAAATGATTCTTTAAACATCTCTTTCAAAGTCCATGGATTTCAAGTTTCCTTTGGGTTCTGTGTCAGGGTACAGACAACCTTATGTCAGTGGTTCTCATGTGTGCAAGCTCTGGGTTCAAATGCTGGGCAACATAGAACAGCTTTGTTAGGGCTGTTGGAGGTTTTTGGGTGCCCTCTGGACTTGGCTCTCGGTCTGTTGGTTCCTGAGCTCAGGTGTCTGACACTCTGCTCAGATCTGGAGAATTTGCACAGCCAGGAGCTCAGATGCTTTCTAATGGTTTGCTTTGATTGCCCCGATGATTTACTCAACCTGTAGTAACTTGTTCAGCACTTTGAAGGATTTGTCTTTGGAACCTCTCAAGGAGTCTGAAATTCAGCTTTCCTTGGCACTGTTTCATGTGAAGTGTTCTGGGAAGAGAAACATTTGTAGTACGAGCTATGACCACTGAAATGTCCTTCCAGAATGTCCTAAAGTGACAAGGGGATGTGCCCAGGCCCAAGATATCTATGTGGAATACTTCGGGATATCTTTTAAAATTAATCTTTTCATCTTCCCTTTTCCTCTATAATCTGCATGCTTTGTCAGGTGGACGTTTTTTAAACTGCACTACAGAATGACTTATGTGCTTAATTAACTTTCTGGATTATAGCTTAGACTACACTCAATGTGGGCAGCAGATGCACACACATCCTGAATGTTTGATCCTTGTCAGTGACTCCAGTGAGAATTCAGTTGTTCAGCACTGTGGTTTGAGCTTGGATGAGGAAGGGCTGAGGAAGATCAGGAGACCTTGGCTTTCATTGTGAGCCGGGTACTTCCCTGCACTCAGCAACGCAGTACCCTGAGTTCTGAGAGTGCACAGCAGTTCTGCTGCAGGGATCAATAGTTTGGCAGCTGCCTTAGGCTGAGGTAGCTCTAACCTGATGAGTATCTGGCATTTCTTTGTTGGGCATCATCAGTGTGTTCCTAAAAGAGTATGTTTTGTCTGGTGGAAAAAGAAGCCAAATGTAAACAACCACCCAAACACAGAAATACAGGGACTCATTGAAGTGGAAGGAAGAATTTTTCTTTCTTTTTGCTGTATTTCTCCCTATGGCATGTGTTTGTGATACACAGAGGTTTTGGTGGTTTATTTTGTTACTTACATATGAGATAACTCCCGGCACTGATGCGAAGAGTGAAGCTGGTTTGGCTTTTGTTTACATTCTTTTTATTAAATCTATTGGCTGTTTGTTTTCAGATTGGTTTCACTTGTTTACTGTTTTTCCTAAAATGATACTTTGATGCTCTTTTTCTCTCTGCTGTTGCTCCTGATGGTTTGGTATTTATTGGAATGCAGAAATCATGGTGAGGATATTGATCTGTGCTGGTCTTTTTTTTCTTTCTTTCACATGGTCATTTAGATTGAGCCATCTGCTTGCCTAATAGTGGGAATGCTGAAGAAAGTCTCTTTTCAGCTCACATGTGAATTGTACTTTCACTAGAGGTTATTCGCTTGCAAATAAGAAGATAGAACTATGATTTAGTGGCATTATGTATAAAATCAGGGAAAAATTATGTTCCTCCAAAATATTTTCTTTGGTGTTTGTTCTTTGTCAGTGCTCCACTATTGATTCAAACTGTGGCATATGAACTGCATCTCTTCTGTAATCACTGCTGCAAGTGGGCAAGAAAAAAGGATGGTCTTTGTTCTAATAATTTTCTCACAGTTAATATCAGGGAAAAAACTTTGATAAATGCTCCCAATCCAAGGGTCTGAACTATTTTGAAGGATGGTTTTGTAGCATTGTTGATTAAGAGGGAGTGCAGGACACATCTCCAGGAAAGCTGCCCCACACTGAGGACTGTGAGCCCACATAGGAATGCAAACAGAACCCACATCATCTGACTCCTGGTCCCCCTCCCACTTTAGATAAATGATATATTTTTTAAATTTTTTAGCAAAATTTATGCAAAATCTTAACACTTCAAAGTCTGAAACTAATATATTACTTTGGGCTCCTTCTGACTGAATGGTGAAGTGGGGAAGTAATGAAGGTAGGAGATGGTGTGGTGTGTGGTTTGGCCTGATCTCCATTATATTCCTGGGTGGCTTTTATTTTTAATCGCTGTGCAAGGCACAGTCATCTGGAAGTGGTGAAGGGAGGAAGTTTCCTCTGGTCACCTCAGCAGGTTCCTGTGTGCAGGAATTGGCCCTGAAGTGTCACACGGAGGGTCCCCCAGGCTCTCTCTCGAGGTGCCACGGGTGGGATGGGTATTTCTGAAGCAGCAGAGGAGCAGACAGGGCAGAGATGCTTCTGAGGTTTGTTCCTGACTTCCTCCTCCTCAGGGCTGAGACAGGGGGTTCCTGGGTGCCTGCGAGAGTCTGGGCATGGCAGGACTCTGTTGCCACCTTTCTGGAGTTAACCCCATTACCAAGCTCCACACTCATAATTGTTCTCTCAGGAGGAAAATTTTCTTTGACTGTAGAGGAAACTAATGAGATGTGTAAGTTTTAATTTTCGTGAACATCAGTAATGCTGTTAAATCCTTCAGCAGTTTGACTGCTGAACGATGTGGGTAAATCTAATTCACATTTATTTTCTCCTAAGCTGTATCTTTTTTACCTATTTACTGTCCCATTCTTCCCTTGGAAAGATCTGTAGATAGTTTCTGGCTCTGTACTTGGGAAGAGTTCCTGGCAATGCAGGAGGGTTCTCTTAAAATTTTAGCTCTTTGTAACTCCTTAGCCCTGTAGCATAATGTGTCCCAAACTCTGGATTCCCTTCTGATGTCTCCAGCAGAAAAGGGTGGGAAACATGTCTGAGATTCCACTGCTGCAAATGCTTCTGCTTGTAGTTACTTCCACAAGTAATCCCTTTGAAATCAATAAGGAATATTCCCAGTGGTGAAGTTAAATAGTCTGAAATGTCTTACAGAATAAAGCCCGAGGCTGGGAAACATTACAGAATGTTGTATGACTTCATTGCAAAGGGCATCACCACAAAAAAAGGAAACCCCATCTTAAATAACCACTAATGAACTGAAGTTCAGCAAGACAGCAAGTAACTTCGAAACTATATGCTTTTCTAATTGTCTTTATTTACAGTATCAACAGGGGTTTTTTGGATGATAGCATAAATATTTTGATTTTGGAATGCTTGCTTCGGGATCACTCACACACAAGAAGGTCAAAGCCACCTTTGACTGGCTCTCTGAGATGTTCTCTGCCCTTTAATCCTCCCCAACCATTTCCTACTCGCTGGTGTTCTTCCATTCCTCTCCACTTGCAACAACAATTCCTTCCCGGCCCAAGTCACGCCCAGGCTGCTCTGGTGGGTGTGTAGCTGTGGTATCTGCTGGTGTTCTTTTGGCATCTTTTTTGGAATTAAATAAGCAGAAGAGAAGTGTTTTACAAGCTCATTGTTTTAACCAAATATTGAAGCGAATTAATGTACTTTGAAAAGTAGCTCTGAGTCAGAACTTCAGCAAATTATTGTTTAATCAATGAGACCAAATAGTTGGGGAGCACATTTGTGAACTTCAGTAGAAACTGCTCCCTTCTATCTGGAGTTGGGATTTTGGCCTGCTCTTCCACAGCAGCAGCATGTGCTTAATGTTCTTTTGGTAACATAAATACTCAATAGCCACAACTTTGGTTTAAATTGTTCTCTTGAGTATTTAGAAGGTTTTGTGTTCTTCCGGGGGTGGAAAAAATTTGACCCAGACTATTCTTTCATTTATGTGACATCATAAGATGGAAATACAAAAATCTCATTCCAAATCCTCCAAGGCTGAATCATGACTTGGTACAGAACCCCCCATGTGGAGGAGAGAGCCTGAATTGTATGGCTGAGAACACCTTCTGGACAAAAAAATACAGCTGAAAGTGCAGATTCCTTGCTGATGAAATAATTCCGTGCAGTTCTTGTTTAGGAGGCCACACATTTTCATGTTACAACTGCGAAGCAAAGAGGAGAATTTGGGAAGTGTAAAGGAAAAAAGTTTTTTCCCCTCTGTTTTTAAATAGCGGTTTCTGTAATGCACAGTCGACAGCCTATAGAAATATAATATTGCAAAACTGAGGTGGCAGATATGTATGAATGCTATTAAATACAACTTTATAATGAAAATTTTGTCTTATGAAGGTGAAACTTTTAGATCATATTAGAATTCTAAATTTTTTATGCATAGCAATCAAATGACCTCTCCGTATTGCCACATAAAGTATAGATTTAAAGTTAAATGATCCAGTCAGTCATTTAGCATTTTCTTGGGGTCATCTTTTGCCAATAATTACACTTGTTTACATATGGTTCTCTTGCTTCTGTGTTTGTATTACTTACATATTAAGAATTGAAGAAAGAATGGCACTTATAAAAACTGTTTTTAATAGCCTTTGTTTATTTTTAATACGTAGTGTTCCAGGCTCTTGCTCTAATGATTTTTTTCACACTGCATTGATAATTAAATTCATTCATTTTCCTGGCTGCACAATTCTTTTAAATAAAAAGTTATGGGTAATAATACCTATTATATTAAAAGTACAGAGGAGAAAAGGGCAGATCCACAGCTTATAGTTCAAGGAGAGCCAATGGATTTTGCAAGTTACAGGTTTCAATAAAATCAGAAATCTTGAGACCTGTATCTACACTGTAGCAATGGTAGATCTCGACGTGTGTTGCTTTTCTCATGCCATAGTGCAGGCAGGATGTCTGCCAGTAAAACAGGAGCTGTGGGTGCATCATCTGTGATCCATTTGGGGATATTTACAGTAATTTTAGATACAGTACCAAGAGTTTGTCCTCTTAGGTGACTGGAGACTGTATGTTGCTGCCTCCTAACATACACATGGTAGTAATGATCTCCCCACCTCTCCCAGTCTCCCCTGCCAAAGGGATTTAGTGTCAATAAATTGGGGAAAACATTGTGAACATGTAAAGCTTTGATAACAGAAGATTCATACAGTAAAAAAACCCACCCTGTTCTGGTCTTATCTTTTGGCTTATAGGGCCTCTGAAATTTTTATCTATTTAATGAGATTTTTATATTTTGCAGTTTTTAATTTATGCAAAAGGAATTTAATACTTAATTACTAATATTGAAGTAATTCTTAGCCTCATATTTATTTTTTGTCATGTTTATAGAACTCAAGAAGAAAAAACATTATTTCCGTTTGGTCAAACACATGCTTTAATTGTATTATTAAAAAAAAAAAAATCAGTGTGAATGAATAAGAATTTTAAATCTCTTTTTGTAAAATTTACTTTGCAAGCTGGAATATCACCAATTTTCAAAAGCAATTCACAGGAAAACTAATTTTGAAATAGTGATAAAGAAAACACTTGAAGGAAAAGTGAGAGAAATTTGGATCAGCTTCTGGGTATTGCTTTTCAGCCTCTCAACTCAAGCTCATGAATTGTTTTGGACTCAGCTGGGTGAAATTTTCTTCATCCCTGTCTACCCTTGAGGACACAGTCCTTGAAAGGCTGAGCATCTGTTCCTCTGAAATAGCTCTTTTTCTGGGTGCTCTGGGGTACACCTTTCCTTTTGTTCATTTTCCTCCCCCCCTTCTCCTTCCTGTCTCTCTCTTTACCTTTTGCTTTGTATTTGTACTTCTTTTCTTGGTGGCTCCTCAGTGTAAGTGAATTCTGTTCTGAGGTTCTTAGGGCTGGTGGAGTCATTGGAGGAGGGTTTTGGGGAGGCCCTTGGGGAGTTCCATCATTAAAAGCCCACTTTGATGAGGTCCTCCTTCCCACCTGCTTTCTTGTGGGTGTATGGAAAGAATGACTGATGACACAGTCACCAGTGTCCTGCTTTCCTCACCTCTTGCAGGGGGCTGCTGATAGGATTTTCTCCTCATACTGTCCCCCATGAGGTTCAAGTGTTGAGTATTGGTGATGAAAATGTGCTTGGGCTGGAGGCTGCTACCCAGCCATCTCAGCTTTGTGATTTAGTGAGAATACAATGTCCCAGTCAGAGAGTAAAGCTTTTAAGCTTCATTTCAAGAGTTGAAAATGTTTTGTTCCTGACATTTTCTTACTTAAAATATATCTACTGCCTTTATTATCTTTAGTAATTCTCACCAAGCCTCTCGTAACTTTTCATATGTATCTGTAATTAGTGTGCATGGTTCTGCCTTGGGTATCCTCATTGCTCAAACTTGTTAAGAACAAATGACTGACTTAAAGGAGATCTGAGCAATAATCACTGATCCCCAAGTTGAGCACCACAGGACCTGTACCAGTGTCAAGTGCCAACACTGATGTATTTGAAAAGGCAAAGACTGAGATGCCGTAGGAGACACTTCTCCTGTGCCAAGGAACAGGATTCCTGCATGTTCTCCCCACTGACTAAGGTCCATCACAGGGGGAGTCAGGAGGGAGCCCAGATGATCTTTTTAACTCCTCTGCTTATCCGTGCTGGTATTATGATCTCCTGTCTCAATTATTTCTGCTAGACATGCCTGAGTGTTTCTTTGAGCTAAAGACAAGGGTGTTACATTGAGCTCCTGCTTCTGCTCGTGTGTTGGTGGAGATAATGAACTCCCAGATGCTGAATCTCTGAGTTTGTCAGAAGTTGTTAGTCAAATCCTGTAGGAGTACTGAAAGCATTCCTCATGGAAGTCTGGAATCAAAGTAGGTTTGAATCAGCATCATCAACTTGGATGCATGGTTCCTCTTTGGGCCAGCTTCTAATGGAAAGCCTTTGAAATAAAGAGTCAGAAAGGGAAAGGACAGGGAAGAGGAACTGGTCTCAAAAACACCCAAAGAATCAAGCCCACTGAAATTTAAGCTAATTTTAAATAAATATATTTCAGTGGAAATGAGATTAAATAGTGTGATACTGAACAATTCTATTAATAGTGGCAAAACAGGCTTTTCTTAAATGACCCCAGTGAATGTCTCCTTGAAATCCTATGGGGATTTTGACTTCTTGGGTAATTCTAGCAGGGAATTTGGCCTCTTTATCACAATAGACTGACCATCTTGTAATAATTCCAAGTGTGCTCGAGTTTCAACAGAAATCTCTAGATGAACTGTTTCATTTTGTACCTACACATTGTGCTTCGAAGGGCGCGAGAGCTGAAAATTGCAGGTAATTTCATTACTGATTATGTTTGTTTTTCTAATGCCTGAAGCTTGCACATACTATATAGGGTCCATTGTCCGTGGGATTTCCTTAATGATACCTTATAAGAAAGTGATTTTCAGGGCACCGACTTGGTAACAAGTGAGGAAAGGCGAGCACATGCTGTGCAGTGAGCGGAGCCTGCTGAATCCCTGCTCCTCCCAGGAGCTGCTGGGGCCACGCTAATGGGGAGGGCAGCCTTGTGCCTTCCAGTCTGTGTGTGCCTGGATGTGCTCCTTTCGAAGTGTAGTGTACTGCCTTTTAAAGAGTTATTGATTCTTTTGATACAGCCTCCAGACACTTTCTGTTCATTCTTGCGAAGGTGCGGGGAGTGACGTGTTCCCTTCCACACCCTTTTGTGTCGATGATGTTCGTGCAGTCTGTAAAGCTTGTCTGATCTAAAACTGATATTGTGGAATATGAGGAAATTTTGGGGAGGTGAGACTGGAAAATGCTATTTAACAAGAGAAAGCATTTGCCTCCTCCTGCAGCACGTGCATGGATGGGAGAGGAGTGTTACTGCAGTACTTGAAGGTTCTTTCCTATAGCCTGGAATTTTCTCTAGGGGAAGAGCTCAGAGGGGGCTCAGTTTCTGACCCCCTTACACAGTAAAGGCATTTTTGGAGCCTGACATTGGCTTTTGTAGGGGGGAAAGGCTGAGTGGCCTCTGGTGCAGGTGTTTCCAGCCCTGCAGCATCCACACAGGAGCAGGTCTGAGGTGTCCTCGCAGCCTGCAGGACATGCCCTGCCTGACAGGGGGAGTTCCAGTCAAAATCAGTAAGTTCTTTTAACGGCGAGAAGTCTGTTCCCATTTTGCAGTGTCCGTAAAATCTGAAGTGCCAGGACTGTATATCACGCTATGCAAATATCCTTGAAAAACCCTCTGCAGGTTTGCTTTGCAGAAATGTATCAAGCTTTAAAGAAAAAGGGAACATGCTGAAGAATCCTTGGTGGATTTAACAAGCCTCAGTCCATTTTCCAGGCTGAAATGTGATTTGATGTTACAATACATTTGTGAAAACCCAATTTTGCTATTCAGTGTTATGTTTATCCACATAACTAGTCATTTCCCTGGCTTCCTTAACAAAGAAAAATAAGAAACAAGAAGAAATTTTCCAGTTGGTGGTAAAATAACGGTGCAGGCATACTTACGAGGACAGAATTGCTACAAGTCTTGTTTCTTTGATGAGGGAGTTTTGTAGCTTGGCTCATTTTTGTATTCTTGCAACAGAAGCATGCAGAGAAAACTCTACCCTGCATCCTTCCTGCATTAATAAATCATCATTCTGCATGTTTTTGGTTCTAATCACTTATGCAGACAAAGGCAACTTTAGTAAGAACACTGTTCCTGTGGAAGGTGTTTGGGGGGCTGTGGCTGCAGGTGAGAGAAGGGAATTGTGTGCCAAGGGCTCCCTTTCCCTCCCCTTTCTGGTCCTTGGTCTGTGTTTCAGTGAGTTCGTGTTTCGGTGCCTCTCTTGCTTCACCATTTCTCGACTTTTCTTTGTGAGCAATGAATGTCAGGAAAAAGGGCAAGACCATCCCCTGCAAATTAACCTGCTTAGATCCAGACCTGTGGCAGCAATGTACCTCCTCATGTCGACAGTCTTTTAGCAAAAGTTAAAGTAATAATGTATTAGTTTGGGTTATGTTAGTGTAATGCACTATTTTGCCCAAGAATGTATCAAATTCCTCACACTTAAAGTATCTGGCTAATAGGCTGTTAAAATTATTATTCCATCAAAATATATTGCCAGTTAGCAGTTTATGATTAGTATCCCATACTCAAAGTTTATCCTTACGTATGTTTTTAAGTGTTCTGTTGTTGTTTATTTCAGCTTTGGAAATACTGTAAGTGTGATTAGCAGAAAGATAAGAGTTCTTTGTCTATGAAGCAACCAGTTGTTGGTAACATGAAAAAGTCTTATCCTTTATAAATCTAACAAGGAAAATATAGGTATACAATTGATAGCTGAATTTCTCTAATGAATGTATTTCCCTTCCATGCATGCTGTTCGAAAAATGCAACTTGGGCTATTTCAGAATGTTTTAGAAATAAACCACCCCCTCCCCTGCCCCCCACTCCAGTTTTGCTTGGTTTTTGTAAAATTAGGTCAAAGGAATTTTCACTTGTAAACAGTACTTTGTCATATTATCTACAACACCTGTCTAGCAAATTTATAAATCTAGTGCTCATTTGAGTAAAGTTCCAAATCATAATGAATGGTTTAGACAGCATTATCATCAATTGCCTACAGGTGCAGCTGTGGAAATCAGTGACTTCAATCAAAAGCCTCTGTCAAGTTTTGCTGCACTGTCATTTTTTACATTCAGGTTTTGCTGAAATTAACAAAAAAAAAAAAAAAAAAAAAGACGACAATTCTGTAAATGTCTTTACATCACTTCTACCTTTGGGTGGTGCTTTTGAGCAGTGCTGGGCTGTTGTTCCTGTTCGAGGAATTTAACAGCATTCATATTTTTACACTTTATGCCAACACTATATTTCTTTCGTGATATTATGGAGTTAAAATTGCACTGTGTGTTTTAACACGCATTACAACAACCTCTTAAGGCAAAAAAGTAAATTCATGCAAATGAGTTATGGAAGGTGAAAAGATTTGTGCTGCTTCATTCATTGCAGAAATAGTTATTGGGAAACAGGCATTTTCCTTCTGTGGACTCTGCACTTCCCATGTCTCATACAGGTTGTTATTGATAAGTTACCTTTTGAATACCAATATTTAAAGGGTTTATGAAAGGGCATGAAGAAAGAATATGTGGTAGATATAGCTTGCTTTAAATTATTTTTTTCGCTTGTGTCTTTGAAATATCGTTGATACAGCTCGTTCATGTTGCTTTGCTGGTATCTGAAAATTAGAATAAATGAGAAAGTTCATATTATTGAGTTAGTGGTACATTGCCTAGTTTTATAATACTTCACATGCCACTGGCTTTCTAGGGCCTTCCTATAAAACACTGCAATTAAAATCCAGTAACATTCAATAAAAAGATCCTGCTGGTCCTTTTGAAGAGTTCCCGGTGTAGGAGACAGTGACGTTCTAACTACCCAGATCACTGCACCGTGTGATGCCAAGGGCCAGGGCTCTGTCTGCAGGCACAGGAGCAAAAAGGCTGCCAGTTCCCACCAGGTCACCTCGCCAAGTGACAGTTCTCTGTCTCTGTGACTTCAGAAACCACTTGTTGCCAGCAAAGTTTTATTGGTAAAGCCCTAGAACCCTAAATCCTGAGGGGTTTCCTGCTCTTTCCCTGGGGGGGGACAGATGGTTTGAGCTCTGTTAAATCTGAGGAATAGTCATTGTCTTGTGTGAATGAACCTGGATTTTGCTGATGGTTTCTGTCTTATTTGCTCTTTCCCTTTGTTGTGTGTTTTGCCTTAGCTCTGCTGCAGGCAGTGCTCATGTAACTTTTTGACACGAATTTTAAATGTCTTAGGCTGTGGGTGTTTTAATTGTATTGAATGTGGAAGAGGTGCCAAATGTTTTCTATTTTAGGCTTCATTGCAAAGGCTATAAATGGGACATGAGTGATCCCTTTTTATTGTTTTTTTTTAAAAAAACCCCTTTTTAAAACTGTAAATAGAGCTATGATAACCATTTAATAAAAATTATAATTTTATGCCACCTTTCCAGCATTGAAATAGGTTTGCTTTCTGTATAAAGTTGCGGGTTTGTGTCCCCACTTTTGATGCCACCCTGGAGAGAGCAACCAGCACAGCGGGGCTGTGGTTTCACCTCGTGTTTCAAACTACAGCCGGGGGGCTGTGAACTTCCTCGTGATTAAAGAAAAGCCTTTAAA